>OU974083.1:1447500-1791015 GCA_918843875.1 Diadumene lineata | reverse complement strand
GTATTTAAATATAGGTTTCACTTCACTTTACCCCTGGCACAGCAAAGTAGCGTCTTCCATATCTCAACCGTGAAGCAATAAATTATTTTTTATCAGGGAAATGAGTTATATATTTTTTGCTCGCTATTGTTTATTTATCTGAAATATTTTGATGCGCAGAAGGTAGATAGACAATTAGAAAGCGGACAGACCGACACACTAGACAGAAAGGCACACAAAGAGACAGATAGACATACAATTAGAAAGCGGACAGACCGACACACTAGACAGAAAGGCACACAAAGAGACAGATAGACATACAATTAGAAAGCGGACAGACATAAACACTAGACAGAAAGGCACACAAAGAGACAGATAGACATACAATTAGAAAGCGGACAGACATAAACACTAGACAGAAAGGCACACAAAGAGACAGATAGACAGACAATTAGAAAGCGGACAGACAGACACACTAGACAGAAAGGCACACAAAGAGACAGATAGACCGACAATTAGAAAGCGGACAGACATACACACTAGACAGAAAGGCAGGCAGAACTGCAGATAAAGAGACAGGCAGACAGAGAAATAGAAAGCGAACGGACGACACACCAGGCAGAAAGGCAGGCAGACAGACAGTTGGAAAGTGGACAGACAGACACATTAGACAGAAAGGCAGACAAAGAGACAGACAGACAGACAATTATAAAGGGGAGAGACAGACATACTGGACATAAAGACAGACAGAGAGAGAATGCGAAAGGACAGACACACTAGACAAAAAGGCAGGCAGAAAGACAGGTAGACAGACAGTTGGAAAGTGGAGAGTCAGACAGACAGACTAGATAAACATGTAACCAGGAGGACAGACAGACAAACAGATCGAACAGAAAAATGCAGACTTTTACTTGTTGAAAGATCTATTTTTTACTTCTACATTACATAACAATTAAAAGAGAAAGTCTCAGTAAATATTGCATATACTTCCATCGTTCAGTTGGTCACTTGTTCATGTCATTTTCCTGGAAAAACGAACAGATGAAAAACATTTTGATTTCATAATGATAATAAAAGGTAATATTTTCTTGGAAATGATATAATTCCAAGATTGCAAGATGTACAATGCTGTCACACTGTCCTATGGCGTGTAGGGACTCCAAGGGTAAACGATCGGGGATGCTCGTCGTATCTATTAGGGGTAAAAATCGGCGATTTGGTCTCTTTTAGGGTTTAAAAATATGAAATTTGCCTAATTCTTACTTTTTGGTATCTTTTAGGGGTTGAAGCCCAATGAATCTCTTGATTTTGCCATCTTTCAGAGATGAAACATTTGTGAAGCCACGCCCTTTTGAAAAACGTCCGGTATCGTGTAGTTTTGAAAAGTTCTGATGAGCATCCCTGATCGTTTATCTCAACCCCCCCCCCCCCCCCCCCCCCCCCCCCCGCAACCATCCCCCATCCTCCATCCCACCGGGTAAAAAATATAGTATGCAAAGATGCGCACAAAGTACGATACTTCCAATACCAACGTACGAATGCATTTCATACTAAACAGAATATGTGCTTGGATATGATGAGTGCGTAATTTAAATAATCATGTAAACCATAGTCCCTGCGCAATTAAGCGAATAAATCAAAACTGATCAAACTTCCTACCTCTACAAACACCACACGTGAGATGACAATAACCTCTGACATATTGCCTGTCCACACAATCGCGCCTGTTATTATAGCACCATCTTGGATATTCGTCAACACAAGCTAGCAATAATACATTGAAATATACAAAAAACAACATAAAAATATATTTAAAATAACATATTTTGCAAATTGAATATCCTGCACAGCTATAAAAATAAGTGGTTTTTACTTTTTCAAGTGACCAAAAAAATGCCCAAAAACCCATGTTTTCAAAAGTCGCCCAGCTCAACATTATTAAGGTCAAACCAAATTGTTTTTTTTGTGTGTGTGTTAGCTATAGAGTGTAAATACTACATATGTGCAAAAGTTGTCACTATTTAGTAGTAAATAGCACTAATTAAACAAATTAGTGGTAATTATTTTGCACACTTTTAGTGCGAGCACTCTACTAAATCCTTTTAGTGGAAAAAGTTTCAGGAAAAGTCATTTTTGGAAGCCAAAATGAGTTGGTGGTTATAAGCGAGACAGCCTCTCATGTTCTCTACGGCGTACTGTTTCTTCAATTTCTTATTATACATTGCTTTAAAACCTTTTCAATAGGCGACTCAGGGGCGTAACCAGACCCTTTACAGGGGGGAGGGGTGCACATAAAAAATCCTGGACATTTGATGGATTCTTACTAGATTTTTTTTATTATCTGTCATATCATTTTCACAAATTAGGCGTGCTTTTCAAATACCTGTGAAAACGCGGATTACAATTTAATGTACTTTACAGTCCTTTTGAATGACTTTATTCTTTGTATTATTTGATTATTGTAATCCATTACACTTTGTCTTGGTCTTTCAGTGGTATATATATGTAATTCACAGTGCTAATATACACGGGTTTTATAAATAAATGGATTTATTTGTCAACAAATAAAAATTTTTATGTTTTTTCTGGAACCGCTATTATTGAATGAATGTATTTAGGTAGGGGCAAGAATGGAATAGGGTCAATTACATGATACCCCCCTATGGGGGTATTGGGCAAGTCACGTGGTATTGTTGGTGTGTGTCAGTCGTGTGAAGTATTCTTGACTGAAGGAGCTCGAATTTTTGCAACCCTCCTCCTCCCCCTTGCTCCTACCATGGTATGTTCTCATGCCCTCACCTTTACTGGGCTTGTTCTCTTACATTAGTCATGATTTGTATTTTGAGAATTTTGTTGATTAAACAGGCTATGGGTTTTATCCCATAGCCATTTGAATGCCAAAAACAAGTGTGGTTTATTGCCCAGTAAACACAGCGCAAGCAAAGCAGTATGTACTTAAGTTGCATGGTGTGAAAGAGAAACATAAATAAAAGTTTTGAGCGGACCTTCTGCTTTACTGGGGGGTGCACGTGCACCCTGTGCCCTCCCTTTTGTTACGGCCCTGCGACTTTCACCAAGAGAAGACCCAATCTCCCTTAATTGTGCAGCTTTTTAAGACTGAGAGCATATTAGAATAGAGCATAAGATCTTTTTATTTTATTTAGGGAAACACGATGATCATGATGATTATGCTGTGGGTCCTTGCCTCGCAGCTCCTCGCCTTATTAGATTGCTTTAGGGACGGACCATTAGATATCTGAGGGGGGGGGGGGGGTGTGGGCAATTTTTTTGCAGGATATTTTTTCCCCATGTGATGGTTGTGCAGGGTATTTTCTTCCTCCCTGCACGATGCTTTTTATTGGCACATCTGCCGTGCACGATATTTTTTGCTCTGTTTAAAGCTTTGCTCGTTATTTTTTTGGTATTTGCCAAGCCCCACCCTTAGATCGTCTTATATTGACATTCCCCGCGCTGGTTAAGGACACAAATTAGGAGTGATGGTGATACATGAGATACCTTGAAAAGCAAAGCGGAAGGAAGGGAAGACTTCTTCGATGATTATTGGCTGTAAAAGACTCTTTTTTACCATCAACTACCCAGTGATACTTAAGGTGCGTTTATTTCTACAGGAAGACAACACATTTACTGTACCTTTGCAAAGCTGCTTATTACAGAAACGAGACTGTATGAATCTCCCCAGTCTCTTAAAGTCTCTACCGCCGTTCTTGGGCCTGGGATTGTCACATGACCTGTAGCGTTGTTGAATTCCAGTTCCGCATGACTTTGTGCATAACGTCCAGCTGGACCATTCAGAATATCTGCCATCAACTAGTGGACAAGACACAGAATACAATCATTAGGCACGAGACTTTGTGCTACATTTTCTGCAATAAGACTTATATATCGCCGTTTGTATTCACGCGGCTACCCCAGAAAAAAATTGTTTAGTGCTGTTTGCCATAGATTGCCAACAAGTAAACACAAAATTCAATCTATTTTAATACACTCAATACAATCGTTTTTTGTAAATCAGTCCATTGAAAAGAGTATACTAACAAGATTTTAATAATAAGCCAATGTCATTTGCTCTAGTATTTTTGATGCTTTGTGTAGATATTGAATCTTTGCTGCTTCGAGCAACGTCCCTCATGATGACAGTCTAGATAGATACTTTAATTGCCAAATAAAAACTTGCAGCCCTAAGGCTGAAATATGATATAGCTTACAATAAGATATAAAATTATGGTACATGTTGTATGCGTACAAGAATATGTAAAAAATATTTTTATATACATATGTAATAATTGATTATATATATATATTATTAAAATTCTTTGGTTATAGTTTGTTGAAAGTTAATACTATTAAAATTTATAAAACAGTTTCTGAATCGATTTGTTTTGAATTTGATCTAAAAGCTTAGTGTGTTTCTTAGGTTGTGTTTGTTTCTTTTCTTTAATGGTAGGAGAGCAGATAGTTTATGGTGTTCGTCATTAACTATTTCTTTAAATAGGCTTTCTGTAAGTTTCTGTCTTCTTTGTCCCAGAGTAGAGAGACCGGAGATGATGAGTGCCTCTGAGTACGAGCTTCCAGGGTAGATGATGCGCAATGCGCGTTTCTGTAGTCTTTCAAGGTCTTCGCATAAGTACTTCGGTAGAGAATTTCGAACTCTCACACGTCTTTGAAGGCGCAAAACATAATACGTTAGATTGAGGAATGTCATGGAAATGTTGAGTCTGCGTGTATGAAAACGACAATTGAATTTCGCATGCTCTCTGCATTTTTCCTTTATGTCATGTCATGTTATAAGTTAAATTACCTCTACATGATTGTGTATTACAGTTCCGCCTCTGCACGTCTGGCCCCAGTCTCACGCAGTTTCTTCCACCGTTCTGAGGCCTGGGATTATTACATGCTCGTCTACGCTCTTGTATTCCAGTCCCACATGACTTTGTACAAGTGGTCCAACGACTCCAGTTAGTGTAGCCTCCATCGATACGTGGGCCAACAGGACCTAGATTGATCATTATCATTTCCATCCTTATCTTAACCATTGAGATACGGTACGTAGATTTATCATCATCATCATCATCACCACAACCATCATCATCATTATCATCAACACCATCACCACCATCAGCATCACCATCAAGCTGTGTTGGATTAGTTACAGTGCTTTTTTAAGTGTTCCTGAAAACTGAATATATAGTTGTTTGGCGGTTGAGTGAGTAAGTGAATGAATGGATGGATGGATGGATGGATGGATGGATGGATGGATGGATGCATGAATGAGTGAATGAGTGAGTGAGTGAGTGAGTGAGTGAGTGAGTGAGTGAGTGAGAGAGTGAGAGAGTGAATGAATGAATAATGAAATATAGAATGAATGGATAAATGAGAAAACAGTATTTTAAATTCCAACCTTTGCATACGCCACATGTAACAGGACAGTAGCTCCTAAAACTTGGGTTCGTCTTACAATTGCCCTTGTTTTTACTGCAATACATGGGGTTTCTATCTTTACAGTCTAAAAACACGTAATATTATTATGTTCTTATTGATTTAGTAGATCAGTAGATATTTTATCGATATCAATAAGCCATTTTACAAACATTAGAAAGGACCATTGGAGCGATAATTTTTTCAGTCGTTATGACATGTCATGTCATAAGTTGAATTACCTCTACATGATTGTGTATTACAGTTTCGCTTCTGCACGTCTGGCCCCAGTCTCACGCAGTTTCTTCCACCGTTCTGAGGCTTGGGGTTATCACATGATCTAGAGCGGCTTTTTATTCCTTCTCCACATGTCTTGGTGCATCTAGTCCAGCTGGACCATTCAGAGAATCCACCATCAATTGGTTCACCTGGCAGAAATAACCAAGTTAAAGAAGAAACCACAATCCACCATTGTATGGGCAGTTTATTTTACATTCCAGTTTTAAACACGTATCTATACAAGAGTGCACGCACTAAAAGTGTGCAACATAAATACCACTAAATAGTGTTATTTTAATTAGCTGGGTAGGTTATTTGCAAAGACCAGGAATACTGTTTATTACGACAAATCAGCTAAACGTTTATGTTTTTAATTTGTTTATATACATATTAATAAGAAAACAATGGCCTCAATGCTAACAAGTTAATCGTTTTGTCGTGCAGGTGCAGTCACAAAAAGGTCAGCTATATTTTTTTTAAATCATTTTCACGCACTTCATCTGGTAGATGGTAATAATATATCTAGCTCATCAATATCTTTTGTTTAGCCGACCAGCATTAGCTACGGTATCTTTAAAGGAGCTATCTCAACCAGAATGCTTTGCGCCCCTGTTGTCTATCATAAGCTTATAGCCGCTATTTCAAATTCACCGAAAATGGTCCCTAGAGAAATAAGACACTTTCAAATTCTTTCACTTCGTGTCACTCACGCCACAAGGGTGATTTTTAGAGTACATTATTGGCTATTGGTTGATTTTTATTTGAAGATATTTGGTAGATTTACGATTTTAATCATATGAAAACGATAACAGAGGTACGCAAAGCATCGTGGTTGAAGCAGCTTCTTTATAATCTCTTGAGTTTCTGAAATTATTCAATTTACCTTTACATACTCCACATGTTCGAGGGCAAAGTGTTCGTACGCCGCTGTCCCATGCACAGTATTTTTTCCATTGGTAACACCTTTTGAAAGTATCGCTACAAGCTGAAAGCAGATAATCAAACACAATTAACTTTCCTTCTTCTCAATGCACTTGGTTGGATTCTTAATTTTCGATAATACATTGATGGCGTCCTTGAATGATCCGCCATTTTGAATTGGGGCAAAGTCTGAAAATTTCTTAAGAGATTGTCATCATTTTGACGTCCAATATCTCCGCTCGTTCAAGCTCCATTTTTACAATCTTAACTTGAAATAATAAAAACATTACATATCAGTAACCTGATGGAAATTGGCTAATCAAAGTGATGACAGTTTCTTTTAAGAATTTTTCCCGACTTTGTCCCAATTCAAAACAACGGACAGTGTTTTAGACGGCAAATTTCAAGTTCGGATCAAATCTAATGCAAATCAAGAAGATTTCTGTACTCTTTGCAACTGACAAACCTGTTTAAATGGTTCCGCTCTACAGTGGTTGGTCCTACAGTGGTCGGTGGGGGAGGTGATCGTATTGGTTTGGGTAGTAAAGTAAATTAAACTATTGACTAACATGTTTGAGTGGTCGGTCCTACAGTGGTCGGTGGGGGAGGTGGTCTTGTTGGTTTGGGTAGTAAATTAAATTAAACTATTGACTAACATGTTTGAGTGGTCGGTCCTACAGTGGTCGGTGGGGGAGGTGGTCTTGTTGGTTTGGGTAGTAAAGTAAATTAAACTATTGACTAACCTGTTTGAGTGGTCGGTCCTACAGTGGTCGGTGGGGGAGGTGGTCTTGTTGGTTTGGGTAGTAAAGTAAATTAAACTATTGACTAACCTGTTTGAGTGGTCGGTCCTACAGTGGTCGGTGGGGGAGGTGGTCTTGTTGGTTTGGGTAGTAAAGTAAATTAAACTATTGACTAACCTGTTTGAGTGGTCGGTCCTACAGTGGTCGGTGGGGGAGGTGGTCTTGTTGGCTTAGGTGGCAAAGTCACTTCTCTTGGTTTGGTTGTGGTACCATACAGTATTAAAGACCAACTGTAAAGCGTTCCTGAACAAAAAACAAAAACAAAACATTATAATTCTCAGTCTGGTATGCCATGTTGCCTTGGGCAGGGTTCATTATCATCAATGCCGATCGCGTATCTACGATCTACAGAACTTTCTCATCAAAATATAAAGAATTTTTGCCAATCATTGGTTTGATTATACTGCCTGGTAATCAACCAATTAATTAATTAATTTATTTTAAAATAATTATTATATATAGCTCAAGTTTAATATTTGCTTAAATCAAGAGACTATGAAATAAGAGAGCTTATCCCCGGATCCCACCAGGGGCTCTACTCGTCGTGCTATTTTTAGAAACTTGTTAATAATCGCCACACTTTTGTCTTGAGATGTTTTGACGAAGCGACCGCGCCTCCTGCGCGAGATCCCCTGATGAGTGTAAAGCCCAATACGGGGGTTCAGATCTCAGAGCTCATACTCTCTTGCTTAAATCAATATTAGTCATGTGCTTACCATTGGTATTGTAGCTTTGGTCCAGATTTTTAATTCTCAGCGTCCACTCGCCAACTGGATTCTCACCCCAGTGAAACACGGTCAGGAATACCCAGTCCGTCAGGTTTTTGTAGGGTACCAAGTTGTCTATCTTTCTCCTACTGGTCAGCGGTGATTTCGTGCCCGATGGAGCTACCAACTCTAGACCCAGGTCACCTCGACGGTTAAAGGCGAGATTAACTTTGACTTGAACATGCTCCAAGAATCTGATACTACATTGGCTGAATCGTATCGTAACGTCTGATGGGATTGACCTGAAATTTACAGAAATGATATTACTTCTGAGAAAGCAAGAAATAGACATACATAGTCTGGAGTGAAATGTTAAGATAACACGCATGACAATGATTCATTCTTTAGTTATAATACCTTACTATTTACAATTTCATAAGTAATGATTCAAAACCGACAAAGAGGACTGGACAAGATTTCAAAGTCGTGCAGCCGTGGACTGGAACTAATTTTAAGGACTTATAATAATTTAAACTTGCGCGTTTCAAAGTAGAATTTGCAATATCTGTACGAGCCATTCCTGGATAAATAACATGGAAAGTGCGCTATGCCACTTCAACGTAAAAATCTATAACGTACTTATGTCTTTACAATTGAGGGCAAGACTCAAAATGGTGGTCCTACCATAGGCTTTATGCTCAGGAGATTCATCAGAGCTATGCATGGTCTGGAACTCTAACAATTGAATTAGTCGGACGTGCTAAAAACGCTATGTTACGTCGACGTAAGTCGGTTTTTGAACGGTAATGACAGTTTGAGTTTTTAAAAGCCTCATTTACATTCGCGTTTTGTCGTCGGGTCACGTAATAGAAATCTCCTGTCAGACCTTAACCCTTAAGAGAAATTATTTTGTTATGAAACCTTGTTTAATTAATCCGGTTGTTTACCTGTCAAAATCATTCCAATGCATTTCACATCTTTGCTGTGTTGGTACTGTTGTCCACCTCTTTGCTAGGTTAACCATCCTCCAAGCATCCATCAAACCAAAGCCATAGTACTTACTGACTGAGAATCCAGCTTTATTCTTGATCCAGCTTCCGTCTTTTAGATACTTACCTCCAGGAGCAGCTCTTGAACCTCTTACTATAATATGCTGCACATCACGCCATGTCAGGCTGGGACTATGAAAAAACAAATTATAAATTTTTATTTGTGTATCTATTCATTCATTCATTCATACAATGTAGTTGTACTCATCCGCCCATCCACTGATCCACTCATCCACTCATCCGCTCATCCACTCAGCCAATCATCCACTTATCCACTCATTCATTCATTCATTCATTCATTCATTCATTCATTCATTCATTCACTCATTCATTCATTCATTCATTCATTCATTCATTCATTCATTCATTCATTCATTCATTCATTCATTCATTCATCTATCCATTCATTCATTCATTCATTCATTCATTCATTCATACATTCATTCATCTATTCATTCATTCATTCATTCATTCATTCATTCATTCATTCATTCATTTATTTATTTATTTATTTATTTATTTATTTATTTATTTATTTATTTATTTATTTATTTATTTATTTATTTATTTATTTATCTATTTATCTATTTATCTATTTATCTATTTATTTATTTATTTATTTATTTATTTATTTATTTATTTATTTATTTATTTATTTATTTATTTATTTATTTATTTATTTATTTATTTATTTATTTATTTATTTATTTATTTATTTATTTATTTATTTATTTATTTATTTATTTATATAAGCATGTGTGACTGTAATTCTTTAAATACTATTTTTTATTTACATACTTTAATTTCTTTTTAATCATAAATTTCCTGTATTAATCTATTCTTTTGCACAAACACCCTATTGACTATAATTATTATAAACTATACCTGATCAACTGACCCCAGCTACTTAGTCCTTTAGCGTTAAGTCATTTTAAGTAGCTCTGATCAGAAAACTGAACAAAATGTTCCAACTACATTGTAAATTGAATTAAAAGTTACTGCTATTTTGTTAATCAATTACTTTGCTTCCAATGTTAAAGCAATGAGACCAGAAGCCATTGCAGTAGCAGCTGATGTAGCTCCAAAACTATCGGTGCAACCTCCTCTAGCATCAGCTGTTATCTATAATTATAATTTAATAATGTAATTAATGTAACATGTAATGTATCATTTCTATATAACTGCAAATCATATTTCGTAATTCATATACGTCTTATCTATTTTTTTTTCTTTTTGTTTAGTCTTCCCGATTAGTAAGGCACATGTGGCATGCTACGAGTTATTGAAACTCAAATGAAGTTAATCATGATCATCATCATCATCGTCATCATCAAAGAGAAGCTAAGCTAATAGTAAGAAGCTGAAAGCCTTCACGATTTTCCCGAGGTCTTTCTAGTATCGACTCTTTCGCTTTTGTCCTTCGTCTTCAATTCAATGTCGCGTTGATGTTGCGTTGTGGACTAATAATGGCGTTATGCTGTGTTGTATTTGGTAAATTGGTGAGAGTTTGTTGAAAATAATAATGATGATAATTATAAATAATAATAGTAATAATAATAATAATCATCATCATCATCTTAATTATAATCATTATAATCCCAGGGTTGAGAAATACATATATTTGGGAATGTATTGGTATTTTCTTGACCTGCTTGATTTCAAAAATGACATACCAAAGTTGGGATGATCAGTTGTTTTCCTGTGAGGTAGCAGTCGGTTATAGTATCACCAGTAAAAGGATTGGCTGTCAAAATGATTATCCTTGAACTAGAGAACGTCATACCTACCACTTTTCCGATCCCGTCTTTACTGTATGCGGTTGCCATGACACCGGGACATTGTTCTGCATATGAAGGATTTGATCCATCTTGGTTGACACCATTGATAGCAATAGTATAAATACTATTGACATAACCATTATATGCGCAGTTGTCTCCTGAAATACCACCATTGCCTGCTGCGAATGTATAGATAGAACCCAGACCACCGCGACCCTACAGAAATAGATGAAATATACTAACTACTAGGGTCTAATGTAGAGATAGAACCCAGGCCACCACGACCCTACTGGAATATATAAAACATACTAACTACTGGGGTGTAATGTATAGATAGAACCCAGACCACCACGACCCTACAGGAATAGATAAAACATACTAACTACTGGGGTGTAATGTATAGATAGAACCCAGACCACCACGACCCTACAGGAATAGATAAAACATACTAACTACTGGAGTGTAATGTATAGATAGAACCCAGGCCACCACGACCCTACAGGAATAGATAAAACATACTAACTACTGGGGTGTAATGTATAGATAGAACCCAGGCCACCGCGACCCTACAGGAATAGATAAAACATACTAACTACTGGGGTGTAATGTATAGATAGAACCCAGACCACCACAACCCTACAGGAATAGATAAAACATACTAACTACTGGGGTGTAATGTATAGATAGAACCCAGACCACCACGACCCTACAGGAATAGATAAAACATACTAACTACTGGGGTGTAATGTAGAGATAGAACCCAGGCCACCACGACCCTACAGGAATAGATAAAACATACTAACTACTGGGGTGTAATGTATAGATAGAACCCAGACCACCACGACCCTACAGGAATAGATAAAACATACTAACTACTGGTGTGTAATGTATAGATAGAACCCAGACCACCACGACCCTACAGGAATAGATAAAACATACTAACTACTGGGGTGTAATGTATAGATAGAACCCAGACCACCACGACCCTACAGGAATAGATAAAACATACTAACTACTGGGGTGTAATGTATAGATAGAACCCAGACCACCACGACCCTACAGGAATAGATAAAACATACTAACTACTGGGGTCTAATGTATAGATAGAACCCAGGCCACCACGACCCTACAGGAATAGATAAAACATACTAACTACTGGGGTGTAATGTATAGATAGAACCCAGGCCACCACGACCCTACAGGAATAGATAAAACATACTAACTACTGGGGTGTAATGTAGAGATAGAACCCAGGCCACCACGACCCTACAGGAATAGATAAAACATACTAACTACTGGGGTGTAATGTATAGATAGAACCCAGGCCACCACGACCCTACAGGAATAGATAAAACATACTAACTACTGGGGTGTAATGTATAGATAGAACCCAGGCCACCACAACCTACAGGAATAGATAAAACATACTAACTACTGGAGTGTAATGTATAGATAGAACCCAGACCACCACGACCCTACAGGAATAGATAAAACATACTAACTACTGGGGTGTAATGTATAGATAGAACCCAGGCCACCACAACCTACAGGAATAGATAAAACATACTAACTACTGGAGTGTAATGTATAGATAGAACCCAGACCACCACGACCCTACATGAATAGATAAAACATACTAACTACTGGGGTGTAATGTATAGATAGAACCCAGGCCACCACGACCCTACAGGAATAGATAAAACATACTAACTACTGGGGTGTAATGTATAGATAGAACCCAGGCCACCACGACCCTACAGGAATAGATAAAACATACTAACTACTGGGGTCTAATGTATAGATAGAACCCAGGCCACCACGACCCTACAGGAATAGATAAAACATACTAACTACTGGGGTGTAATGTATAGATAGAACCCAGGCCACCACGACCCTACAGGAATAGATAAAACATACTAACTACTGGGGTGTAATGTATAGATAGAACCCAGGCCACCACGAGCCTACAGGAATAGATAAAACATACTAACTACTGGGGTGTAATGTATAGATAGAACCCAGGCCACCACGACCCTACAGGAATAGATAAAACATACTAACTACTGGGGTCTAATGTATAGATAGAACCCAGACCACCACGACCCTACAGGAATAGATAAAACATACTAACTACTGGGGTGTAATGTATAGATAGAACCCAGGCCACCACGACCCTACAGGAATAGATAAAACATACTAACTACTGGGGTGTAATGTATAGATAGAACCCATGCCACTTTTTTTATTTGTTTTTTATTTGGGTATTTATTTACTTTTTTGAAAAGCTGAAAAAAATGACTGGTAGCTTATCAGCCTCATGTACGAAAGCCTTAATATCCCGGGTTCCTCCAATAGCCATTGAACCCCATTAGAATAAATATCAATCTCATCTAGTTAATGTACCTGATTAGATCCATGCTTCAAGGCCTTACTAGTTAATGTCCCTGGTCCTTCTACTCTCCATCCCATGTCCCCTGGTCCCCAACTATTAGAATAAATATCAATCTCATCTAGTTTATGTACCTGATTAGATCCATGCTTCAAGGCCTTGCTAGTTAATGTCCCTGGTCCCTCTACTCTCCATCCCATGTCCCCTGGTCCCCAACTATTAGAATAGATATCAATCTCATCTATTTTATGAGTCAGAGCTGCAGACTCTGTGGCATCTGTTGATTTGATGTTGTGGTCAAAAAGACGAAGACCTATAGAGAGGAAGGACGGCAAAATCACCAAAGTAATGTTCTCATCTATATTGGTTGGTTTTACGTGAAATATTTACATCATATTCCCCTTGTCTGTGATTTATTTTTTCTTGGTGGGGATGGGGATAATTAAAACTTAAGGACTCTCAAAAATGATTTTTCAGGCACAAAGTATAATTATACAGGCAATTTCCAGGAACTGGATCTACTACCTCTCGAGTAAAAGTATGGATTTTTATACATATCTCGTATCGTATCAAAACACTAATGATATAGCTAGAGTTCCTTCCAGTCGTACATCCAATATCATGCACTTTCTAAGTTTTCTCAGAAATAGAAGTGTCATGGTTGACACTAGTCTCCCTCGCACAAGTAACGTTACTTGGGGAGCTTATCGTTGCGTGACACAAGTGACGTATGCGAGGGAGACTAGGTTTACACTACTCGCTGTAGTTCATCTCACCTGCAACGACTACGACTACGACTACGACTACGACTACGACTACGACTAAGACTACGACTAAGACTACGACTACGACTACGACTACGACTACGACTACGACTACGACTACGACTACGACTACGACTACGACTACGACTACGACTACGACTACGACTACGACTACGACTACGACTACGACTACGACTACGACTACGACTACGACTACCACTACCACTACCACTACCACTACCACTACCACTACCACTACCACTACCACTACCACTACCACTACCACTACCACTACCACTACCACTACCACTACCACTACGACTCTATTGGTTTCTTCTCACCTGCTATGCTTGCTTTGTATGCCACTCCTACACCACATTTACTATTATTGGCTGCTGCAGCAATAACCCCAGCACACATGTTACCATGGCTACAGAAAACAACAAATAAGAGATGATGATGATGATAATGAAGATGATGATTATGACGAAGGTGGTGATAATGATGACGATGATTGTGAATATAATGAACCTGATAATGATAATGATGATGATGATGATGATGATGGTACATGGAAATCTCCATGAGAGTTTTAAAAGCGACTTCCATTGCATACTGATGTTGGTCGGTTCAATAGGCAAACAAACAATATCACGATTGCTCAGGAAATCTTAAATTATAATCATGGTAATAGTCATCAGTATTTTAATGAAAGGTATAATATTACAAACCTAATCTGTATAAAATAGGTAATAAGTTTAAAAACATTCTTCTTAAAAAATACCGTTAAGGAAGAGGTAGCACTTGTAAAATAAAACACCAAACATTTCTCAAAGTGTACGTACAGAAATGTTTCAAGAACAGGTTATTAGATGTTTATTATTGGGACAGAAGATAAAAATAATCAGACCATGCCTCCAGACACATATAGAGCTGAAGCGTCGCATGGCGGCTCTGCAGCACTTACGTATAGGCCGAAGATTTCGACAACGACCGCGCTATCCTTAATGGCTGACCGAGCTAACAAGGCTAACCCAGCGAACCAGGTCAGAAGAGGGAGAAAGAAGCCGGCCCCTAGACCATAGATGGCTAATTCCACGCCCCGCTTCACTGCGATCCACCAATTATTAAGATGTTATCACCGCTTTTATACCTCTAAATGTTTTACCGGCAATCCATGTGGGACAGAATTAATCACTTGTATTGCTTAATAATAAGAGGGGCGCACATGCGCAATAGAAATCAACAAAGAAAACATACAACATAAAAGTACAAAAATGGCCAACACAAATAAACAAACATTGCGCAAATAGATAAATAGTGTGTAAATTAGTAAACAATGAATATAGAAATAAAATGGTGTATAAATAATTTAAAAATCACAACTAAATGAACGATACTCCAATGACTAAAAAAAGTGCAAAGAAACAATGAAGGCACAAAAAGTGCACAAATAAACAAACAATGCATATATTAACAAAGACTGCACGAGTAAATTCAAAACGCACAAATAAACAATCAA
The DNA here is from genome assembly GCA_918843875.1 of Diadumene lineata. NCBI lineage: Eukaryota > Metazoa > Cnidaria > Anthozoa > Actiniaria > Diadumenidae > Diadumene > Diadumene lineata. The sequence continues at coordinate 1,775,391 of OU974083.1, read as the reverse complement.
TGAATATATTAACAAATATTGCACGAGTAAATACAAAACGCACAAATAAACAAACTAGGAATATATTAGTATTAATTACACGAGTAAATACAAAACGCACAAATAAACAAACAATGCATATAGTAACAAAGATTACACGAGTAAATACAAAACGCACAAATAAACAAACAATGCATATATTAACAAATATTGCACGAGTAAATACAAAATGCACAAATAAACAAATAATGAATATATTAATAAAGATTGCACGAGTAAATACAAAACGCACAAATAAACAAACAATGAATATATTAATAAAGATTGCACGAGTAAATACAAAACGCACAAATAAACAATCAATGAATATATTAACAAATATTGCACGAGTAAATACAAAACGCACAAATAAACAAACAATGCATATAGTAACAAAGATTACACGAGTAAATACAAAACGCACAAATAAACACAATGCATATAGTAACAAAGATTACACGAGTAAATACAAAACGCACAAATAAACAAACAATGCATATATTAACAAATATTGCACGAGTAAATACAAAATGCACAAATAAACAAACAATGACTATATTAACAAAGATTACACGAGTAAATACAAAACGCACAAATAAACAAACAATGCATATAGTAACAAAGATTGCACGAGTAAATACAAAATGCACAAATAAACAAATAATGAATATATTAATAAAGATTGCACGAGTAAATACAAAACGCACAAATAAACAAACAATGAATATATTAATAAAGATTGCACGAGTAAATACAAAACGCACAAATAAACAATCAATGAATATATTAACAAATATTGCACGAGTAAATACAAAACGCACAAATAAACAAACAAGGAATATATTAGTATTAATTGCACGAGTAAATACAAAATGCACAAAGGAATAAACAAATGCTGGTGAATGTCCTACCCGGATACAGCTTTTCCACTAGGAACTGGTCTGAGATCCTCCTCAATGAAATCATAACTTGCTGAAGAATTCTACATGCAAAATAACAAAATAAATAGATTTTAACACATGAACAAACCAGCTGAAACTCAACTGTAAGAGAAATAGTAACAATAATAATTAAAACAATATATCATTGAATACATTACATAGTTGTCAGAGAGTTCAGGGTGTTTTCGATCCACTCCATCGTCCACTACGGCGACTACAACACCCTTGCCAGTGAATGTTGGCCAGACGGACTCGACGTCCAATGTTGGACCATCGTAACGATTCTAGAAAGATATAAACAATAACAATATGTACTTGCCGATAACGGGAATAGTTGGGAACGTCTTGGTAAACGGGAAAAGTTGCGTACATTTTGTTTATCCAGGTGAACAAGAAATCAAGTCCTGATAGATGTTCCATTCAATTAGTGAACGGCCTTTGTTTCGACTTTTTTCCAGACTTTTCCAATGGGAGAAGAGCTCGACTCCACCCTACCTAACCATTAACTTAACTGTTATAAGTTAATAAGTTTGTTACTTACAAAGTACCACTGTTTGTTGAACATCGGATCGTTGAAGTTAGTTGAAAGAAGGTGACGGGTCTCCTCTTTTTGATGCTGGAACCATTTGATCTGGAAGCAAAATATAAATAATCCACTGATGAGTTTCAGGACGTCAAAAGATCTGCCCTGCAATAAAATGTAATGACTGACCTTAGGCTCTTCAGCCAGTGCTCTGTCGATATCCTCAGTTTGGGCATTTTTCTCGGAACGTTTTTGTAGGTCAGATCTCTTGAAAGTATAGTAGTCTTGAAACAGCTGTAATAGAATGAATGAATGAATCAATAAATGAATGAATGAATGAATGAATGAATGAATGAATGAATGAATGAATGAATGAATGAATGAATGAATGAATGAATGAATGAATGAATGAATGGATGAATGAATGAATGAATGAATGAATGAATGAATGAATGAATGAACGAATGAACGAATGAACGAATGAAAGAATGAAAGAATGAAAGAATGAAAGAATGAAAGAATGAAAGAATGAATAAATGAATTGATGTTTGAATCGATGAAATAATCATTGTCATTTATGTAATTTGTGAATTATATTAGATGTACATTCATGCTGTTTTTTATCTTACATGTCTATCATAAGAAAACCCATGTTTTTCAGCCAAGTTTCTTGCATCTTCTTCACTTCCATCAAATTGAACGGCCCACGAATTAGTGTAAACTTGTTTTGCATCGTACGAAGATTCCTGTTAAATGGCATATTTTAATAAAAAGTTTTTAAAAATCCAAGAAAGTTGGAACTTCCAGTCTTGCCAAACCATCAAAGGCGTTGAAGACCGCATAATATTAATTATCTATTGTTTTCAATAGTATTCACGCATGTGAAATGGACTTATAAACTAAGCTCAACTTACCACCTCAAGAAGTAGAACAGGAGTTCCAAAACAAACTATAGCAAGAACAGCCAAATTAAGGAAGAACTTCTGAAACGACATAACAAATAAATATTCAATACTGGTAAGCCTGAGTAGCCTTCTGAATACTTGTTGTTAAGACATTGCATATGCTTCTGAAGCTGCTTTTTTTTTAATTGGAAAGATCTGGAAGTTTTCGACTAAAAACGGATAAATCTACTGAGTATAATTAGTTTATCAAAATTGAAAACTTAATTTGAACAAAGAAAGAGTCTCTTAATTTACATTTACCATTGTGCATTCAACTGCTACCTCCAACGAACTACATGCGTCTTTCAATTTGGTTTTAGAAATCGTTTATTAATAGAGATTTCGTTATCAAAATGCGAGTGAAACCGTCTTCAGCTGATTTTAAATTTTATGTCAACATGAAGAGGATGTGTGCTTTCAGTTCAAAAACAATCCTCTTTCAGTATTTTCTTGATTTAACTTGTTTTTATTGCCTTAAGCTGATGTTACACGGGTCAACTTGCAATGCCAATTTTTCCCGCAACATTGAATCAATTTTATAAATATTCCCTGTTTTGCGCTGCAAGGTCTTGGAACGAAATCCTAAGTTCACAATATGTTGTCTACGCATTTTTTGCTCGAAAAATTGTATTTTAAATCATGTTTTACAATACTCAAAAAAATGTTGCGCGAAAAATCGGCGTTGCAAGTTGGCCCGTGTAACATCAGCTTTACGCTTGAATTCAGACATATTTGTCTCGCGAGCTTCCGTTTGATTAAACAAGAAAACAAATAAAACGAAAATACTGCTGCTGAGCATGAAATTAAATGAATGATTTAATTTAGAAGCGAAAGGTACTTGTTGTTGTCACCATAAAGAGGAGAGATGGAAAGCACTGGAAGTTATGTATTAGTCAATTGAAACCACGGTCCCTGAAGAGAATTAAGGGCGAGGGAAGATCAGTACGATTTCGCTCAATAAACATTAACTGATTATTTATTGTTTACAAAGTAATTACTATGTTTGCGCGAACACTTTAGTTCTTGTAAAACATGTACACGACAAATAAATGAAAGAGCGTAGCGGCTCTTGGGGAGGGGGTGGGGAAATGATTTGGGTCTATTCGTGCTACAGCAAGAAATTCATATTTTACGCATCTTTAGTTGGCGCGGAAACTGATGATTGTAAAAGGTGTAAGCGCCGAGGCTGATCCATGGGGGAATAGGGGGGAGGGGTGAGGGGAATAGGGGGGAGGGGGTGGGGCGGTGCCCGCTTTTGATTTATCTTTATAGATAATTCTTGTAATTTTTGATTGATAATCAGTAATGTTTTTACTAGTACTTCTCCTCAACTTCAAAATTTCCGGATCTTTTTATCATTTATTTTTTTATTTTTTTATTTTTTAATTTCTGGATCATTTTTTGATTAGCCATCGCCAACCGCCGGTCAAAGAAGAGTTTTCCCTCAAAGAAGTGCAGTATGCAGTTAAATCAGTTGTCATTGATCGAAGTGATGCACTTGTACTGCTTCCGACTGGTTACGAGAAATTATTAATTTATGGGCAAACGTTGTCTTTTATTTTCAATCATTTGGAACTCACTTCATCTTCTCTAGTCATTGTGGTGTCTCTGTTGAATGCACTATGGCAAGCCCAACTTGAAAAACTTAAAATCAATGTACATGTTGCTTGCAGACCGTTGTAAATAAAGCCTACTACTGTGCATTTTAATCAGTTAATTGTGTTTTCGGTTTTTCGCGCTTGCGTGGTTGTCAAATTAAAATTTAATGACCAATCAAATTTGAGCAAAGGTCTGATCAAAGTCAAAGCCCTATTTTTCCGCTGCTGGCTAAGAAAAACAAGGGCTATGAGCATGAGTTTGTAAAATAAGCAAATGTTTTAATCTTTTAGACGACGATGATAGAGTGCACGTAATAAATTATGTAACATGAATACCACTAAATAGTGCTATTTTATGCTAATTCTATTGTTTTCTTTTGTTTAATTAGTGTTATTTACCACTAAATAGTGACAATTGTTGCACACTTTTAGTGTTTGTACTCTAGGGGGTCCTGAAAGGGTAAATTGTGAATTGAGATTTGCCTTTTGTTGAGATTGGGAATCGGGATTTTTCCATTGGGGTTGGGAGAAAATACTTGAAAGTTTGGATAGGGATTTTCTCCTATTATCCCATGTTGATCTCAATAAGAGCTCAATTGTTGTTAGAAATTATGTATTTTGAGTTATTTTATCTGTTATCACACATGCATGGCTGTGCCTACATAAAGTAGCGTGTCTTCGCTGTCGAATTAACCATTTAAAATGCATCGCACGACAAAATAAACCACACAGTCAACAATTAGAAGGTTTAAAGCTTATTTTGAAACAATAATATTATAAAGTCGAAGAAAAAAAACTAAACGACCTTTCGCAGAGTATATTAAATCGCTTCATCGACATTTTCGCTACAGGAAGCCCATGTATACCGCACTAACTGAGATGGTGGGCTGCCTGTGAGCTGATCGAAGCTGATCGATCAGGATATATAAAGTAATATCAGAACAACTTCTCTACACCGTACGTGTCACTTTAGATCGATGGCAACAACAATTTCATAAAAAAGTGAAAGCCCATGGCTTAGACACAAATAAGGAATCTTCAATTAACTACCGCATTCAAAACATGTATTTTCTAAAGAGCATAAAAATGAAAGTTTCCCATTTAGCTGTTCGTGTTTTTCGCTTTCATTGTTGTAAAAGTAAAATTGTCCTAAAAATGTTGAAGCGATTTATAAAAGATGTATTAGGCATATGACAGTTCTTCGTAGCATTATGTCAACGTTTTAGTTAATTAGACAATGCAAACAGCGGAAGTGTCTAGAAACGTTATGAAACATCAAAAGCCAACAGCTAAACGAAAAAGAAATTATACTACTTATATAATTATCTTCCAGGGTGTACATTTCTTAGGGACGGACCATTAGATATTTGAGGGAGTGGGGAAAATTTTTTTTGCATGCAGGATATTTTTTTCCCATGTGATGGTTGTGCAGGATATTTTTTTCCTCCCTGCACGATATTTTTTTATTGATACATCTGCCATGCACGATTTTTTTCTCTGTTTAAGGCTCTGCTCGATATTGTTTTGGTATTTGAACCCTCAAATATCTAATTGTCCGTCCCTTAGTAAAAGTAGATCGTCTAGTCCACCTCTGCAAGAAGTAGTAACAATGGGCTGATGCGCTGCTGTCTCTTCTAAATGTTCCTTGTTCGATTACGATTGACTTGGCATCCTTGTTTGGACTTCTTTTTTATATTGTATAGTCTCTGATAGCTTTGGATACCCGAGAAATACACAAAAAGATAAAGGAGTAACATTGCACAGTTATACTTCTAGTAGTGCGGCTTACATATGTTTATTTTCCCATGTCTGCCCATGTGATGTCCTCTTGTGAAACGATTCTTTTGATATCTTAACATATTTTTCATAAAGGAGCCATTCACATGGTCTAAACGCAGGCATCTCAAGCTCATTATCTCAGGGGCGCAGCGTCCTATACGCATATACGCAGTGCGTAGTTGAAGTTACCCAAAATTTTTACCAATTGTTTCTTTTTTTTTTTCAATTCTACTTGAACAACCAAGACTTTTATGATGAAAGAACACTTTGATTAAATTGTATGTTTGAGTCTAAGCGCGAAATCAAGAACGCAGTATTTTTTGTTTAGTTTACTTAAGTATTTTTTAGATCATATGTACTTGCGCGTACCTGAATAAAGGACCACGCTGCGCCCTTGTATCTGCCATTATAATAATAATAATAAGTATGGGGGATGGTAAAAATTATAGAAAGAGAGATTATTTGAATTTATTGAGACTTCTTTAATGACCTTGAATTGAACGTTTAATATGTTTCAATGGTTTTTATAAACATTGCCAGTTAATAAGCTTGGGCTGCCTGTACAAAGCCAAAGAGGTCCATTCCGGACGTAGACTACATATGAGTGATCGATATCGCGTAAATGAGATTCTTTATGGAAAGCCATAACTCAAAATCTGTCAGTAATGCAGATAATCACATAAACATGTATAAAATCAAGTTGAATAATTGTTTCCTTTTTTCCTTGTCAGTGGTGGATCTAGGGGAGTAATGCAGGCGTGCGCACTTTTCCTTGAAATAATTTCACGTCTTTGTAGTCTTTTCCCAAAATATCCGCACTAGTTCGTGCTTCCTGAGTAGTGCACACCCATCCTAAAGATGGTGTAACCTCCTCCTGAAAACAATCCTGGATCCGCCCCTGCAGTCTTATTCTTTCGATAAGACGTTTTGATGAATATTTGTAGGAATTAAAGAGAATAAACGGGAAATTATGATCACATTTCGTTGCGACATGGCGTCAAGTCAGCCATGTGCGTGCGCACTTGACCTAATGGGTTTATCCTGCAGTTTATCTAGCTGTCTCGAGTCTTCGTCAGTGTCGGTGTTGCACTGTGCTGAAAAAGCAGTTTTGACCATTTTATCGACGGGAAGTTTGAGTCCCCAAATACCTTACAGTATCCCAACACGGAAAATGTCAACATTGAGGCGCTGAAGGCTTTCAAAATGTCTCACTTCTTAAAATAAAACCAAGGCGTTGTGGCTGTTTTGAGTTTCCTGTAAGTATAGTTCCTACTAATTCTATCAGGTTTGAACCCCTTGATAATTATCAACACTAACCCCAACCCCACTCCCATTGTGGCAAGTATTTGTCACAGCCAAATGCTTATAAAGCCATTGCTTGAGTCATAAACTGCCATTGATATAGCAGTCAGTTTGGGAAACACACGGTTAATTGGAGAGCAGACCTAACGTTTTCACAATGGTTAGTAGAAAACAACATACAATAGTATGATAGTGTTCTGAGAGATGGACTGGTTTGGTACTATTTAATCGCCATTTTTCTCGTCTCTTCTAGATCTCGTCTCGTGTCTTCTCTTTTCTTCTCGTCTCATTTTCTCTCTTCTCTTCTGTTCTCTTCTTTTGTCTTCTCTTGTCTTGTCTTCTCGACTTTTCTCTTCTCTTCTCGTCTCGTCTCTCGTCTCTCCTCTCCTCTCCTCTCCTCTCCTCTCCTCTCCTCTCCTCTCCTCTCCTCTCCTCTCCTCTCCTCTCCTCTCCTCTCCTCTCCTCTCCTCTCCTCTCCTCTCCTCTCCTCTCCTCTCCTCTCCTCTTCTCTTCTCTTCTCTTATCTTCGTCTCTGTAACAAAGTGTTTTTGTCTTCTCCTAGTGTCACCAATTTGAGTCCTAATTAATTTTGTTCCAGGATTCTTGGTACTTTGTGTCCATCGTTCTCGTGCTGTCGTGCATTTATCAGATCAATGCAATTCAACGTATTGAGGTATCCAGGATGCTTTGCGAACTTTGTTTTTGTTTGTTTGATATATTTCCTTATCTTTTTTTTAAAGTAAACGCATGTATACATTACATACATTTATGTAGTTAACTATAATATAGACCATTTCCTTAACATACAGCGCTAGCGAAGAAACTTAAGAGCGACAGCGCGCTAATTTTAACCATCCATTTTTACCAATTCCCAAGCTGCCTGCATTTAAAAGAATTTTGTTTCCACTTTGTCACACACCTAGCTTGTGTGAGCTAACAGAATATTTGCTGTGTGCTTGACAGAATTTTGTTTTATTAACACTCTCCAGGAAGATTTCGATGAGCCTGAATTTGACGGCAATGGTGGTTCTGTCAAAAAGTTCAAGGTCCACATCAAAGAGAAAAGCGCAGTTTTTAACGAAAAGATCTACATTGACAAGAAGAAAGATGTCGAGTACTTTAAAGTCCCACCACACAACACGCTGTCAGAGACTGACAACATGTACGACTTTAAAATGGTAAGCTACAGTGACTATTTGATATAGAAATTAAGGAAATGCATTTCTTATGCGATGTTGTGGAAAAACAAACAAAATTATATTTTCGGCTACCTCATTAACCATCACTACGTCAAAATGCAATCTTTTTTATTGACCAACTTGAATAAGGCAATCACTGGCATTGGATCATTCATTTATCTCAGTTTTACTTTCAGAACCAAACATTATCCCGCTAGCTGTTGAAAAATCAGGATCCGCGCGCAACTTGATTGCAAGCATTTGGCGGGAAACATGCCTTAATTGATTAGTTGTTTATGAACTAAAAAGACGCTTGCATGTAGAGTTAAATTTCATTAACTTTTTTTTTAAATAAATTTCATTAAAAATATTTCTCCACAGAACCTCACCATTAGCCGCGTGAAGAAAGAACGCCTCTGTCGAATCTCTCCACTCCCTAAAGATTTACCAAAACCTAAAGCCATGGAGAAGGGACTGAAAGCTGTAAGTCACTTCATTAATTCAGTCCATCATCATTCACGCATTTATTCATTTCAGAGCCGTAACCAGCACATGTCTTTTTTTGTGTGTGTGTCTTTTTTATTAGTATCTGTCAAATTTTTTCATAAGTCGACGTGATTTTCAAAAACCCGTGAAAACCCGTATTACAATTTATTGCTCTTATTGCGCTTTACAGTTCTTTTGGATGACTTTATTTCTTGTATTTTCGATGATTATTAAATGTTTGTGTTCTTGATTCCAAATATAAGAAAGAAACTCTTAAAACAAAATTATGACAACAACAATAACAAATAATATGAAAATAACAAAAAAGAAATGGAGATAGATGAGCAGACCTTTTGCTTTTCTGGGGTTGCACATGCACCCTGTTATACTCGTTAAAAAGAGATGTGACATTGAAACGTCCTGAATAAACAGCGCTTCTATAGTTGTAAGTTGTGTGGCCTTGATTCACTTTATTTTCCTTGTTGTTTTTAGCTGTCCCATTCTGCCCCGTCTCACAGAATTGAGAAGGTCGTGATGCAATGGAGAATGGGTCCAAGGGTAGACAAGTCAACATTAAGGAAGGAAGTTCGTGATTTCTGTGGCGATTTCCCCGTCTACCGTCTACTGCCCTACACTCCTGACTCAGTTTCTGTTGAAGGTGGTAAGTGTCAGATGTATCATTTTTACTAGTAAGATTCATCACAGTGGCGGATCCAGAGGGGACCCCCCTTGAGCAACGTGCGCCTAAAGAATTATAAAGCGTTTTGAGACTTGGTAAAATGCGATAAATAACAACACTCATATTGCAATACAATTTTTACAGTACGGGCGGTACCATTTCCTACTCAAACGCCTTTTTCAGAGAAAATGTAAAACCAAAATGGAACCCCCTTTTAAAAATGTCACAGCATCATCAGGATTTGGGCTACAGTTTTATCATGAATTTGAAGGGCTTTCAAAAACATTTTCAGCCAATAATTACCTTTACTTAATGATCAATATGAAGTTATGTTGTTCTCTATATTCCTATAGGAAGAAGCAAGCGTAAAATCAATGACTTTCCTCTCTGTGACAACAAAATTCCTCAGTGTTTTCCCGATAAATGGATCTATAATTGCAAGATAAAAACAGATCAGTGCATCTATTACGTACCATGTAAGCTTGACAAAAGAGAAAAAATGCTGAGCTGCAACAAACTTACTAAGCATTTATATCATGGTATCGTCTGCTGCAAGCCTAGGTGTCCTTCGGCAGGATAAAACACAGGAAGCCCAAGATAACTCGTTTCTCCTTGATTTTTAAATAACTGATTACACAGGAAGCCCAGACCATTATTCTAGAACTAGTTCCGGAATGAGCCTAGACGACCTTGTTTGACCATTGATATTTGAATAGTTAATTGATAAATTTGCATTAGAGAAAGTTAAGATTGTAGTGTTTGAGAATTAAACCAAAAAAAATCGAATCGTCTTTGTGTTGGTTTCTGTTATTTGATCGCTTTGCATTTTAACTATGAAATTAGGTCACGTGCGCCCGTCGCATGTGACGTCAAAGCAGCCCAATCTGTAGGTCAAAACAAAATATTTTTGCTCTCTTGGGAGCTGAAATCCATTGTTTTGTCCTCCAGGTTGAGCTGCATTCCAACAAACTGCAAAGGGTCTAGACCTTTTCGGCTTTGTATGCAAATTGCCCCAGTTACAGACCATGTGACACTCTCTAGGGAATGTTTTTTTTTATGAACAATGTTTTGAAATATTTACACAGGAGGGGAGGGGAGGGGAATATAGAAAAAAATGTTGGAGGGCAATCTTTACAGAACATAAATTTCGAGGGAAATGTTGATAATACTACAAGAAAAAAATGTAATGCGAAATCCTACACCCCTCCATCAATACGTTTCTGTAAGTCCATCCCTCTGCAGAAGTGGTATATTTCCACACGCAATACTCCCGAAGATATCACGGGCAGCACGGGCAGTCCAGGCAATCTATTTGTCTGTTTTTCAAAATGGTGGTTCATAGGAAGTAACTGAGTTCGAGTCTCATGCTGACTAAAAAATATATTTTCTTATCACTGGACTTTTAAAAACCATATTTTTCTTAGAGTAAAATATAATATATAAATATGTGCAACAGGAGAGGTTACATAAGCAGTGTTTAATATACAAACCAATACAATAATCTAATTTCATATCATAATCGCTAATATTTCATAATACATTTCAGTTCCTCTTTCCAGATTTCAAAAGGGGACTGGATCCGAGTTGAAAAATTAATCAAATAACGATATTGAACCCCAAACAAGAGCGATCGTACTATTTTAGCACTAGTTTCAGCGGCGTGTTTGTATAGATAGGTACGGAGTGGAAATTTTTATGAGTCGGAAAAATAACAGAGAAAGTATGATATTTGACGACAGCGTTCCCAAAACAATATAATCTCTCTAATTTTGAAGATTTCTTTAAAGTTTACAAATGAGTCAGTATTTATTTCAACCTTCTCAACTGACTAATCCTTATCATTCTAGTGCGATCTTTTATGTGATGAGATTTGTTTTTTGATTATTAGATAAATATTTTTACATTCGTGTTCAGCCCCATTTTGAACTCCGGAATGTCGAGTCCTTTACAGGACACTAATATATAAAATCACAATTATTTAGAGTCCTTTACAAGACTGTAACATATAAAATCATATTCATTGGCTATTTAATAACATTAGTTTTATTAAAATACTACTATCTATTTTTCTATATTAAGGATGGTTTATAACCCTTTAAATGGAGTTTCTTTATTGTTAGTGCCATAATAATTACCACCATCATCATCAACACCACCAACATCACCACCATCATCGCCACTATCATCATCATCATCACCACCATCACCACCAACATCACCACCATCATCGTCACCACCATCACCACCAACATCACCACCATCATCGCCACTATCAATATCATCATCACCATCATCACCACTATCATCAACACCATCATCGCCATTAGTGATAATGCCATCATCAGTGTCATCAGCCGAATAATAATGTGTGCATACCATTTACAGGGAGGGCACTCGAACCGTGAACACTTTGTGCTTTTTTTATCCTTTTTTAAACATGCATCCTTTGAGTGAATCAATCTAAAAACGTTTTAATTTTTATACCTCACTGTATTTGAGTTCAGTCCTACGTTTTTAGAGGATTTGAAGCAGTAGAAAGCTCAAAAAAATAAAAAGCTAAATAAAGACAAGTGTCCGTGGTCCAAGTGTCCTCATTGTAAGGTAGCAGGGGACAAAATCGAGGTGTATTTTTGAAAGTCACGTAACAAGTAAAATTTTTGAAGTTAACCCTAGAAAAGTGTATTTTTTGAAAGCTAAAAGAACAAATAATGCAGTTGTGTAGTTTATATGACTGATAAAAATTTTAAAAGTAACTTGTTAAATGTTGAGCAAAAAATGAGCGTTCAATTTTAAATAGTTTATTCTCCACCAAAGATTACTTAATCATCATAAAAACTATTTTGCCGTGTTACCAAACTCATCAACTTAAAGCAGTTTTGTATATTTAGGTCTGCCTTGATTATAATAGGATAATTTTTCATTAGCAAATTAACTTTGAAACGTATTATATCATATTAAACTTTTATAAATCTGTAAACGATCTCTACGTAGAGCAATATTAGATATACTATGTATTTAATATCGATAGAGCATTCGTTTTCAAATAAAGATATCATATCATCTCATTATCATAGCCTGTGTTACATCCGGTATATAACGGATGTAACGCAGGCTACATTATTATAATCAACATCATCACCATCACAACCATAATTATCATCACAACCATCGTCATTACCAACATCATCACCATCATCACCACCATCACAATCATCATCATCACCACAACCACAACCACAAACACAACCATCACCATCATCACCATCATCACGCCCATCACCAACACAACCATCATCATCACAACCATCATCATCACCACAATCACAAACATCATCATCACCATCATCACCACAATCAACACCATCATTACCATCATCACCACCATCACCAACACAACCATCATCACCATCATTACCAACACAACCATCATCATCACAACTATCATCATCACCATCATTACCGACACAACCATCATCATTACCACAACCAACATCATCATCATCATCATCATGATCACCATTATCAACTCTATCACTATCCACATCAATCCTATCATAAATTTGCTATATATCTAATCAAACAATAAACTCCTATTAAATAATAATAATAATAGGGAAGAAACGCTTTAAGGAATTGAAACATGCAGCACGGTTCCATGCCCCAAAATATTCACACTGACTAGCATAATTACGACTCACACCATATTTGGACAATATTTCATACTTAGAGCTAGTTTCAAAAAGGTTGCTTGATAATGTCAATCAAACCTTTTCAAAATTTCACAAGTTGTTAGAAGAAATTTCCATTTATGCATGTTAATATGACTTGTGCCATTTTGGAGACATAACAGACCTTTTGATGAAAAAAATCAAATGTTCCGGAACATGGAACTAAAGCAATGTACTGTCGCTACACACTTCAAACCCTTTATGAGTTTCTGGTAGTGAGCAGTTCTGAGTTGGTACGATTAAGAGTGTAATTGCAATAAATCTGTACAACACTAATAGAATTTGCACAAAATTGTGCTATTCAGTTTCAAAGTTTTCTTGTTTGCTCTCTCAGCTAAGGAAACACTGTGTTCCTTTTTCAGGGACGTTCCCAGAAATTTCCAAAGGGGGGGGGGGGGGGGGGTGGGCACTAATACAAAAATTACTGATCATCAATCAAAAAGTACTATCTATAAAAATAAATCACGTTTTCCCAACTGCCCCCTCCCCCCTACCCCTCCCCCTGGATACTCCTCTGTTTTGGATTGTTAAAGCCAAATTCGTTGTATCACGGCCCGCCGTTTCAAAACTTTGTCTTGATTTGGTAGTTTCTGAACCGTCAATCAATTTCAGGGGCAGAGTTTATTTCAAATTAACCGATGACAAAACATGTAAGTTCAAGCTTCGCCCTATGAAATTGATTGACGGTTCAGAAAAGACCAAAATGAAAACAAAGTTTTGAAATGGCGTCTCGCGATACAACGAATTTGGCTGTAAACTTACAGAAAACTACAGAGGAGCTTACTTGATAATTGTATACCACAGCCGCATTTGTTGCCATTGTCTGTTGGGTTTACATTGAAACGAGTGCTGATACCATAACCACTAGAATGAGCAGATTTTTAATTCCATCTGCAAGATAACAAAAGACACACGATCAGGATGAGCATAAAAAAACGAGAAACACGATCAGAATGAACAAATACACAGAGAACGAGACTACACAATGTGCTACAAATGGAACAAGTAAAAGAAAGGGAAAAAAGGAAGAAAAGAAGTCAGGAAGGAAGTGTTTACTAGACAAACGTCTATAGCAGTACACGAGCTTTAATCATGAATCAATACAATTTTTAAATTTGTTTTTCGTGATATTTTTTTAATGTTTAATTTTTTAATGTGAACTAGTGAGCAGTAGAACGAAGGAAAAGTTTGGAGTTGCAAATGTTTTAATTCTGACTTCTTGCCTATAGACGTCTTCAGAAGATGTAGAACAGAGTTCGTGCTACATTTCCAATATCAAATTCAAGGACTTTTCAAGCACTTTTCAAGCACAAAAATATGATTTTCAAGGGCTATTTTCAAATAACTGAAAACGAGAGGCGAGGAGAGCCACGAGCACGTGCGAGACATGTGCAGTACACACCAAATCAATGCCGGAAGTTCACAAAAACTTGAATCAAAAACTTGAAACGCAGCAACAAAGTTGAAACTCTTTCAATGTTTTTCTTTAAAATTCATTTTAATAAGACATTTGATTTTTTTATATGAAATAGTAGTTCTCCAGGAGTTTAATGATTTTTTGCTAGTATTCAAGGGCTTTTCCAGTGCACTTAAAAACATGTATTCAATTCCAGGGCTTTTCAAGATTTTTGGGAGTAGCACGAAGGGAGGGAGGGAGGGAGGGAGGGAGGGGAGGGAGGGAAGGAAATGTAGCTCTTATTCCTGGGCTCATGTTGCGTATACTGAGTGTTCGGCAATACTTGTAAAGTATGTGAGACCATCATCAACTCACTTGCGTTCATGGCTGGTTTAGCAGCTGAATGTGGTGTTGTTGAATTCACTAGTTCAGTTATTGCTGTTGGTGGGATGGACAACATGGCTGAACACTTTTGTCAAATATGTGAGAATACATGGCATATAGAATGCATGCCCTGTGTTTGCTGAGATCGATGTAAAATAGTCGATATAATCGAAATGAGTTTGTAGAATAACTACTTTGTGGATGAGATGTTTCATATATTTAGGGTTTCAAAGGAGTACTAATATTCCATAACTTCCATTGCCAATGACCAAACAAAGTTTGCTTTATTTTAAAGTAATTTGAACGAAAACAGGATTGTGCATTTAATTCAAAGAGTATTCCAGATGTTATTTCTATTTTCAAGAGCTTTTCAAGTGCAATTAAAAATGTTTTTAACCTCAGGGCTTTTCAAGGATTTTTAAAGTGTCACACAAACCTTGTAGGATTGGATTTTCAATCAATTACAAAGCAATGTCAATTATACCACCTAATAGTCCAGACGAGTGTTGAAATTCTTTTACACAGCCTTTGAACTCAATTACATGATTGGACATTCTCAGCCTATGCCGGAGGAAAGAATTCTTTTACTTTGAACAAAGGGACATATTAAATAAAAAAAAGACTTCTTTCCTCCAGACTAGACACAGGTAGGCCAAGCTTATTAACAGTGTTGTTTTAATAGCAGCAATATGGGTATTTGATGTGGATTGCAAGGGTACTTATAGGTCAACTTTTTTCTACTTTGAAATCAATAAACTTCAATAAAACTCTTATCTTGCGTTGTTGATATATCTAAGAGTGTCATGTATGAATTGGGGTTCATTTCGTTGGGTTTTGATAGCATTTGCCTAAACAACACTGTTAATAAGCTGGGGATAACTGTAGTCTAGGCTGAAAACATCCAAAATATTCAGAAATTCAGATGCAGGCTCAATAGCATTTCATACAGACACACTTTTCCAAAGACTGTTTCTGAATATAACAGCTAAAACTGTGTACAAGAGAATTCAAACTGGACTATTTTAATCAACTTACTGAATGGTACAGTGGGAGATGCAGAGGGTTTATGTGGTAGCTCTGGGTCAGATATGGTTAGATTTGTTGGTTTAGTTTCTGTACCATATAAGATCAATGACCAACTATACAGAGTACCTAGAACATGTAAAAACAGTCATTCATTTAGTATAACAACAGGGAGCCTAGTTCACGGGATGATGCTGACTTCACTACAATAGCTATCAAAAACCAACTATACAGAATACCTAGAACATGGAAAAACAGCCATTCATTCAGTACAATGTATAACCACAGGGAGATCGGCTCATGGGATAATCCCGAGTCCACTACAATAGCTAGAGTGGGACTCTTATGTCAACAACTAGAGGACATGCAGCATGTAACATTTCCCTGCTAGCAGAGTCTCATGTTTGTGATTTCTAACGAGAAAAAGAGAGACTCTAACTTCCCGAGTCGGCAGAGTCTCTCTTTTTCTCGTCAGGAATCACAAACGTGAGAGACCCTTCTAGCAGTGAACATGTATTAACGTAATCCAGTTGATACGACCTGTAATAAGCCATTACTATTAATCTTACTTAATTAGTGTAATGGCTATTAGTAACGCATGCTATTACAAGTCTTATCAAATGGCTTACGTTACAATCTTATTTGCACGCTACTTGACCTCTAGTTGTTGAAATAAGAGTCTGACACTATCTAGAGTCTGCATTATCCCGTAAGCCGGGCTCCCTTGGCAATAACACCTAGAATGGAGTTGTTAGTAAATTCTACAAACTTTAAGTCACTTTTCACTTTCTAAAGAGGCTAAGCTGCAATGCAGCCAAGTTTATTTTGAAATATGAATTGCAATTTTTCTGTTTTATTTTTAGCTTATTAGATATTTTCCTGGTTTATGTTTTAGTAAACGTCTACCACAAATACAACAAGTTATTTAATATTCAAATACTTGCCCTTACCACTAGTGTCATATTTTGTATCTAGATTTGTTATCTTCAACTTCCAATCGCCATCAGGATGCTCGGCCCAGTGAAACACGGTCATGAATACCCAATCAGTCAGGTTTTTGTAAGGCACCAAGTTATCTATCTTTCTCCTACTGGTCAGCGGTGATATGGTGCCCGATGGAGCTATCAGCTCTAGACCCAGATCACCTCGGCGGTTAAAGTCAAGATTAACTCTAACTTGAACATGTTCCAAGAATTTAATCTTGCAATTGCTGAACTTTATCTTCACCTCTGATGGGATTTTCCTGGAAAAACAAAAACAACAAAATAACAAATGAATTATTTTGTATTTACTTTGATTAAGTAGGGAAATGAATGAATGAATGAATGAATGAATGAATGAATGAATATGAATGAATGAATGAATGAACGAATAAATGAATGAATCAACAAATGTCTGGATGAATTAATTAATTGATTGATTGATGGATGAACGGCTGAATGACAAAGAATAAAGAATGAATGAATGAAAAAAGGAAGAAAAGAACAATGTAAGGAAGGAAGGAATAAATAAACTAATGAATGAATGAAGTATTAACATTTTATCACACATTCACACACTAACCTGTTCAAATCACTTCCCTTTATTTCACATCTTAGTTGTTTTGGTACTGTTGTCCATATCTTTGCCAGGTTAACCATCCTCCAAGCATCCATCAAACCAAAGCCATAATACTTACTGACTGATAATCCAGCTTTATTTCGTATCCAGAATCCATCTCTAAGTTTGATGCCACCAGGAGCAGCCCTTGAAGTCACTGCTATTATATACTGTACGTCACGCCATGTTAGTTTGGAGCTGTTGATTTGAAAATGATAGCCTTTAATGAAAGCCTCTTTCTATGAATTACAATTATTAGGCTGCTGTGTCGCAAACGTGATATCTTTGAAGATGGAAGAATGAAAGGTGGTACATATTTTTTTTTTCCAGTTGAAAACAGAAAAAATAATATCTTTACTGTCAATCCACCTGCAAATAAACTTTTTTTTTTTATTTAAACATAATATTCTCAAAGTTCTCTCCAAGAGTTTGTTAACGAACTCATCTAGGGAGATCACTTTAAATATTGATTACAAATTTTATAGGAGTATAGATATGCAAAAAGATTGAAAAGAAAAAAAAAATAATAATAATATGTTGAGTTTACAAAGAAGATAACGTTAAATTAACAGATGTTTACAAAATCATACGAAAGGTGAGGACTGATTACATATAATAGTGGAATAGAAAAAGTAAGTATACTGAATTTATATATATTTATATATATATTTATATTAAATAAACTTTGTACTGTTTCTTGATGTAGAGACATAGTCAGGGTTCATAGTTCTCTAAATTCCAGGACTTTCCATGAACTTTTCCATGACTTTTACAATATATTCCAGAACCATTATTTATCAAAAAAATTCTTAATGACCAAAAACAATAGCAACATCTCTGAAAAATAACATAACATTCTACTGTCCACAATAATGTAATCAACTATAATCATTGTTTTCGATGACTTTCCATGACCCGGAAGAAAATTCCATGAATTTCCAGGCCCAGAAAACAAAAATATCAAACTCCATGACATTGAAGGTTTTCTGTACCAGTACGAACCCTGATAGATTTAGAATTTGCCACAATGTAGGTGAACAGATAAATAATGAAAACACTTTATCACTGGTTACAAATGTAGAGTAGCATAAATGGTAACTTTTCAGAAAAACAACAGATCACTTGACAAAGTCAGCTGCAAAAACAAACCAATCTGCCACCCAAATACCCAAACAAGATCAGAGACAAGCCAGTCAGCAACACAAAAAGTTTTATGAAAATTCTCAATGAGTAATAACTTACTTTGCCTCAAGCATTAAAGCAACGAGACCAGAAGCCATTGCAGTAGCAGCTGATGTAGCTGCAAAGCTATCAA
Organism: Diadumene lineata; assembly: GCA_918843875.1. Classification (NCBI taxonomy): domain Eukaryota; kingdom Metazoa; phylum Cnidaria; class Anthozoa; order Actiniaria; family Diadumenidae; genus Diadumene; species Diadumene lineata. Next base: position 1,756,498 of record OU974083.1, on the reverse strand, counting down.
TACATCCTGTTGAATTATCTACAGTTATCTTGAAAATAGGAATAAAGAATGAATTAGAGAAGAAAAGTGAAAAGATTAAGGGAATGGAATGAATGGAAGGGAAAGGAACTGAATTTGGCAGAGAAGAGAAGAGAAAAGAAGAGAAGAGAAGAGAAAAGAAGGGAAGAGAAGAGAAGAGAAGAGAGGAGGGGAGAGGGTAGGTTTAGGGGAGGGGAGGAGAGGAGAGTCGATTCTGAAGTACTTACAACAGTTCCAAGTCCTCGCATACTGTCTTTACTGTATGCAGTTGCCATGACACCAGGACATTGTTCTGCATAGGAAGGATTTGATCCATCTTTGTTGACACCATTGATAGCAATAGTATAAATACTATTTACATAACCATTATATGCACAGTTGTCTCCTGTAATACCACCATTGCCTGCTGCGAATGTATAGATAGAACCCAGACCACCACGACCCTACAGAAATAAAGAAGTCAAACTATCTTTTTTTCTGCCCTCCCTTTTCTCACAATTCAATTCAATGTCATATTTTCTTTTGAAATAAAGAAAAATGTCAGACTCTGAATCTTTATCAGGCTACTGTTCCAGGGCCTTACTGGTTAATGTTCCGAAGGTCCCTCACCTCTCTCTACCATGTCCCCTGGTCCCCAACTATTAGAATACATGTAGATATCAATTTCATCTACTTTATGTACCTTATTAGAACCATGCTCCAAGGATGCTGGTTTATGTACCTGGCCTCTCTACTTTTACCCCCACACCCCCAGGTCCCTAACTATTGAATAGCTTTAAATCACATTTAGTTTAGGTACCGTTTTAGATCCATGCTCCAAGGCCTTGCTAGTTAATGTTCCTGGTCCCTCGACTCTCCATCCCATGTCCCCTGGCCCCCAACTATTAGAATAGATATCAATCTCATCTAGTTTATGAGTCAGAGCTGCAGACTCTGTGGCATCTGTTGATTTTTTATTTGTATCATAGAGGCGAAGACCTACAAAGATAGAGGTGCCCGTGGTATTAGCTAAGTTTATAAATGAATGAACAAATGGATGGATGAAAGAGCAATATTGTGCAAATGAATGATTACGAAATGCACAAGAGAAAAGTAAAAAAATTGAGAAACAAAATGTCATGGACAACAATATTTTATGAGGCAACATGTCACTAGCAATTCTAGTTGAGAAGACTAGCATAATTGGCTAGTGAAAAACTAGCAACAAACTCCAGTGAGTGTCAATTACTTGCCATGCTCTTTGCCAAACTGGCTGGGTACATGGCATGGGACTGTCATTGTGTAGAGCATGTCCGTGACATATTAAGCAATTAACATATGAACACCAAAATGGAAGTGAATTTATCTGTAAATAAAGTTTTACAATACTGGACAGGTTTACTATGAATACATGATATATGTAGTCATGAGCAGAGTATTGTGGGGGCCCGCATGATCCCCCAATGCCTGGAAACTAAATATAAACATTTTCAAAACCTTGTTCCATAAAAATTCTATGATACACTGTTTATGATATACCAACATGTTTTGGTCCATAGTTAGTGTCCTTTTTATGAATAAATAAACAAATAAATTCACAAATGAATGTTAAATAAATGTATAATTACATGAATGAATGAATCAGAAGCACTGCTCTTTCTCACCTGCAATTTTTGCATTGTATGCAACGCCTACACCACATTGGCCATTTTTTGCTGCCATGGCGATAACCCCTGCACACATGTTGCCATGGCTATAGAAATCAACAAATGACATTAATTCACTGGGGAATGTCATGTAATCATGCTGTCAAACAGCTTTGCAAAAATGAAGCAAAGAAAGAAAATACATCAAAATTGCTAACAAAATTTGGACAACCATTTTCATGAAACGCAAAGAAAACATAACTTGGCTAAATGAAGAGTCATTAAATTTGAAACAGGAAGTTGTTGTTTGAGGAACTATAGATAAACTATAATATTACGCTCTGTCCACAAAACTTTCACTGGAATATTGCTTTGACAAAACTGGTGTTGTTTATATAGTCTTTCCACACTCCAATTATAAAATTCTAGAATTAATTTGATTTTTTTAGAAATATGTATTGGTTATTTTTAAGTTTGAATACCTGCTTTCAAATTTTAATGCTGGAATTCAAGATAAAACTAATTTTCAATTTAATGGAATCATTAACGCTCTCTATGACTGTGTACTCAATTCAGATAGTTTGACTGCAAAATACATAAAGGTGATGCTTACCCAGAGACTGTTCCACCATCAGGAATGGGTATTTTGTCACTGTCAACAAAATCATAACTAGTAGATGCTAGCTGTAAAAGACAACAAATTGAATTGCTGATTAACATCCACTTTGCTCAATGATCATTTTTACAGAAAAGTTAATGAACAATTGGTATCAATTACTAGCAGATGATTTAACTAGAAACGACAACAAATGGAATTAACATAAACTTTGTTTAATGATTGAACATGATATCATTTTTGCACAACAATAATTGGCACTTAATTATAAGGTATCAGAACCATGACTTCCCAATGCATGTTTGGTTGTTGATTAAAAAATATTTGAAAAAAATGTTTAGATTTCTTACAGTTGCTAGAAATGGTCTGTCCCTAACAGACAACAAACTGAATAGTTGACTAATTGATGTCAATTTTTTTTTCAGTCATGATATCAATTTTACAGTTCTAACAATTAGTAGTTGAGGTATCCCAATAATGACTTCACAATTCATGCAAACAACTTTTGTTGTTCATTATGCATTGATTTCTTACATAGTTGCTAGAAAGGTCAGGGTGTTTTCCATCCACCCCATCGTCCACCACGGCCACTACAACACCCTTGCCAGTGTATGTCGGCCAGACGGATGTGATATTAAATGTTGGGCCATTATCTCTATTCTGAAAATGTATAGACAAATAAAGAACAATGTATTAGCAACAATATTTAGTGAGAAAAGTAACATGAGAAAATTTGAATGAATTTCAATCATCTGATATGTCATTATCTTGAAAGTGTGAGAGTAAATGAAATTAAGTATGCAGTATAGTCAGCACATTAATATATAAATTAAACTTAAATTAAATTAAGAAATGGTTCATTGACATTGTTCTAGGGATCAATGAAGATCATGGAAACAGCTTAGCTTTAACCAACTGGATTTTTGTGTTGAGATAAATTTTTCATGGATGTACATCATCTGATATTAATAGTAACTGCAGTACTAACTAACAAAATTACTAAGAACTTCTGATTGATGATAACAACAGTCTTGCAATGGAGTGCATTGATTTCATTTCCGACTAAATTATCTGAAAATTGTTATTTTTTTATGTTTTAATGAGGATCACTTACAAAATACCATTGATCTTTAAACTTTGGGTCATCGAAATTGATAGAAAGAAGTTGATATTGCTTCTCTTGTTGTTGCTCAAACCATTTTATCTGAAAACAGAAAAATACCTGTCAGTGAAATGTTAGGCAGAATGACAGAATGATCCCAGAATTTAAGTTAAATATGTAAGATACAAACAGACAGACCGACAAACAATCAGACACACAGAGAGAAACAAGTCAAACAGACAGTAAGACAAGAACAAAGACAGACAGATAGACAGACATACAGACGCACAGAATAATATATTAAATAAACATGACATCTGGCTGTTTAACAGGAAGTAAACCAGCAAGACATTGATGCAAAATGATTGATACAAGCAAACACACAAATAGCTGTGCCATACTCATGAGGCACCAAAGGCTGAAACAGCTGTGCAAGGCTGCTAGTTGAGCAGGCAAACATTTTAACTGTTCTTTTTTTTCTTTCTTTTTTTTTTACTTAAGGTGGCTCCATATAATTTCAGAGCGCGCGCTAGTGCATGACCACGCACATGCGCACACCTCAAACTTGAAGAATTTTTATTTTGATCACGTCATGAAAATATACAACTCGCGCTTTTAAAAAAATTAAAAAACTCAAAAACTGGACGATATTTTTTTTTTTTTAATTTTCAGAATATTATTTTAGTGGTATAATAAAGTAGTTTGCAAATTTTCAACGATTTTTCAATTCCAGATTTTTTTTAATTTAGGAAAAACCATTATTCCGTTATTTCTAAGGTTCTACAGTTGGGATTTTTTTGTCACGGTAATATATGCTTGGTCATCGTACTGAAATCCATAAACAATGCTTTCATAAAAATTTACCACACAAAACTAGAGTTTTTATTTTTTCTACATTAAAAATGAGCTTTATTATGACAGCCATAGCGTTGCTATGGTGACCGTTCACATAATCATTTGTGCAAAAACTAAATCTTTGCCTCAAAGTCTTTGAAATATAGTCCGCCAATGCCTTTTGTGGGCAGTTGATTTTTAATAAACCTCTAAGATCCTAGACGCCCCATAACTTAAGTGGCCATTGCAAAAGACACTGTAGTGAAGTAACCCGAGTGAAAAGAAAGTGGAACAAAATAATTTATTTTTAGCTTCTTCTCCTTTTTCCTCTTCCACTTCCATTCGCAAGTTTTCACATGAGTGTACATCTTCATCAAAACTGGCCTTCACTCATGAAATAAAATGGAATAACTAACCTTTGGCTCTGCAGCCAGAATTCTGTCAATATCCTCAGCTTGAACATTTTTCTCAGATCGTTTTAGTAGTTCAGAACTCTTGAATGTATAGTAATTTTTAAACAGCTATAAAAAAAACAACTTTCATTATTCATGAACAAGGAACTACTAAATAATACATATGGTAAAGTTGAACTTCCCCTTCAGAGTTTACTCTTTAGAAAAGTTGATATCTTAAATTGTGCAACAGATTCTTATTTCTGCATCCAGAGGTACACCTTAAATTTATAATAAGAAAAAAAACAATTTTTTTTTTCACTTAATTTAAGGTCTGCTATCTGGTCTCTAGACGCAGAAATAAAAAACTTTTGTTCAATTTTAAAAGATATCTGCTTTTAGAGTGAGAAAGTTAAAACAAATAATACATATCAAGAAATTTAATATTTCACTTTTTACATTTTCTGGATAATCATTACGTATAAGCTTTATTTACCATTAAATTCTTTAAATTAATGGAATAAATCAAGCAAGTAGTTCACACGATATCAAAATGTAAAAGTTAATTTGGAGATATGAAATGCTGCAAGCGTTCATTGAAAAACATAAATTGTTATTAAAAAAAAATGAGAAAAAAGAATGACTTATAAAATTAAAATCAACTTCGCATATCATGAATTCAATTTAGGGCCAAAACGAATATATAAGGCAAGCCAGCCCGGTTTAGCTGGCTGGTTTCTTTTGTGTTCAAGCTATCAGAGCTTAAAATCAAAAGAAACCAGCTCTTAACAGCTCTTAACTAGCCCTTGAAAACTTACATGTCTATCCAATGAAAAGCCAAGCTTTTGAGCCACATTTTTCGCTTCGTCTTCGCTTCCAAGGACTTCCACCGCCCAGGTATTTGTGAAAATATCGCTGGAAAAAATACCATTTCCAATGCTGGATCCAATGCACATTAAGCTACACAGGACAACGTATTGGATAAGCTTCATGTCTAAAGCAAGAAAGGCTTCACTTTAAAATTAAAATTCAGGTAAACAGCTAAATATTCTTGTTGTAAGGAGAAGTAATGTTTGTTTGTATCGTCTGTACTTCTATTCGCCTGTCTTTCGCTTGTCTGTCAAACGTTCGTTCATCCCCAGGTCACTTCTGCTCAAAATCGCACAAAAAATGGGACTCACAAAAAATTATTTTTAGGCAAATATTGACCAAAATAACTTAGTTTTATGTAATGTAAAAACCCTAGAGTTCCGTAACAGATTTATTATGATTTGTAGGGTATGTGAAGTGGAAAAACAATGGAAAACATCGACTTCCAATATTTCCGGGAATTTTGGACGTTGTTTACATAGGGTCCAGCCTCACTCCTTCAAAGGAATACCGCGCGGAGCAGCATCACACAGGTAATCCAAGCTTCCTATTTGTGAGCTTTAGTTATAGAGAATTTAATACAAGGGGATTTAAAACAAAAAAAAAAAAAAAAGAAGAAGAAGAAGAAGAAGAAAATAAAAGATAGAAAGAAAAAGAAAAAAAGTGTTTTTTAGTGATTTCTATGGGGCTCGAACTCGCGACATTTCGATTAATAAACCACAGGGAATTGGCCTGGTCAGAAAATGGATGCACTGGTTATCAACATCACTGAGATTTTACCAATCAAACTAAAAATTAAAGAAATAACGTGTAATTACCATCTCGTCCATAAATCACGCCATTTGAAGCCATTTTATGTACTGGAAGAGACGACCGACAGAGGTGGATTCAAAGGAGCGGCGGGGAGGGGCGCAGAGTGGTCCTTCAGTTAAAAAAAACTTAAGTAAACTAAACAAAAAATACTGCGTTCTTGTTTTCGTGCTTACATTCAATTTTACAATTTAATCAAAGTTTTCTTTTTTTTTCATAACAAAATCCTGCGTACAAATAAAATTTTAAAAATAGAAACAAATGGTAAAAATGTCAAAATTTTCGGTAACTTCAAGTACGCACGTGCGTATTTGCGTAGAGGACGCTGCGCCCCTGGAGGGCATTGGGGGTCGGTGCTCCCCCCCGATGATTTATTTTTATAGGTAAACTATTAATGCTTGATTGAAAAACATTCTGGATCCCCCCTGACCTAATAAATTGGCTTGAAATGGATTAAAAATGGCACCATTTTTAGTGGAGACGGTAATTACACGTTATTTGTTTAATTTTGAGTTTAATTTGTAAAATCTCGTGGCTCTGACTGCCCTCAGAGGATTCCTTCCCCGCACTAAATGTGGCTCTCTAGATGTTTTGCTTTACAAACAAAATATTAAAGATTAAACTTTACAATAAATCAAACATACAAGGGCACCCCATCCCGCATATGATTCTTGCATCACGTGCATGCAATTCAAACTGATCGAAACGAAACCGATAGCTTTGTAATAATAAACGGCGTCGATAAGTGTAACGAAGATGAGTCACTGTTGATTTGGTGGCCGGTATTTTAGACGAGCTACGAACGTTTATCACAATAGAGATTGATGCATACAGAGATTAAATTACAGTTGAAGTAATTTTGGTTGTATTTAAGTGGCTGACTTCAAAATGTTGATATTAGGAAACTTCCTCAAGATACTCCGCAACACCTCGAGAATCAATTGATTGAAAAAAGCTGTAACATTTAAAGGCAGCTAAACTAACAGCTAAAGAATAGAAGGTCTGGATTGCTTGCAGATATTAAATGATGTTTAGTACAAATATATATATGTCGATTCTAATTGGTCGAAAGTGCAATTAATGAAATTGCTCATTTGCACTTATGGCCGGTGCTAATCAAGTTTCTATAGTAACTCAACACTTCAGTGACTCAAATGCACAAAAACGGCGAGTTCAAATAAAATGGGCAAATTTATTCCGCTGGTTTTAATGAATGAATCAAACACTAATATCATTTTTCGCACCATCGATTATAAAACAATAATTGGGAAATCTCAAAGTGGCCGTATTTGACGGATTAGACATAGTAAAAACAGTGTAGTTTTGTTAGCTTGTGTTACATCCGGAAACTTCTTTCCGGATGCATATAGTACAGGCAAAGTTTTGTCCGTACGCTAAATATTTAGCATAGTTAGAAGAGTTCCCTATATACTCTACTATGTATTAAGCGGGCGACCGTAAAATGGGATACCAGTGCAATACGTTGTTGTACTAATTATTTATGTTTGAAAACGTGAACGCCAGAAAATAAACAGAGTACAGCATCTATTTTGATCGCGAATACCAATCATTTGAACATTGATCTTCTTTTGAAGAAGCGAGAACGTCGCAGTTGACTAGTGCGCGTCTTTCTGTGCGAGAGATCACAAGTTCGACACCTATAGACTTCACATCCTTGTTTCGACTTCTTTCTGTTCTGTGTAGCTTGTAGTAGCTTTAAATACCCGTACAAAGGAGCATTGATGGAAAGAGGGGGTAAAGTGCGCACCGTCGGCTTCCTGGGAGAACAGCTTACTTGTAGCTGAAAGAACTACCGACGTTAAATTAAAGTTCTTTTCGTTTTTCCTATGAATTAGAATTTGACATCAGTTCAAATAAGATCTGTAGTTTTTGGTGTGCAATTGTAATTTGGTATGTTATCTTTTTTATTTTATTAGCGTTAGAACTGGGTCACTACAACAGTGGGGGATAGGGGGGGGGTCTTTTTTAATAAATTCAATGTATTAATCTTCCACCCCCCCCCCCCCCCCACAAAATACCGTAATTCGCTTCTAAACAACTCTTTTCACGTCTAAATTTTAACTTTTTCTCATATCTCTTGTAGAACTGATTGATCTCAGTAGTGCATGAGTTGTTGTTTCCATTATTACGGCAAGGCACACGCTTCGATTCCCGCGATTCGTACTGTGTACCGTATGGGATTGTCACGGATTAGTGATTTAGTTAAAAAGATAACGAAGTAATTGGTTCCAGTTAGAATAACTGTTAGAAAACAAACTATCATTAAAATAGTTTATATTACAAATGATAAAAAAAATAATTAGCTTAATATGATAAACAAATAAAAAAAAAACAATTGATGGGTGATATCAATGCCAAGGGAAATAAATAAGTAATTATTTTACCGAGTACAATTTGTACATTGTCAATATTGGTTCTCAGATATATAAGTACTTGCAAACGTTCTTGTATCCATTATGCGATTTCATGTTGCGATATATAACTGGGCGCGATAAAATTCAGTTACCTAGAGATGACAGAGCTGTACAATATAATTAGATTATAAGAAAACTAAGACCTCTTCAATACACAACTTACAAGTTTTTATTCGATTGAAGAGTTAAAGCTACACAGAATAATTTACAAAAACCATGTCGTACTCCATTAAAATTTCCTCCATTTTGATATCTGTCATCTCTATTATAGCGAACGCATTGGTTTGTCATGTTATTGTTCGCCTAAAAACCATGAAGACTTCAATCAACTATATCATACTTAACCTGGCAATACTCGATGCCATCTTCGGTTTCGTAACGATATTTTTTGTCATAGCTGATGATTACAAAGGTTATTTGGGACAGCCAATTCTTCAACGAGCATACAACTACAGTCTTGGTTTGGCAGATGTAATATGCATGCTTAAATGGACATATTATTCCATACCGTCAATTTCTCCGATTTTTCTAATGGCAATGGCGTATGAAAGATACAAAGCTATTGTTGATCCTTTCTCAAGGCTTGACACTGGTGCAACCAAAAAGAGGATCAAACTGATATTAGCGATTGCTTGGCTTTCAGTTGTTGCGTATCTCACAGTTGATTGTGTTACAGTACAATACGAAAAAGATATAGTATACTGCAATCCTAAACCCTATTCTTGGTTCAACTTCGACGCTTATATTTTCACTTCATTAATCTTACAGTATCTAATCCCGTCAACTGCTATGCTGATATTTTATGGTCGTGTGATTTGTGCTTTAAGAAAACAAGACAACGCACTTGGATCTCAAGCTGAGGCTGAAAGAGCCAGACGTAAAGCCAGGAAAAAAGTCATGTGGATTATTGTTATAGTAACGCTTGTTTTCTACATATGCTGTGGTATTCCTCGAGTACTACTTGAATTAATACACATCTTCGAAATGTTCACACTGGATCATACTATAGTTTGGGATATTCTTGTCATTTTACTGTCCTTCAATTCGGCTTTCAATCCTTTTCTCTATTTCATTTTCATTCAATCATTTCGTAATGGTTTCAAACGTGTTTTCCTTCCCGCAAAGTTAAAAAAGTCAAATTCTACCGTTTTTGAACCGGAAATTGGCAACTCTCGACAATCAATCTCTTGTAGTCGAACGGAACCGAGAGACAACACCGCTCACCAGTTCATTTCTTTAGAATATATAGAAAACAAGCACACAAGTCAACCGCAACTGCTTTCCTTACATTTTGTAAATCCAAGTGATGAAAAGTAGTTCAGGATCATATATTAAAGGATATCCAAGCATGTTATATCTAGTCATACCTATACTCTTACATCTTCAATACACTAAACTACAAAACCATCCTCAGTGGGACACGTTGTCGACAATTAACTAAACGGGAAAATTCTTTGTTCGATCACTGATCAAACGTACTCGACTACATTTTGTTGTCGACAAAAAAATAATTGTCGACAACAAACGGCCCCGTCTGTGGAGGCCCATATACAGTCGATCCCATTAACAAAAAGAAAAGAAGTTTAGAAGTTTTCGATTTGATAAAAAAGCCCTTATTACGGAATACAATCACTTCACGTGAAAATGTGATTTGTTAACTTGTAAACTTGTTTTTTCTTGAACAAAGTAAATGAGATCAACTGTATCTAAATTCTACTGGAATGTTAACTTTAATATCTTTTATCTGTTTTTTTTTTCGCACAACGCAATCTGTTACGACTATCATGCAAATCAGGTGTAAACTGCATACATTTGATATTTATCGTGTTAAAGAAATTTTTTTCTTTTCTGTTTTATATATACTAGCTATGTTAACTCGAGGTAAACAAGCCTGTTACTATACATTATATTACATAATGCAAATGACAATCAAACACCTATGCACAAAATCTTCGCATTCATCATTTTCTTTTTATCTATATTTTTTAAAGGTGTAAATTGTCCCATGGCATAATGACGTCACAGTTAATTACCGGTAGCGGTAGATCGATTGCCAGATGTAATAGAAATATATTGTGAGTATTTAACACTAATTCGATCACTAGAAATGAACATATAACATATGTAAAATGTAATATGGGTGATTATATAGCGCATTTCAAAGTATCAATGCGCTTTACAATATTTTCTTATTATTTATAGTACGTAATCCGGTTTTACAAGCCGTGAACGCTGTTATTTTGCATGCAGCCACTTAAACTTCGTTGTATCTCGACCTGCTGTTTCAAAACTTCGGTATTATAATATTTTCTGGCCCGCAATTCAATTTCATAGGATGCAGAGCTCCAGGGCCGTAACCGCAAGGAGGGTGTACATGGTGCACGTGCACCCCCCCCCCCCCCCCCCCCCGCCCAAAAAAAAAGTCAGAAGGTCCGCTCATCCATCTCCATACTAGAATTTCTTTCTTAAAATTGGAATCAAGAGCACAAAACTAGAATAATCACCGAAAATACAAAGAATAAAGTCATTTAGAAGAATTGTAAAGCACAATAAGAGCAATAAATTTGAAAAGCACACCGTCTTTGTGCAAAATATGAGAGCTACTAATAAAAAAGGCTACTAAAAACCCATCAGTGGTCCAGGTTTTTTTTGTTATGTGCATACCCCTGTGTAAACGTTCTGGTTATGGCCCTGAGCTCTGCGCTATCATTAATTAATTTAAATTCAAAAACTCATTAATAATTCATGAGCATCTAGTCCAATCCTTGGTCCCATTTTGGTCACATGCATGAGGTTTTATACCCCATAAAATACTCTCATTTGTAATGAATCTTTATAGAGTGCACGCACTAAAAGTGTGCAACAGTTGTCACTATTTAGTGGTAAATAGCACTAATTAAACAAAAGAAAACAATAGAATTAGCATAAAATAACACTATTTAGTGGTATTTATGTTGTACACTTTTAGTGCGTGCACTCTATAAAGACTCTAGAGTCTTTATATAAAGGTACATTGAATAAAAATGAGATTACTTTGCATGCTACGAAGCAACTTCTGTTCAATCACGTGACCAAAATGGTCCAATGAATTGAACCTGTTATATATTTTTCAAAATTGTATTGGAAATATTTGCTTTTATAAGTGTTGGGCTTTTTGAAGTCATATAAAAAAACTCGCAGGACGTGTTTTATATAGTACATAAACTCTGAAAGTAATTGACGATCAAGAAAAGACAAAATTAAATTAAAACGAATCAAAATCGCCAATGGGATACGTAGAATCCAGGGGAATAGAGTATATTATATGTTTCTAGTGTCGTTTTGGTATGAGTGGGAAACAGCGCTACATCGTAGTTTGTTTAAGCAAAGCAATCCCGTGTTCCTGGAACTTCCATATTCGAAAAATGGCGGTCGAAAATCAAAAAAATGTCATATAAAAACCAATGATTCATTTTATCAAACTATTGATATAATTGCAATTGTGGTCTCTGTTTAGTCAGCTTTAATAAGATGTGTACTTTTACAGTAGCAACTATCTTACGCACTGCAAGGTGTTTTGAGGAAGTCGGTTATTTTTAGTTAGGATCCCATTACATAGTGGCATGAAAACCTCGCGCTCGCCAAAACATGTACATGTCAAATTAAAGGCAACACAAATAAAAGAGCCATCGAAAACTATGCTTCAACTAGCCAAAACCTTCAATTTTTTGCGCGGGACTTTATATTTTTTCTTCATTTTTTTGTAAAAAAAATGAGATTTGAGAACATCCTGATGACTTTTCATCATATACATGTAGAAGCGATGGTAAGTGGTTTAGGGTTTCACTTTTCAAAGCCATTTTGAGTCAAATAATAGGAAAACAAATTTGTAGATTTTGACAAAAATCAGGATCGACCCTTAAAGGCAATCTCGCGAAAAATATCCAAGAAAAAAGTACTGACAAAAGTCACTTCTTTTTCTTAAAAAAAGAGTTGCTTCAAATAAACAACTACTCCAGCTAGTATATAATATAAGAACACTACTTTGTTGAGTTGCATTGACCGCGCGCGACAACCCAGTTATAATTTTAACTATATAATGTGTTAGCACCATAAATTGCTTTAACTACTTATAGATAAGACACAATGAGATCACAAACTTTGAATTAAGATTTTTAGGACAAAAATTATCGTATTGTATAAGAAAACGATGTAGTATGCACAAAAAATAATAAAAACAACAACAATAAGAATAACTTTTTGAAAGAAAATTGTATAATTAAAGACTCAACTAATTAAAAAAAGCTGTTAAAACAAAATTTAATAGCTACGTTCTAATTAAAAATTGGAATAACATATTAGAATCATCTAATTCAAACATATAGTTATGATTTGTTCAACTCAATTCAGCAACCCGCCATGTATGTGGCCGACATAATTTTGAAATTACATAATTTGCAATTGCTTTCAATCTGTTTTCAGTTATTGCCTTTGCCTAATGGGCAGGGTCATCGCGACAGCTAAATATACCAATAATACTCCGCGGCTCTTTTTACACTGCATATGACAGCACTAACATAATCAGTACCTCACATAGTATCAGGGTATTGCATTAGTTCATTTCAAGTAGTCTTTTAGATGATGCTGTGTGCGTGAAGTACTGAACATAAGCCTATATCTGAGCACATCTGGACGGATTCGTCAGTGATCTCCTCTCTGAACTACGCTTGTATTGCTATAGGCTTTAGAACAACGTATTTGAATTCCATAGTTAGTTCAACTATGTTGAATTCTAAACAAAACTCGAATCCTTAGTGTACATTTTTGAGAGGAATCGGAAGAATAGAACATTTATACAAAACAAACGAAAGCTTTACATGAGTACTCGATAAAAAAGACTTGAAGTGACATCGAATCAGTACTGTAAAAGACCATGTTGCCCTTTATCAAAATTTCCTCTGTCGTAATCTCTGTAATCTCTATTGCAGCGAACGCATTGGTTTGTCATGTTATTGTTCGCCTCAAAACCATGAAGACTTCAATCAACTATATCATACTTAACTTGGCTGTACTCGACGCCATTTTTGGTTTTGTCACAATATTTTATGTAATATCTAACGATTACAAAGGGTATTTGGGACAGCCAATTCTTCAGAAAGCATACAACTACAGTCCTGCCCTCGCAGATGTTCTATGTATGTTCAAGTGGACCTATTATTCATTTCAGTCCGTTTCTTCATTTTTTCTAATGGCAATGGCGTATGAAAGATACAAAGCTATTGTGGATCCTTTCTCACGGCTTGACACTGGTGCAACCAAAACAAGAATCAAATTTATGTTAGTAATTGCTTGGCTTTCAGGACTTGCGTATACCACAGTTGATACGATAATAGTGCAATTCGAAAAAGATACAATCTACTGCAATCCTAAGCCGTATCCTTGGTTCAACTTGAACGTTTATCTTGTGGCTTTTCTTATCACTCAGTATCTAATCCCATCAACTGCTATGCTGATATTTTATGGTCGTGTGATTTGTGCTTTAAGAAAACAGGACAACGCGCTTGGACCTCAGGCTGAAGCTGAAAGAGCCAGACGTAAATCAAGGAAAAAAGTCATGTGGATTATTGTTATAGTAACGCTTGTTTTCTACATATGCTGTGCTATTCCTCGAGTTCTTTTTGATGTATTTAATTTGATGGACATCTTCAAAGACATCACATTAGACTATATTATAGTTTTGGATATTCTTGTCATTTTACTGTCATTCAATTCGGCTTTCAATCCTTTTCTCTACTTTATTTTCATTCAATCGTTCCGTGACGGATTCAAACGCGTTTTCCTTTCAAGGTTCAGAAATTCAAATTCTACCCGCCCTTCCTCTTCTCATCGGTCAATCTCTTTCGGTCGCTCAATAGCCAGCACGTCTCAGCAGTCAATTTCTTTTGAAAGCATGGAAAACAAACACACAAGTGAACCTCAATTGCTTTCCTTACAATTTGTAAATCCAAGCGAGGAAAACTAGACCATGCAAGTATGGTTACCAAAAGGGACAGTATGAAAATAATGGAAAGACCAGCACTTGCAAATTAACTCTGGAATCGCACCTTCGTGTGTTAAAGCGGAATACAGAATCCTGAATACCTGTCGGAAAAATATTGTAGAATACAGAATATGTGAGGGTAAAAGTAATGATATAAATAATATTTAATTGAAGAACATTTAGAGTAACTGTAGCGCGACCATGATTAAGTTGAATTCATTTGCCGCACTTAGTATGATATTGTTGTTCAGTATACCATTCACTGTACAAAATGTGAACCATTGCATTGTTATTATGATATATAGTAAAATAATAAGTGGGAATGTGAATAGGGAATATTCACTGTACAAAATATTACGCTTCAATCTCCGAATCTCACAAACTTTTTAGTTCCACAACAAATTAAAAGTTCACAACTATAATACCATCACAGATCCAAAAGAAATCAGTGATTTTTTCTCTTGTTATTGTGCACCTGTAGTAGCGAGAAAGAGTCTGTAGTCTGGTATCTTCCTGCGACCGTTTGCACGAAGCCTGAACAAAGTTATCCCGCACTCCATAAAAGTTATCCACTCCATAGGATTTCTTTATAATTTATCTCCTGGATAGGAATCGATTTAGCCGCCGGTGCATAGCGCTATTCTGACTTCGTGCACTGATCCGCGGACACTGCATGGATATGAAAAACATCGAATATACCTAAAATTACGTCTGTGCACAAGTCAGGAAAACCCTTAGTACAAACAATGTTTGAAATGAAAGATGATAAGGGTATTGTGTTGTGCTGAATTGTGATGTTTTATTCCGACACATTTTTATATACCCGATGTTTGCACAAAATAATTTTGTTATCAATCATGTTTATTTTGAGGGAGTTTGGCGAGTGAAATCTTGTCTTGATTGCATGTTTCTTTTGCTTTTTGAGCATTTGCCCGTATTTCCCAAAAGACTGTAGGAGCCTGATCTGGTTGATATTGATCGAGATATCGGGTCATATCTGGATCCAACATTGACTATGGAATCACTTCTTGACGTTTTGCTCCTCTACCACTGAAATATAAAAATGTGATATCACTAAAATAGTTCAAATCAATTAACACCTATAAGATTAAATAATTCCCACCTTTACCATTGATTTGTATCTTGCTTAAAGTGTGTTAATTGTTCTCTAGGCCACTGCCTATAGTTTCGAGACGCTCGACCATACCAAATTCAAATGACTGTAGCTCGCACAAAAACCAACCCACAGTTTTGAGTATTTGCCCAGTTACTATAGAAAGGTTCAGGTTTTTAATGATGTATTTTTTGTTTACATAAGTTTACATACAGTCATTTGAATTTGGTATGGTCGAGCGTCTCGAAACTATAGGCAGTGGCCTTAATTACTTCATGGTCTATTACCGTGGGAGACTGCCAGATGTGAAGCAGTATAAACACCTGCATATAGACCCTGGCTACACTATGCCGGATATAGACCCTGGCTACACTATGCCGGATATAAATTTAAAAAGGCAACTTTTGTTCCGATACCGTGACAAAAATTGCTCGTTAATCAATAGAATTAGCATAAAATTCTTTCGGACTCATGCGTTTTAGTGTTGACGGAATGCATATTAAACCGGATAAATGAAGTGGCGTTTTTAAATTTATCCGGTTTACTGTGGACGTAGTGCTTAAGAACATGACTGAACTTTGGCAAACGGAGAACAATATAAGCCCAGAGGATACAAAATATTCTTATAAAGTTCATTAATAATTCATGAACCTAGAACAATACAAACTCACTACCGTTAAGGCATCTGTATATCTAATATAGAATTCGTAGGGGGAGGGGTGAGAACGGATGTAAATGTACACAGGCTATTCTAACAAAAGGAGTCATCGGGATTTTTCGATATCGATGGGAAATATGCAGCAAAATCAATTCGCCAGTTTCATATTGAAAAAGGAACTGGGTTCTAGTTGAGAAAAATACAAATTATTGAAACCATTTCTAATTTTTTTTAAATCATCAATAATTTGAGACCATATTTCATGGGAACATGTTAAAATGAATAAATGATGAAGGTTTGGTTAAAATCGGATGAATACAGATAAATTTATTGGGACTTGAATATTACAAGAAATGTATGCAATGGAGGGACAGTGTCCTTCCAAAACATTTTTCCTTCATAAATTCAGTATAACTAAAAAATATCAAGCAAATGGACTTGAATAGCATAGTAACAATGTTTATCTTTGTGTTTTTGTGAAGATGTTTTTTAATGAATTATGCTTTTTTTTTAAGACAAGAGCCCAGTCCCTTTTTCAATATGAAACCGACTAATTATGATACTGACTACATAAAAAAACACATTGACAACAGATGTTGATATTGTGTACATAAATGGCAGCAATTTGACTAAATTCCTTTACTGACCACTGAAAATTCCTTTTGATTCCTCCCTTCAAACATTAGCATATCTCCGCTATTATACTGATTTTTTGAAAAAAAAAAACCCTATGCATGCAACTTAGGCACAAGGAACAAAACCCACGTTACTAGATATTTACAAACGAGAAATTGATTTATTAAATTCAAATATTATTACATTTTATTTTTGCTATTTTATATTGTTTGTGGGATCCCTGTGTTAATATGTACCGAGATTCCCTCAGTCGAGACATGGCGATAATGTATAAGGATTGGCTAAGCGAAGTCACGTGCTGGGTAGTTTTCCTCCATTTCAAATGTTGTTCGTTGATTTCTTCCCGCTCAATAACTAGAAGCAAAATTTTACGAAATTTGCCCTTTATTTTCTCACATAAAAACCTATTTGATGCTCTCGAAAATACAGGAAAAGCATGGGGGATGATTTGGACTTAGGCAAACTTCCCTTGGAAGACAAATTGACACATAAAGTAAGTATAATCGGGCATCGCTCCACAGATCTGCAGAGTCGATTGACAACATTTTATATTGACTAAAAACTCGCCGAATTTTGTCTTTTTAGGTGTGGAAAGCTCGTGTAAACGGCTACGAAGAGCTAGCGAAGACTTTTAAAGGAGCTACTAGTGAAACGAGTGGTGAATTTTCAAAATATCTGGGAAATTTCAAGAAAATTGTGATCGACAATAATGCTGTTGCTCAAGACAAGGGTTTGGAGGCCGTTTTGGCATTTTTGGAAAATGCTGCTCCATCGATCAGTGGAAAGTAAGTCTTTTGGCAATTTTCTTTTCATTAAATGACTAGATATTTAAGTGATGTATTATATTTTACAGGGCGTATTTGGATTTGCTAATTTATGTTGGAAATTAGTTACTATATCTTGAAATAAATTGCTGAGTTTTAAAATCTGACACATTTTCGATAAAATTTTGTCAACACGAAATTATGACAAAATAGCTCAATAATGCATTTTAGCAATTCATACAAATTAATGCACATGTTATGAGTGATGATGCATCGGATTTATTTTTAATGCGATTTTTTTTAAATGTACAATAACTATATTGAAATAATTAAATTTGTACATTTACTTTCTTTTATTGATAATTTAGAAATTTTATAATAAAATTGATTTGTAGTTGCGTAATAATATTAACATGCTATTTTTTTGCTCATTTAAATATATGTTGGTTTCAAGTGCTAGCAAATTATGATTTATTTCTACGATTGGTTATTGCTTTGTTTCTAAGAAAAATAAAAGAATGTTCGGTATTTGTCAAAGTTTTTAAAATTTGTAAAGAGATCTTTCCAAGGGCAGGTTTCTTATGGGTCATGTAAATCCTGGAAAGTCATGAATTTTGGTATTGTCATTTTCCAGGACTTGAACATCATGGAAATTATGTTTAGAGTCACGGAAAGTCATTAAAAACAATTTTTGCCAAAAAGCATGTTGAATTGTAAATATTTCACACAAAAATTGTTTGCCTGTGTGTATTATTATATAATGATTAATACTTGATCTCTTGTTTTCCAGGGTCGCCGGTGATATTATAAGTGGATGTGTATTAAAATGTTTCAATGCTAGACCCAAGACCAAAGAAAAGGGAATAGAAATAGTGATGATGTATGTTGAAGTGGAAAAACAAGACATTGTCCAGGTATGTCATATCATCTTTTTAGTACTTTGTATATCATTCCACATTATTAAAAGGTTCAAAGCGAAAATGGCTTAAGAATATATACTTATATTTATATATATACTTAAGCCATTTTTGCTTTGAACCCTTCAATTATGCAATGTATAGTGGTTCTTCATCTGCGTGCTCTCACACTCACTGCCTCTAAATTTATTTTTCATCTCACACACCATTCTTAAAGAACTTACATTATTAATGTACATAATATTATAAATTTAATTGTAGCCGTCATTAAATGGAAAATAAATATTGTTTTCCTTTGCTTGTTACTATTTGCTATTTGAAAAAAAAAATGGTGAACTATTTTATCTGCCATGGAATACCGGTAGTTCAAAATTGTTGTCATACAGTATCTAAATAACAAGCAAACTTAATGTAACAATTATTAATTACTTCATCTACTGTGAAATCAATCAATCAACCAAACATATAGTTTTAAGCTGGACTGCCACAAAGAAGCTGAAACATGGATCCATGTACAAAACTCAGTTACTGTCCTTTAAACTTCGGAAAAACCTTGTATATCTAATTAACATTTTCTTTTCTTTAATGATTTTCATTGAAACTCTGATTCATTGAATTACGTATGTAATGGTTCATTGTTGTTCTGTAACAGGAGGAACTTCTAAAGGGTCTTGAAAATAAACAACCAAAGATTGTAGCAACATGTACTGCTGTGCTTAGACAGATTATTAGGTAAACAAACAAACAAACACTCTTATTACCTATTTATTGATATTGATTTATTTCATTTATTTACTTATTTAATATTTGTAGGGTGCAGGAACTAAAAGTGTGCAACGTAAATACCACTAAATAGTGCTACTTTATGCTAATTCTATTGTTTTCTTTTGTTTAATTAGTGCTATTTACTGTTTTCAGTTTTATTAATCCCACATTCTCACTGGCTGATTCTTTTGTTTTATTTTTCAGTGAGTTTGGAGGAAAAATCTTCCTGCTTAAACCCATAGTAAAATGTATTCCTAAATTACTGGACCACAGTGACAAGACAGTCAGGGAGGAGGTAATTATTTTGATTTGGTCGATAAATTAATAATTATTATCATCAATATGCGAAGGCAAGGAAAACGTGCAGACATAATGGTAATGGTACCGCTTTGGTGCACCGCAGATTTGATTTGATTTAGCATATTGATAATAATTTTAATAACAAAGTGTTCCTCTGTTGTATTTCAGACAAAGCAGCTTTGTATTGAAATCTATAAATGGATTAAAGATGCTCTGAGAGCACAACTGCAGAATATTAAACCAGTGCAGGTTGGTACCAATGACTGCTGCCACAAGATTCAAGTTACTGCAATTTTCCAATTTTTTTGCTAAGTAACTCATCCAACAGTCAGTTGTGATTTGGTGTTTTGTGATTTGCTCCCATCAAAGCTCTTATTACATTACATTACATTACCATCTGAATAAAAACTAAGCAGTCACAATTCATCTGTCTACTCTACCGACATTTCTACATTTATAGTCAAGGTGTACTATCACCACTGGTTAGCATTCATGTGCCTGAGTGAGCGAAAAAAAAAGAAAATTGCAATAACTTGAATCTTGGAATGCCGGTCATTTCGATCCAAAGTCAATTCGATCCACGCACTTTCGGTCGATTCGATCCACACCACAAGTCGATTCGATCCACACCGTAAGTCGATTCGATCCACATTTATATTTATATCAACATTGGTTGAAATGGAAAGATTTAAGTTTTAAAACAATTTGTAAAACTATTTGTCAAAGTTTTGCAAAATAATATGAATTTTGTTACGAAGTGGCTACGGGTACGTCACCCGTACCCCGACTTGATTTGCTATTCGTACGGGAGTCAAAAACATTTGAGATTTTCACAGTGAATCTTTATATTTTTGCTAAAGAAAATACGATATAATCATTTAGATGGGCTAAGCGATTATTATAAGCTTAGTTAAAAGATTTTAGAATGATTTTACGAGTCTCTACATAGGTGACAAACGAAACGTTTGCGACACACGTTTTTCAACTCGAGCGAAATGTCACGCAATTTGAAAACTCTCAAAAAATCTCTTCCAAAAAGTTTTGCATGCTAGGAGACATCTTTTAGTCAGAATTTCCAATAATATATTTTTTTGTAAACACAATATTTCGGCGTCAGTCGGCGGAAAGGTTTTCTATGAGTCGCGTACCCAGACGTCCATTTGCTATTCGTACGGGAGTCAAATTTTAATTTGTAAATTTTCGTACTGATCCTCGACTATTTCGCTAATAGAAAAAGATTTCCTTATTTAGATGGATTTGGCGATTCTTTTGGACTATTATTCTAAACGATGTCACATTGATCGATTGACTGAGTGATTCTCATTAAGGCTACAAACTCTGAGAATTTACGACATTTACATCGTGACTGACATGTATCGCACCTCAAAAAAAACTCGAAATAACCTCCTCGAAAATTTTTTTGCATGCTTGGAAAGATGCGAAAAATAAGTGCTAGCTCTTCCAGAGGAAATCTTTTTCTTTTAGCGAAATAGTCGAGGATCAGTACGAAAATTTAAAATGTGGTTGTGTAGAATGATGTATAATTTTTACAGTAACGCCAGTCTTTGTTGATAAGTCAGTTTAAAAACTGATCGACGATATCGGTAAATAACATTCATTAAACCAAATTAACATTATAATTATCTTTATTTGCTGTATATTTTGCATTCAGTTATAACAGAAAGAGCAGTTTGTTTCGTTTTTTTTTTTTTTTTTAAGTTTCACGAATGATTGTTATTTCGAGTTTTGTTTACTGTAGTTACGATCGGTTGTCAGGCAAACAAACACCACTTTCTCTTTCCAACTTTAACAATTAAACATTCATATATTCCCTAAAAGAGGTTTTTGAAAAGTAACAATTACCAGAGACTATTAAACTAGCTTATTTAAGGCTCTTTTGAGTTATAAATATATGACAAAATTCTGAACCAGACGAGCGTGGACGAAACGTCTACTAGAAAGAGAAGCCATTTAAATGCTCCTAAATTCGCATTTTGAGTTCCTTCTAAAAAATTTCATGAAAATATTTATTAGTTATCATGTTTGCATATACACTATAATACATAATTATTAATATAAATATGAATATAAATGTGGATCGAATTGACTTGTGGTGTCAAGTACAAACGAAAACTCGATTCGACAAACAAGTCGACTCGACGGCGCGGAGTATACCAAACAAATCATTTCTCTAAAAACTTTCACAAACATCTTTCCATCATTAAGTTCTTTCAGATTTTACAAAAATCAATAAAGTCAGCGAAGTTATAAGACAACGAGATTGATTGACAACACCGTAATTTGTAGACATTGCAATTTATGTGAGCGAGGCGTTTCATTTTTCCATGCGATAAACAAATTAATACTTAAAGAAAACTTCCACAAACATCTTTATTATTTATATACAAATCTTAGTCCTTGTATTCAACTCAAATACATGATTATTTTGTTTAATATAAATGTGGATCGAATCGACTTATGGTGTGGATCGAATCGACTTGTGGTGTGGATCGAATCGACCGAAAGTGCGTGGATCGAATTGACTTTGGATCGAAATGACCGCATACCAAATCTTGTTGACTTAGATATTGTGTAGACTTAATTATAAAGTAGAAAATAGACACTGTCTAGACAGATTATAATTTAGGTTACTGCCTACTAGCTCCTTCCTTCACCAATGTTTGATTGGCTGTTTTTTTGTTTCACCTGGAGTTAACAAAATATATAGACTTTCTATCTTGTGTAGAATTTGATAATTTTACTGCTTAGAGTTTCCTGTAATATGCGTACAAATGTAATTAAATAGTGGTAAAGCGTTATTTTATGTACCTGAGTTCACAGTAAACAGAACCCTTCAGATATACTTTTTGATTGTTAATGTTTACATGGTGATAATTTGTAGTTGAAAGAGCTGGAAGATGAATGGGCCAGTCTGCCTCCCAACCCCCCTGCCCCCACAAGGCTTACAAGAACACAGCAGAAGAAACTGGAAGAACAACAAGCTCAAGGAATTGTACCTGATGATGGAGATGGTAAGCAAGCAAGCACCTAAAAATGACTTCCCTCTTGCATTAACTATACCCAAGGCTTGAAATAACAGCCTGACATACATAGGTCAAGATGACCTTATAAATTTTTGGAAGGTCATTACCCCTTTTTTGAAAGGTCAAAATACTTCTTTTAACTAGACCCTGAATTCAGGGTTTACTCGTGCCCAAGAACGTAGGTTCTTAAAAAACCGAAAACAAAACAAAAAAACAAGAAACAAAACGACGCAAAATATGCAATACGGTTTCTTTGCGACATCTCGAACTTGCAGCGCAAGCAATCTAGTTCTTCTTTTCAAAAAGGCGGTTCATTGGAAGTACGCGGGTTCGAATCCCATGCTGGGAGACTTGAAAATTTTTTTTTTCTTATCACTTCATGTTTAAACCATGGATATTTTTCTTACTTTTTTCCTTTTTATTTTTTTATAAATTAATTTTTTTCATTCACGATTTCTATTTTTCCCTTTATTACACATATTACTACAATACCTGACAGGAAATTATCATCCATAACACCTCTTCTTTAACGGCAAAAAATACTCCCAAAATCAACAAGAATTACACAAAAACTACATCAGCATAAAAGCTCAATAAACAAGATTTCAATAAATTACACTTTACTTCAATTTTTCACGAAAAAATACTGCAAATTTTCCCTTTTTCTTTCAAAATTGGGCAGATTTTCCAATCAGTTGAAGCGTGGACCATAGCGAATGGACATTATAAGTATTATTCGTAGTTTGCCCTTTGTTAGTCTTGTTATGTTTCTCTCAATTTCGCAAAGTGCAGCCAAAAAAAAAGCCTTTTAGACTTGAAAAGTGACCAAATAGTCTCCTTTGTGTAAGATACCAAAAGATCCTATTTGTCTTTTTTCGCTTTTGTTAATACACATCGCTGAACAATCGTTCTTCAAGTCGAGTGAGCGAGCTTCGATATGTCACGTCTACAAGCTTGAAAATTCTCACTTTCGCAATGGATTTTTTGCTACTTTTTGATCTTGTTCACTTCTAATGATCCTTCTCAACAATTCCACGAATTGTTTTTCCTTCAATTAAGTTTTATTTAGCTGTTTTGATGCGACATGGAAGCATTCGTTTTAATTATTTGTTTAGCTGTTTTGATGCGAGATGGAAGCATTCGTTTTAATTATTAAAAAAAATTGTTTATTAAAAAATAACTGAATATAAAATTGCAAAAGAAAGATTACTTAAGAATAAGAAAAAAGAATATAAAAAAAAAGAACCAAAAAAGAGATTGGCCGTTCGGAGACTTGAACTCGTACTACTTATATATATAGCTTAATGGATCTCACGAACATCATGTTTGGCGCGATGGCAAGTCGGGTAAGGCGCAGCCTGACAATCCAAAGGTCGCAGGTTCGAGCCCGTGGTCCGTCCATAGAAATTTCTTTCTTTGTTAGTTAAATTAATCAGACCTGATGGAACTTGTCTGAACTTGTCTAAACTTCTAACAGCGAAAAAAAAGGAAAAAAACAAGAAACTCGCAGCAGACTAATACTCGTGCCAGAGGCCTGGGCACGAGTAAAAAAAATACATCTACAAGATAAGTTTTTCCCCAAAAAAATATGGAGGTCAACTTGTCCTTTCAAACTCTGATTTGAAAGGTGATGTAGCATGTTTGGAGGGACTTTGTCCCTTGATCAGCCCTTCACACACCATTCCACACACAATGACTGTGTAATCCTATTATTATGATAATGCTTAACAACAAAAGAGAATGGAGGTTATATATTAACTTTGCAAACACTCATGGTAACGATCTTGAAATTATGCTGTAATTGTAACACTATTGATTTGAAACTTTTCCCTTATTTAAATGACAGCTTGTGATGGTGGTGATGGTGATGATGATAGTGGTGGTGCTGCTGCTATAGAGATTGATCCATATGAGATGATGGATGCTGTTGAAATACTCTCCAAACTACCTAAAGACTTTTATGAAAACCTTGTAAGTGAACATGATAAATCATTATGACATCACAGCTGGGATTATCAATGTTAAATCATATCCACACTCTTTATCAGAGAAAACTAGACATGCGTCATAGCTAGAAACAGGCAATCATGCACATGCTTGAATGTGATTCTAGCACTTTAACAGGGTCTTTTGTGCAATGTCTGAGTGCTGACCTCAGACACATGGTTTTAATTGATAATATTCAGTAACCTTCAATCAGTTATCATGTTTACGATATTCTAACCACTGGGCTGTTTTCATTCTCACAGGAAGCCAAGAAGTGGCAGACGAGGAAAGAGGCATTAGAAGCTTTGGAGAAGTTGGCCTCTAATCCTAAACTAGAAGGGGGACAGTATGGTGAGCTGCTTTCTGCCTTAAAAAAGGTAATTAATGTTAGCAAAAAAAAAAACCTTTTTTAATAATACATATTTTTTTAATTGTTTATCCACGCACTCCCAGTAGTTAAATATTAATAATTGTGTTTATAATTCATAAACTCATCCACTGATCCATTTGTCATTGTTATACATTCATTCATTTTAGTTTGTTCTTTCTTTCATTCACTCCTATTCATTTATCCTTCTCTTTATTCAACATAAAGATAATCTCTAAAGATGCCAACATCATGGTGGTAACATTAGCAGCCAAGTGTGTAGGTCACCTAGCAACCGGTCTAAGAAAGAAGTTCAGTACCTATGCACCAATGATTGCTCCAGCAATCCTGGAGAAGTTTAAAGAAAAGAAAGCTACAGTTGTAGCAGCTTTACGAGATGCTATCGATGCTGTGTTTTTGACGGTAATATTCTTTGTGTGGTGATTACATTGATGATGTAGTTGCCATTGTGATTTTCCTAAAGGCCTGTTTTACAGTGTGGTTCTCACACATTAATCGCCATGGTCAAGTTGGAAGCCAAAAAATCCTGTGTAAACAGCCTGCAAATCTTGTGGTAGTTATCACAGCAAATTTGAAGATGCTCAAAATTATCAAGGCTATTTGATAAAAAAAAAACAGCAGATTTGTGCTGTGTGACTGTGTACTTATCATTTTGTATTTGGCATGTGATGTGATGAAACAAATTGATTTATGAACTTGCAATAGTGATACTTCAGCTGATGTAAGCCTTTGTTATTCATGTGCAACCAGACAGTCATTAGCAGTTATTTCAAAAGAGCTTATTGTAGCTCTGGTTGGCACATTAGCATAACAATTTGTTTGTTTATAAACATGAAGTATCTCTATAAAATCACATGATTGTAATTGAAAATATTGCAAGTCCTTTCAACAAGTTGCAACTCAATTGCTTGCTCTACAAAAAGATTTGAGTGCCTTAAATAACAGCGGATCCCAGTTAGCAATACTGAACATAAACTGGTATTGTTTGTAGACTACTTTGGTTGCCCTTCAAGAGGATATCTTAGCCTGCTTGGATAACAAGAATCCCAGTGTCAAAGAGGAAACCATCAAGTTTCTAACCAGGTGTTTCTGTAAAAGTGTACCTGCTGCTGTACCTAAAGCATTCTTAAAACCTGTCTGTGCTCTTCTTGTCCAGGTTAAGTATCAGACAGTTATCAATTTATATTAGCACTTTCCTTCTTCCTCTTACTTTTTTTCCCTGCCTTCCAGCAAACTCAGGTAACCCACAAGAAAAGCCTTTCAATAACTATTATCTTGTTTTAACCACCTTCCTAGGGATTTCAATAATAGACAGCTAACAGCAGTATAGCGTTCCCTATTTTACCTCTTACCACCATGCAGTTATTTTGTGTCTTACTAAGTTAATAGATTTGCCCCAGACCCACCTAGAAAATGTTTGGGACACAGAAACCTACTTAAATTACTCATAATTATGCTTATTCAAAAAGATAGTGAAAACCATTACCCCCCTCCCCTCCCTCCTGGATTCCACAATCTTGTTCCTTGTCTATATATAGTACTGTAATTGGCAAATTAATGTTACAATAATATGACTTTTGGAGGACAAATTGTTTATTTGTGGTCTGAGTAGTCTCATTTGCCCCTACTAGCTTTGATTTATTTGATTTATTTTGCCATATATATGTTACATCAGTATCTAGTTACAAAGTACACACATAGATAGGTTTGTGAATAATTTTGACCTGATATATTTCAGATCATAATATTAATTAGTGTGTACATTATTTCAGCGAATGGATGATACATTTGCTCCAGTGAGAGATGCTACAGCAGAAGCACTTGGTACTTTAATCAAATTAATAGGGGAAAAACCCATGGCTCCTTATGTAGACACACTGGACAAACTCAAAGCTGAAAAGGTATTCCTGCATATTTGTAATATTTTGTAATAGAAGGGCTGCTGCCCAGTTGGTAAGTGATGTTACAAGAGATATTAGTTGAGATATTAATTGTCAACGACAAGACTTGTCAATTGTTTGAAAATAGCAAATATCATAATATTATTCTCATTGATAAAAAGAATTTGTTACTGAGAGTTGATGTTGGGGCAGCTGCACAAAGCATGGATAAGGTTATCCACTACTAGATAAACATTTTCAATTGCATAGGAATTCTTTAGAATTTATCTTATGGATTTATAAGGATTTATACAGCCTCTACTAGTAGTTAATTTATAGCCAAATTCGTTGTATCGCGACCCGCCATTTTAAAACTTTGTGTTGATTTGGTCTTTTCTGAACCGTCAATCAATTTCAAGGGCGGAGTTTGGTTTAAACTAACCAATCACAGAACGTGCTGGGGCAAGCTCCACTATTTGAAATTGACTGATGGTTCAGAAAAGACCAAAATGAAAACAAAGTTTCTAAACGGCGGGACGCAATACAATGAATTTGGCTGTAAAGTAATAGCTATATGTTATACACAAAAGTTCTAATACCAACATTCCTTTTTTCATCATTAGGTGAAAGAGTGTAGTGAGAAAGTAGAAATCAAGGGAGTCCCTGCTAAAGGTGGAGCTGGCTCAACCACAGCTAAACCAGTATCAAAACCACCAGCCAAAGCTGCTACTGCACCCCCCAGTAAACCAGCAGGAAGCAAACCATCTGGAGCTAAAGGTCCTCCTAAATCAGGAGGGGCAAAAGCAAAGTCAAGTGGAGCAGCAAAACCAGGGGGTCCACCAAAGGTAAGTTTGATATTGAATACATGCAATTGGTTTTAATTTCCACAAAATTCATTATTTACAAGTCTGTAGACATGAAAAAAACATACTGAGTATGTTATATGCTCTTTTGATGCAGAAATATGGCAATTTTTTTTCTATTTTCTGTAGTCTAAGAAGAAGGCTGGTGGCGGCAAGAAGGATGGTGCTTCAACATCATTAGAAGAAGTCAAAGAACCAGAAATTACTGTATGTATTCTATCGATAATATTGCCTCCTTCTTCAAGGAGGTGATCACTCTGAGGCTTCATACAGATCATGGAAATCCTGGAAAGACTAATTAATTTTGTTATCTTGGTTTTCCACACCTCAGAAGTCATGGAATTATATTTAGGGCATGGAAAGTCAATGAAAACAATCATGCTATCCTGATTGCCCTAGAGTTGAACTATAAATGGGATACGTTGCACCATAACAATGCTGTGTAAATTAATGCCATCTTCACACAAGTCACTAATACCATAACATTGCTGTGTAAATTAATGCCATCTTCACACAAGTCACTAATACCATAACATTGCTGTGTAAATTAATGCCATCTTCACACAAGTCACTAATACCATAACAATGCTGTGTAAATTAATGCCATCTTCAGACAAGTCACTAATACCATAACAATGCTGTGTAAATTAATGCCATCTTCACACAAGTCACTAATACCATAACAATGCTGTATATATTCATGCCATCTTCACACAAGTCACTAACACCATAACAATGCTGTATATATTAATGCCATCTTCAAACAAGTCACTAATACCATAACAATGCTGTATATATTCATGCCATCTTCAGACAAGTCACTAATACCATAACAATGCTGTATATATTAATGCCATCTTCAAACAAGTCACTAATACCATAACAATGCTGTATATATTCATGCCATCTTCAGACAAGTCACTAATACCATAACAATGCTGTATATATTAATGCCATCTTCAAACAAGTCACTAATACCATAACAATGCTGTATATATTCATGCCATCTTCACACAAGTCACTAATGCCAATTATTATAATATTAAAAATAGGATGAGCAAGTTGATGAGAAAGCGTCAGAGATCTTGCCAGCTGATGTACTTGGCCAGCTAAATGATTCAAACTGGAAAGAAAGATTTGCAGGAATGGAAAAGCTAGCACAGGTAAGCTATATTAGATACTGTAATCTGAAATATCAGGAGGGATAAATCCAGGGGCTGATTGTTCGAAGCTCGATTAGCACTAATCCTGGGTTAACTCTTAAGAAAACCTATAGAGTTAACCCTGGATTAGCACTAAACGAGCTTTGAGCAACCGACCCCAGGACTTCCAATGTTTTAACTGCTTGACAATTCTGAATTATATTGTTAAAAGTTGATATTTCAATGTTTGTGTATTTATTAGATTGTTGAAGGTATGGATGGAAAGACCATGGACTGTCAAGTTTTGATAAGGGTTTTAGCCAAGAAGCCAGGATTTAAAGACAGTAATTTTCAGGTAACAGCCTATTTTACACTTTACTTATTTGTCAGTTTGTTTGTTTGTTTGTCAGTTTGTTTGTCAGTTTGTTTGTCTGTTTGTTGGTTGGTTGGTTGGTTGGTTTGACTGTTTGTTTGATTGTTTGTCAGGCTGGCTGGCTGTTTTTTTTGTTTGTTTTTTGTTTTTGTTTTTTGTCTGTTGGTTTGTCTATTTATCTGTGTGTCTGTCTGTCAGTTTGTCTCTCTGTCTGGTTTTGTTTGTCTGTTTGTTTGTTTGTTTGTTTGTGTCATGTTTCTTGATTGTCGTGTTCCCAAAGTAAAGTTGCTGGATTTCTTCATGTGTGCCATTGATAATAACTGTCGATTGTCTTTCAAGGTTCTGAAAGCAAAGCTTGCTTTATGTGGTGTCATAGCAGAGAATGGCAAGAAATTCTCATCTCGAAGTGCTGGGTATGCGCTCACAGGTCTGGTAGAGAAAATAGGTGATATCAAGGTATGTTTTTGACTTGTTTAAACTCATCGGCACTAAATAATGAGCTGGGAAGAGGTGCCTAATAGCTGGAGCAAGTCGCGCTACTACACACAGTAGAGATAACCATGGCAATGCAACCTGGTCCACCTCTATGTGCACTGACAAGTCAATGGAAAATATACCTACCTGGAACTACCTTCTGATTGAGGGTGGGTGAGAGGAATAAAAATAGAAGCGAGCGTTCAGACCCGTAACAATCAAGGCACATATGTGGCATTAAGACCCCTGAGATTGCCTTTGCATTATAAGACAACTGCTGGCCAGTGTGCCTCTTTTGAACTTAGCCTAAAACATATTTAAATAGCAAAGATTCCTATTAAACATCACTTGAAATTGAAGTCAGCATGAACTACTCATAAATCATAAAACATCTGTCTGACTGTGTGATTAATACACAATTTCCAATAAATGTATTCAATTAATATGATATTGTTTTTCAGCTAAAAGATCAATGCAAAGAGACTCTAACTAAGTTTGCAGAGAAATTAAATCTGAACCATGTTAGCTTGAAGGTGGGTCAAAACAGTGCTTTTATTATTGGTGGCCAAGAGAGTATGAGATAAGAGAGCTTATCTCCCTCTTTTCTTTCTATTTTTAAACTGAAGTTATTTCGGGAACGGATCGTGATTGCCAGATTGCAGGAGGCGCGGTTGCATCGTCAAAGCATCTCAAAACAAAAGTGTGGAGATTGGTAACAAGTTTCTAAAAATAGTACGATGAGCAAGAGCACTTGATGGGGTCCAGGGATAAGCTCTCTTATCTCATACTCTCTTGTGGTGGCAAAAAGCTTGAACAGCATGATTCACAGTCCTCTGCTTTTTAGGGCATCCTGTTGATTTAGATTTCAATAAAACGCCTGGATTTGTTGCATGTTCTGTGTTCATTACCAAAACAAAAATCTGCATAATTATTTCTTATTACACATTTAAAATATATGAATAAATGTTTTAATTTAACAGACCTGTTTCGACATTACAAATGCCATCCTCAGTGAGAATGAGTTCGTTATAATTTTGAACTATATATATATACTAGTACAATGATTGACAGTAATGATTGACAACTGATAATTGTAAAGTAATTAAAAAGATAACAGAAAGATAAACAAGTAAGGCTAAGAAAAGGATGAAATAAAATGTTTGACCTGAACGTTTAAATGTGTAATTTCATTGGTGCTTCTACAATCATTTGGTATATATTTCTTATTCTGGTAGGTTGCAAAGATAGCAGGAGGTCAAAAGAACCCTAAGGTCATTTCAGAGTCTCTCAACTGGATGGGGGATGCTATCAAAGACTTTGGCTTCAAGTATGTTGTGTTTGCAATCAATATTATTGCATTTCTTTTCATGTGTGACACTGTGTGTTTGTTTTTGTCTGAAACAACATGTTTTTGTTTTGTTTTCTCATTGTTTCTTTGTCTGCACATTTGTATAGCTCCAGATTCCTTTGTTTCTCTGGTTGTTTTTCTTTCTGTCCATTTTATTTTTGGCCTGTATGTTAGTTAGTGTGTCTGTATGTCTCTATCTGTATCTTGTTGTCAACTTATTTGTCTTCTTGTTAACTAATACCCTAATTACAATAAATTGGTTTTGTTTGTTTTATGGATTACTTTTGTTTACAAATGGATGTGTATTCTTGCTCACTTTAGGATAGATCTCAAGCCCCATATTCAGTTCATCAAAGACTCATTAGCCAACACAAACCCAGTAAGTGCAGTACAGTAGCTCAGAAAGTATGCTTTTTTGTAGTATACTGCTTTGATATTTTAGTTCCTTGGCCTATGGGTGTTAATTGAGAACAGTTGTGCTGTACATTGATCAAACATTTATCAGTAGTAAAATTGATGTGTTATTGATAAAATGAGAATGAGTGTTTTATCGGCAGGTATAGATTGAGGGCAAAGCTGCATATCTTTAGCACCAATAAAACAGAAATTTTTAGAAGTTATAACTTCTAAAACTCCAAGCCTTTTTTTAAGCTCAAGCATTTTTTTTATATTTAATCAATCCATGTGAAAAAAAAAGAGTTTAAATTTAATTTCAGATGAATTAAGGATAAACATGTATCATTAGTTATAAAACTCATTGTGAATGTGTATTGATTTGCATTGAAAATCATCATTCATTATTCATGAGTTTTAGAATTAATGTTGTGAAATTAAGTACATCAATAATGTTCCTAATTATTTAATTTGCTTCAGACTGTGAGGACGTCAGCCATCACTCTCCTGGGAATACTTCATATGTACGTTGGAGCCAGTATCAGGATGTTCTTTGAAGATGAAAAGCCAGCATTGCTGCAACAAATTGATGCTGAACTGGAAAAGGTACACGTCTAAGTAAAATGCCGCAACCCCTTGCCCTCAGGAAAAAAAAAAAGATTTTTATATTATAATAAATATTACTAGTAGCAAGGGTTGTGCTGTTGGATTGTATAATTTCAGACTAGCTCTCTGTATGAGGTCATGCGTTTGATTCCAAATGACTTTCACATCCTTCAGTGCACATTGTTGTAGTTTTAAAGACCAATCAAAGCAAGCATCAACCTTGCGACGTGTGTTGAAAATTAGCACACTATTTGCCTCAGGTTTGTTAGTCTGTCTACTGTTATGAGTTAATTTATGAGTTTGTGTTAATCTTATGTTGACGGTAGTTTTTCCTGGGAAGAATATTGAAGGGCAGGGCATATTCTTGAACGGGTTTGTTCTTCTTCTTGAAAACCTTAAAACGCCCTTGAAAATAGAAACAATATTGAAAATTCCTGGTGGAATACTCCTTGAATCCTCTTAACGCAGGAAAATGCAGCAAAAAAAAAAAATAATAATAATAATAATAATAATAATAATATTGCAATGTATTCATAAAAAAAATAATAAAAAGTAGTGAAAAAGTGCTTGAAGAGTTCTTGAAATTAATTTTATGCTGAAATTGTTTTGATATATAAAGGGAACCATGATATATATATAGGTTGATCCTGTTATTGTGATTACTACTCCATCTTTCATAATGTACCTTAGTCATTGACTATTTGACAATATTTTCCCAGGTGAAAGGTGAAAAGCCACCAGCTCCTACAAGAGGACTGAAATCATCAGATGGTGATGAAGGTGGTGGTGATGATGATGATGATGATGATGACAGTGGTGGTGGTGGAGGTGGTGAAGCTGCTGTCAATATAGCTGATCTTGTACCAAGAACTGATATCAGGTAAACTAGCATGGTATGATGATGGTGATACTGACATTAGTAGTGAGGATGATAATGATGATGACAGTGGTAGTGATAATGGTGATGATGATGACAGTAATGATGATGATGCCAGTGGTGATGATGATAGTGATGATGATGACAGTAATGATGATGATGCCAGTGGTGATGATGATAGTGATGATGATGACAGTAATGATGATGACAGTGACGATGATGATAGTGGTGATGATGATGATGACAGTGATGATAATGATGGTGGTGGTGATGATGACAGTGGTGATGGTGATGGTAGTGGTGGGGGTGAAGATGATGATGGTGATGAAAATTGATAATGATAGTGGTGATGGCAATGGTGATTCTAATAAACTGATTGTGGTGGTGATTGTGATGTCAGATGATAGTGGTGATGTTGATGACAATGATGGACATGGTCATAACAACATTGGTGTTAGTGTTTGTTATCTGCAGATATTAAAGGTAAACCATGACATTATATTGCAATGTCTTTCAGTGACAGTATTACATCAGAACTAATAGAAATGCTGGGAGATAAGAACTGGAAAGTCAGGGGAGAAGGACTTCAAAAGGTATTGTCCATATTAACACATAGCTACACAAAGCCGGTTTTTCTCATCAACATATTTTTTAACCATTTAGGCCTATCGTTTACACGAAAATGCTACTTAGCCGGCTATTTTTGAAAACGCCTCTAAGAGTGAATATTTTCGAAAACTCGAGCTATGCATGCATTTTCATGTAAACGCTTTAACAGGCTATTTTTGAAAACTCTGAAGTCATCACTTTGGTCCAGTTATATTAATTTTGGAGAGAGTAATCCCAACATTTAGTCTGCAAGATGCTTACAAGATGCTCTTCAAACTACTGAAAACAATGCAAAAATGTGTAAGCAGTTATTTGTTTAGCCAGGCTTTGTGTAAAAATTACCTTTAATTAGTCATTATCGTTAGTATACATTTCTAGTAACTGATGAAACAGTACTTCTACAGCAGCGGAACAAGACTGGATTAAGTCATTCAGGTCATAGAAGTTTGTTGATGATGAGGGCTGATATATAGATTGTGTGTGACACCCTTGTTTTTCATGATAGGTAGAGGGTTTGATATCAAGTGCCAAGTTTATCACAGCAGAGTTAGGGGAACTACCGGGTGCTTTGAAGGCCAGACTTGGAGACTCCAATAAAAATCTTGTAAGTGTAATTGCTGTCAAGCACTATGGCTTGTTTACATGAATAAAAATGCATCTAGTTCTGGCAATATATTTTTCCTTTAATTTATACATTTGGCATTGTACTTATACTTATAATTAATTTTGTTTCAATATTATAAGTGCACTTTTACCCTATTTTTCATTGATTTTAAGATGTTAAATCCCCTCTTTTGCTCATGATTGTTAGCATTAAAATAATAGATTTGTTCACATGTGAAGTCATAGTGCTTGTGGTTAATTGAAAATTAAAATGTGGATGGATTGCCTATTTATTCTTGTGTTTTTGTATTTACTTGTAGATATCCATCACTTTGAACATCTGTGGATCTCTTGCTACGGCAATGGGTCCTCACACCAAGAAGCATCTCAGCACTCTTGGACCAGCACTCTTTAGCACTCTAGCTGATGCCAAGGTAATACAGAACTCCCCCAACAATAGAGAAATAAATTTTCACTAAGAGCAAAAAAAATAATACATTTCCAGCTCCCCAGATGGGAAGCGAACCCAGGAGAGTGCAGCATGAAGGGCGAGCAAGGGTATCTGTTCGTTTTGAACCAAGTAGAGCTCATTCTCACTTCTTTGGGACAATTAGTGATTATTGATATATTATTATTAACTATTTATATATTATTATTAACTTTATATTATTATTAAATATTTAGATCTTATTAATTATCCATATATCATTAACTATTTATATATTATTAATTATGTTAATATTAATTATCTACATATTATATTATTAATTATTAATATATCAATCATTCATCATTTATATATTATTCATTATTTATATATCAAAAGTGTAATTGTTGTTTTAAAACTTATATATCATTATTAATTATCTATTATTATTATTATTTTATTATTATTATTTTATTATTATTATTATTATTATTATTATTATTATTATTATTATTATTATTATTATTATTATTATTATTATTATCAATATAGTTCATTGTTTTCACTGAATATCTCGTAACTATGTTTTACTTTCAGCCACACATTCGTACAGCAGCGATAACAGCTCTCAATGCCTGGTATGATCAGATAGGACTTGCTCCATTCATTGAAGGAGAGATCATCTTTGGCGCTCTGAGCACAGAGAATCCTTTCTTGAGAACTGAGGTAAAAATTATGATGATCATCATGCTAAATTGTCATGATTATATTGACAATGGTTAAGGTAAAATTGAACTAGAGTGTACATAGTTCTATCTGCCCAGAGGTTTGTGTATAAAGATTTGAAAAGTGAATTCTCTACTCTTGCATGTGTGACAGTCATGTGTCACACAACACTTCTGTGTACTTGGCGTTGTGTGACATGTAATATTAATTGTGTGACAGTCATCTGTCACACAACACTGCTGTGTACTTGGCGTTGTGTGACATGTAATATTAATTTTGTCATTCGTGGTAATTATAATCATCACTGATCTCATTAGCATGCAATCAATCAATCAATCAAATCTTTATTTCACCAGATAAATAACAAATGTAGCTGTATGCCAGAACTGTTCATATATAACTACATTTATAACTATCACAAGTTATGTTTGAAAACAATATTAAAAACTATTCTTTCTCTTGCTTTTTACCAACTAGCTACTTGGTTGGCTAGAAGAAAAACTGCCTCTTGACAGAAATATCCCCACAGCATCAATGGTTCCGATAGTACTTCCCTTGTATTCCTGTCTAGAGGATCGTAACGGAGATGTACGTAAGAAAGCACAGGCTGTGGTTCCATGTATGTGGGCGCATCTAGGTTATGACACTATGAACAAACAAGCCAATAAACTCAAGGTAATTTGTACGCTATTCAGTCATGCCTAAATCAGTAGCGCTATTAAGCGGATAAATCCCTATGCAGCGGATAAATTCTAAAGAAATCCTTTATCCAGTGGATAACTTCATTCAGGCTTTGTGCAACCGACCCCTGGATATTACTGTTAAGGGCAGGGCAGGGCAGGGCAAGGTTTTGTACGAAACAACGTCACCATGACACTTTGGAGGAGCACACATGAACCATTTGCTATTGTCTTTATTAAGCTTTTTGTATTTTTTTAGCTTTCTACTGCTTCAAAACCTTTAATATTGGGGACTCATGAATGCAAATAAACTGAGTTATCACAGATATAATAAAAATCACAAAGCATTCACAGTTTGAGTGTCCTCGCAGTAACTTTTATATTTCATTTTATTTATTTCTTCCATTTAACCATCCATTCATCCAGAAACAAATGCATTAAATTCATAGCATGTACAGCAGCTCTTGACTAAGGGGGTGGGGGTGGGCAAGGGATTTAAATAGCTTCCCAAC
The DNA here is from genome assembly GCA_918843875.1 of Diadumene lineata. Taxonomy (NCBI): domain Eukaryota; kingdom Metazoa; phylum Cnidaria; class Anthozoa; order Actiniaria; family Diadumenidae; genus Diadumene; species Diadumene lineata. The sequence goes on along the minus strand of OU974083.1, from coordinate 1,719,692 downwards.
CCATTCCACGAGCTGCCGCCTAGGCTAATCTTTGATTTATTACACTTTTTCAGCCGGTTTCAAAACCAGTAGTCCAGGCTCTGCTAGAGAAACTACGTGGTACCATACCTGAACCAACTAAGGGAGGTAAATCTAAGAAGACAACAACAGCCACGAAGAGCGAACCAGTGGCGGAAAGTACTACTGCAACTACTAGCAGTAGTGGTGGTGGTGGTGGTGGAGCTAAGAGACCAAAGACTGCAGGATCTAAACCAGCTGCGAAAACGGTTAGAAATTAAATTGATTTGGAGTAATTTTCATGACTGAAACGATATCGTATTTCATTTTTCATGGTGTATGTTCAAGGAATGATTTCCACTCAAGCAGAATCTACACAAATTGATACACAGTTTATTATATTATCGTGAAAGTGTGCTTCTTTCAAACCCTGGTGTCCATATAATCGCTCACGATCGCCGGATAGCTGAAATTACTGATGCGAGGATCGCTCACGATCGCTGACATCATTTTCAGCGATCCGTCGATCGTGAGCGATTATATGAAACCAGGCTTAAGAGTTTTTTTTGGTTAAAAATTATTAAAGCCATGTTGTTGTGTTTTCTTCATTGATGTTATAAAGTCTTGGTTGGTTTGTAAACCATGATATTCACAATGACGGAGAAAGTGGTTTGAATGAGGTGCTCTTGAGGGTGATGAGAATTATCGCGATCATGAAAAAAGACAGTCATTGCCAACATGTAAATCTGAAGTTTTTGTTTGTTCGTTCGTTCGTTCGTTCGTTCGTTCGTTCGTTCGTTCGTTCGTTCGTTCGTTCGTTCGTTCGTTCGTTCGTTTGTTTGTTTGTTTGTTTGTTTGTTTGTTTGTTTGTTCTTCATACCAGATAACGGAAAAGTCTGCCCAAGCAGCTGTAGAAGAGGATTCTGGTTGCCAACGTATAAATTTGAAGTTTTTGTTTGTTTGTTTGTTCTCAATACTAGACTAAGAAAAAGGCTGCCCAAGCAGCTGCAGAAGAGGATTCTGGTCCAGCTCTGATACGTAATCTTGGTAAAGACAACAGAATACGAGACGAGAAAGAACTTAAGGTAACCAAGATAGCAACTGCAATCATTATACCCAAATGATCACTAATAATAGGGTTTATGTGCAATTCTACCCAACTTGATTTGACATGTATCTGACTATTTAGATTTAATAGATTTATAGGATCTTCCTAGTACGAGGATCTTCACAAATCTAAAAAAAGTGATATATTACTTTGTTTAAAACTACATGTTCATGCAGGCAATGGCTGCTCACTATAGTAGCAAACCTGTCAACCTGAGTGGCTGTCACTTTTTTTCACATAATTATTTTCTTAACTCAATTCATGTGTGTTGTTTGTTTAGACAATGAAATGGAACTTCGCTACACCAAGAGAGGAATACCTTGAACAACTAAAAGAGCAGATGAGGCCATGTTTTAGTAAATCCATAATGACCAGTCTTTTCCACCCGCATGACTTTAAACAGCAAGTCAATGCTATGAACATCCTACAGCAGGTAACATGCATAAAAAAGTCATTTCATGGTATTTTTTTACTGGAGAGTAAATGAAATGTTAACCTTTGCTAAAACAGGTTTAAGCAAAAGCTGCTCTAATTAAACTGAAACTCGTCACAAAATAAAAACAAAATTGCATGACAAATATCCGTGTAAAAAATTATTTATTATTGTGATTGCACGTACATGAAATTTACTACAATTATGAAAGTTAAAAGAAAGATTTGTGTATTTAATAATTTTGTGAATGTCATTTCAACAAATTAACTAGAAAGGCACTTCAAATTTGTCTGTACATAACTCTGCCATCACCTTTTAGCGATTTGTAAACATTCACACATTTGAGAGTGTCTAAGGAGCCTTTTGGTGTAACAGTTTGCCAAATGTTTTTGCATTTGAGTGCACAAGAACTATGTATTTCCGCTGCAAATTACAGTAAACTCGCAGGAGATTCAGTGGAGCGAACAGCAAGCTTCCCTGAAAACCTTCCTATAATTCAATGCGTCGTACCCAGTCTCCCTGTCTCTTGCGCAACTCCGGAATGGCTAATTGTTACAACACAAGATTCAAGCTTGGGCTACCTGTGTTATGGCATTGATCTTGTTAAGACAAGTTGTGACTGCACAAGGTGTAAGCTTGGGCTGCTTGTGTCATTCCATTGGTCTTGTTAAAACAAGTTGTGATGACACAAAGTGCAGGCTGGGGCTGCCTGTGCAGTTCATTGTTCTTGTTAAAACAAGTTGTGATGACACAATCATGCTTGGGCTTCCTTAACTTTTCTGTATTTAACAGGGAGTTACGCCAACAAACGACGATGATCCTCCACTCAAAGAAGAAGCCATCCAATCACTGGATCTTATCCTAAAGTATCTCACTATTCGATTCTTTGATACCAACACCACTGTCCTGGTCAAATGTCTGGAATTCCTGGACGCCTTGTTCACCATGTTGGCAGAGTCTGGTTATCAGATGGTTGAATTTGAAGCGTCCAGTTTTATTCCTTATCTTATACAAAAGGTAATGTCTGAATTGTGTAGTATGTGTATATATAGTTGATTTCATTTGTTCATGAGATTGTGTGTTTATTTTAATTCGTTGACATTTTTTTCTGCTTTTCGCTAACTTGTTGTCTATTTGTTGTTCTTTTTATTGTTTGTTTGTTCTTGTTTACTGCAATTTTTCGGCGAACTCAGACGTAATAAAGCTTACCACCATTTAGTGTTTAGCTCGCGTCAATCAAAACTCCGATTAACATCCGAATGAAAACTAACCAATCATGACTCATCACGATCAACTTCGTACAAACATCGGTATGCGAGGCGTGTTTAGACAAGGTTCGGAGGTGGTTCGGCGAAGTTCGGAATTTTGATTGAAACGAACTAAAACTCAATATTGTTCGTACCTACAAGTATGCAGAACTATTCTCCTCGCAGTTACCTTCATTGCTAATATCTCTGCTCTATTTTCCTAGGTTGGTGATCCAAAAGACGTCATTCGTAAGATGATTCGTAAGCTCTTCAAGCTTCTCAATAAGATCTATCCAGCTAGTAAAATGTTTACGTACGTGTCTGAAGGACTGACATCCAAGAACTCGAAGACGAGAATGGGTAAGTGAAGCCATATAATATTTTTGTTCAACTAAGTTCATGTTTTGGAGGTACTTGAAGTAAACTACCGTTGCCATCGACAAATATTAATTTGTTTCTTGAACATTTTTTGTGTAATCTTCTGGTGGATTGGTGGAGTTTATTAAAATCTAACATACTAACTTAACTAAAAGAATATGTAGTATTTATAAAATGAGAAAGAGTGTTTTATCGGCAGATATAGATACAAGGCGAAGCCGCGTATCTATAGCGCCGATAAAACACGAACTCGAATTTTATAAATTGCTTCTAAAACTCCAAATGTGAGTTCACATTTTTCATTAAAAAAAATCGAGACTTTTTCAACTTTATCGTGAGAAAATAGAATTTTAGGTTATGCAAATTAGGACAGTTCTATATGCAATATATACAATATGAACGGGAGATCTGTATGAGGAGGGCGAGCTGTTTTGAATCTCATACAGATCGGACACGAATGTTGTATATTACTTATCAAATGTCTAAATTAATGCTGCTATTTTAGATTTAAAATTTTGAAATTAGATGCAATTTAGCCGCGACATTTCAAGCTATACTTCACGCAAATCATGTTGAATTCTGTATCAGTATTTACAGATGCCTTGATTTTGCATTGTTCACGTATTGTTCAAGGTCATATATTATTCATGAATTAGATATTTAAAGTATGTCCATTTACCAAAAATACTACTAGAATACTACTATACGCCATTTATCACATATGTTTTTTTCACAGAGTGTCTAGAGGAACTGGGATGTCTAATCCAGGTTTATGGTATGAATGTCTGCCAACCCACCCCTCCCAAGGCTATCGCTAATATAGCATCACATATAGGGGACCGTGACAATGGTGTGCGTAACGCTGCCTTGAATACTGTAGTAGAAGCTTACTTCCTGGTTGGGGAGACAGTGTATAAATACGCTGGACGGGTGAGTACACTTGCCTTCCTAAACTCATGAATAATTAATGAGTGATTTTCAAAGCCAATCAATATCCGTGACGAGCTCTATAACTATTGATTCTCATTTTATGAGTTCTATTTACAATTTATGGAAGCAGAACACACTCAGCCAGTCATGTTATCTTCCATTCCATTCGATATTCCAGTTTCTAATTAACTTTCACACAGAATTATGTTAAAAAATATAGAGGAATTCAATATTCTTTTTCCAAGACTCTATCTTTCTACGGACTGTTACTGAATAAAAGAAAGGAAAGGAAAAGCACGCCTTTGAGGCTAAGGCTGTGTGAGGTCCTGATAATGTGGGCAGTTGCAGCAAGGTCTGGAATAGAAAAGTCTTTTTTTATCTCAAGGTGCACAGCAAGGAAGGTTTCTCTCTTCTCTCCCGGACTCAAAATGTGCATGTTATCTGGTTCTGAATTTAAAAATGTACTCTTGTCTGTCCCATAACAACATGACATTCCGTGAAATAGATTTATACTAATTCGTGTTCACCTTTTGCAGTTGAATGACAAAGATTTGGGATATTTAGAAGAGCGTATCAAGAGATCATCCAAGAATAGACCAGCCACAAGTGCTGGTAGCGAAGAACCAAAGCCAGTCATCAAACCACGTGGAGGGAACGACAATGAAAAGAAACAGGCGAAACCTCCAGCTAGGTATTGAAAGAGCATCATAACAGACCATTACAAGTTATTAAGACTAGTTTCCATATAATCGCTCACGATCGCCGGATCGCTGGAATTACTGATGCGAGGATCCCTCACGATCGCTGTCAGTTGTTTCCATGTGTTTCGATTGCTAAAAAGGTTTTCCATATAATCGCCAACGATCGCTGCCATCATTGTCAGTGATACGGCGATTGTGAGCGATTATATGACAACCAGAAACATCTATTTATTCATTCATTTGTTTATTTTATTGCTTTTTTATTTGTTCGTTTGTTTGTTTATTTATTTGTTTGTTTATTTATTTATTTACCATTCACTTCTGTTTTTTTTCAATTTATTTGTTTATTTATTCACGTTTCTGCAGGCCAGTCACAGCTCCAACTGTTGTCAAGAGAGATGAAAACATCACTCGTGAATTCCAGATAGATTATGAGGCTATCGAAGTCGACCACGACCACGACTTTGCTTTGCCTAGTCTAGTATCTCATGATGAATCATCTGTAGATGAACTGATCAGTAAACCTATTCAGAGACCCACTACCAAGTAAGATTTATTCATTCATTTATTTATCCAGCCATTCATTCATTCATTCATTCATTCATTCATTCATTCATTCATTCATTCATTCATTCATTCATTCATTCATTCATTCATTTATTCATTCATTCATTCATTCATTCATTCATTCATTCATTCATTTATTCATTGATTTATCCACTTGCTCATTCATTCTTACATTAATCCATCCATTCATTCATTCATTTATTCATTCATTTATTCATTCATTCATCCACTTGCTCATTCATTCTTACATTAATCCATCCATTCATCCATTCATTTATTCATTCATTTATTCATTCATCCATCCATTCACTTGCTCATTCATTCAGTCAGTCATTCGTGTCTGTTTTATAGATGTAACATTTATCCGTACATTGATGTATCTAATTATTCACCCTTCCATTCTTTCATTCATTCACCCGTTCACTCACTCGTTTAGTCGTTAATTTGTCTATCCATACATTAATCACTTTTTGTCATTTATCTTTTCTTTCATTCACATACCCAATCATTCGCTCAGTCATTTAATCAATCAATCATTTATTCAGGTATTCAATTATTTACTCAATCTTTCATTCATTTTGTATTTTCCATTTTCATCTTCCCAGGACTCCCTCTTCCACCCATCTCGGAGTGTTCAGTAGGACCTCGGCCCCAGCAGCACTCAATTACGTCATCTCTCAGATCGCTAGTAATGATATCCAAGCTAGTACCCAGGCTATTGTACAGTTGGAAGTCGTGATTAGGAATAAGACTGGTGGCGAGATAGTCAAACATGTCGATCAGGTATGTATTGCTGTTTTCAGGGATCGTGGTGCCCCTTGTAACCGTTGAAGAAAAATCCTGGAATAGGCGGTTTGTATAATAGCGTCATATACTACAACTACCAGAATGATTTGCTTATTTTATTTTGTAGCGGACATATTACAAATTGTTCTGTCAATCTCCAAATGAATTTGGAATTATGAAAGACAGTTTGCAGGAATACTGGTAGCCGTAGTAACATGACTCCATAATGCAGATCGGCTATTGCAAACTCGAAGCAATGCTTGATATAATGCCGAAAATTCCAGCAAACATTTATCCGTCATAGTGTAGCCAGGGTGTATATGTTGTGTAGTAAGGTAAAATGAGGCTATAATGCAGATCGTCTATTTGAATTCGAACCTACGTTCTTTTTTTTTCAGTTCCTAAATGCCGCTTCTCTCCAGCTAAACATCATCTTAACGACACACATCAACAATGACGATGAATCAGAACAGACAATCACCAGGCTGATCAACTGTCTTATCAACTCAATGCTCACGCTATTTTGCAACGACCCACTGGCCAAGACAGTGTCACGTGATACCCTTAAACTTCTAGCTCAAGCTTTGATAACAGCTGTGCTGGATGAGAGGATAGCAAAGCTTGAAGATGGCCCTCAGATTATCAGGGCTATTAATGTATTGGTTATCAAGATAATAACAAAGTCTGATCCTACTGTGTGTCTTGGGTAGGTAACTATTTCAGTGCATTAGGCCAAAAGTGCATGTTTACATGCACTCAAAGTGCGCAACATAAATACCAGTAAAAAGTCACTCTAATGTACTTTTTTAAAAGTCTCTAAGTAATTTAGCATCGTTATACTAATTGGAAAGATTTTCTCTCGCATTCACTAACCCTGTATTAACTATCTTAGACACATTTTTGCACACCGTTGACTTTTGAAGTGAGAAAGGAAAAACAGAGAACCTGGGAAAAAAGTGAACTCCAAATGAACTGTGACTATCATGTTTATAATACAATCAAATCATTTTTTATCAGGCTCCCGAAGAATTGATTCTCGCCAAGGGTATATTTGATATTTTTCTTATTCTTTTTTTTTTTTTTTTTTTATCACAAGATTTCTGATGTTCTGTTATTTTCTATTTCAGCGCTATGATCAGACTACTTCAAGAAAGTGTGAAAATGCTCCAGGGGCACGCCGGGAACTCCCTCAGCTCGCCTAAATTTATGGAACTTACAATGAAGGTAATTTGGAGATTTATTTGTTTTCTTGATCACCAAAAAGAAAAGCGACGAACTCAGTTCATACTTCTGCCTGAAATTGTAGTCTTGAGGCTTGTAAAACATTTTATTTCAATCCGGGAAAAAATCTTAAAATATTTTTTGCCCGATTGAAACAGGGCGAGTTGTGTGATTGACGTTTCGGCTGCGCTGTGATAGTCTTCATTAGTAAAAATTTCAATGTTTTACTCCTTGAAATCCCTAAAAAGCTCTGAAACTGCAAACACGTTTTTAAGTTCACTGTATTAGCCCTTCAAAATATTACAAATTGTAAAAAAAATCTCCTGGAATACACCGTGGATTTATTGTAGCCTCCAGTTTTCATTTATCTGGTACAAAATTCTTGTAGTCAGGTCTGAACAGAGCCCAAGCGGTTTGTGTGTGCAAGGATGGCAGTAAATCCTCGGCAATGAAGCACGACAAAGTTATTTTTGACTTTGCAAGCTTTTCAAGCCAGAGGGTAAACAATACAAAGTGATAGACCTTAGAAATGTATAAGAAATTGATGTTTCGGACGTTAGTCTTTCGTCGGAGTAAGTGTTCAAATTAAGAATGGTAAACCGATGGTTTCAATTCTACCGTGTTGCCCTCTCCTAAGCGGTTTATTTTTATTTTATTTTATTTTTCCAGGCGTTATGGAAGATGGTCCGCGCTCTTCCACAGATCATCGACGATATTAAAGTAGACCAAGTCTTGTTAGATATCCACAAGTTTTTGATAGCCCACCCCCCTCAGGTTTGGAAAGATCGTGCAGACGACACCCCCCTGAGAACTATTCGCACTGTGTTACATTCACTGGCTAAGCTCAAAGGCATTGATGTAAGTATGTAAAATGAGAAAGCGAAGAATATTGGTTTGTAGAAGAAAACAAAGGTTAAGTCTTCATGAATCACACGTCTCTAAGCGAGCACTTGGCTGGATGATGGATTATCTCTGGCTCTATAAGACGAGGATTTGTTTCATGCTGAAATCACGCTTTAAGCCTGGTTTCTATGTAATTACTACCATCGCTGCGATCGCTTAAAAAGTGATCTGAATCGCGGGGATCGCCCAAATCTCAGCGAGCGAGTGGAGCCATCGTAGCGATCGAGCGCATGGAAAAACACTGCAATTTTTCAGTGAAAAAAAGTTATTAATAATTAGCTGTTCTCTGTCTCTTCCAGATTCTTGCTTGCACCAGTCTAATCGACGATTCGGATCAAAGCGAGGTCACTGCTTACCTACATCGTGTCCTAAAGACAGGCTACAAACCCTCTTCTAGCTCTGAGGTTAACGGTAATTCTGAAAGTGAAAAAAAGTCTTTGAAGAATACCACACCTGACCTGTTACAGGGAGTTGAGGTAAACACATGTGTGTCCACTCTTAAATAAGCTGCCTCAACCACAATGCTTTGCGCACCTCAGTTATTGTTTACGCATGAGTCAAACAAAATATCTTAAAAACAATAGCCAATTAGGATCTTTGAAGAATACACTTAAGCGGCATGAGTAAGATTTTGTAAATAACTCGATGGGATTTTATTTCTCTAGCGGGCGTCCTCGGTGACCTCCCAAATGGCCGCTCTGAGCACAGGACAGACCACAGGGGCGCAAAGCATCCTGGTTGAGATGGCATTGCGTTGATTGGCTAAAATGCCGGTAGAAGTGCGCGAATAGAGTACAACTGATCTATTAGTGTATCATCGATTTAACATCATCCGGCAAGTAACTTTCTACTGTTTCTCGACTTCGGGCTTCCTGTGAAGTACAGGAATCCCGAAGGACAATGGAAAAAAGTAGAGATTAAGATTGACCACGAAGGTTACCTGTTTTGTCTGTAATTTGCTTGTCACGTATGTTGTTTTAACAATTCTGGTACTGTTTACGTCTCAGAATTCCAGCCAGCCACCCGTTGCTAAGCTGAACTCCAAACTAGCTGAGATATTTAGTAAAATAGCATCGAAGGAAAACACTCGAGAGGTCAGTGGCTCACCTGCATGGGTTTGGTATTATAATCTTTTTGCTTTAACCCTTGATTGCATTGCTTGGTTTTGATTATTTTCCTTGAAATTCACGTTTTTCTTTTTCTTTTTGTTTGTGTGTTAAAATTTTTATTTTATTTATTTTTCACTTTTCACATTCATTTTTTTATCCAATTGTTTTCCCTCCTTCCTTCCTTTTTTTCGTTCTAAAACCCCTGATATACGTCAAATAAAAGTGTTTTCCTTATCTCAGGGCTTAGTTCAGTTGTACGAGTTCAAACTCGCCCACCCCCAAGCAGACATCGATCCATTCCTCAAAAAAACATCGCCGTACTTCCAAAACTACATTGGCCGAGGACTAAAGAATATCGAGATGGAAAGAAAAAACAAAAAGGCATCTGGAAATACAACGAGTTCGACATCTATACCGACTATACTACACTCGTCGCAGTCATCAGGTATTGGCGATCTTTTTCTTTCTTTCTTTTTCTCTCTCTTTCTCTCTCCCTTTCTTTCATTTTTTCTTTCGGTTGACCTTTTCTTCTTTTTATCTTTCTATCCTAGTGTTTCTTGCTTTTTTTTCTTTTTCTTTCTTTCTCCCTTTTCTTCCTTTTTTCTTTCTTTCCTTCTTTCTTTCTTTCTTTCTTTAATTTCCCCCCGCGATCTCGGAGAGAATGCCAAATGCTGGTCAGCAAATGTCCATTATTTCAGAGTTAAAAAAACGTAGGGAACCAAAACGCGGTAATTAAACTAATAATTATGAATTAAAGAAATGGTTAAAAGTGTTTTGCAAATGTAATAGTGTGTATTTTGGTACATGTACCGAACCATTTTGATACAGCAGTTCACATTCGGTATTCTTGCGCTTATTAAAGTAGTTACGCAAATTCACATCTGAATCACTAGATACAAGTTTGAAATTTGCAAATTGCAATTGACAAACATACATTGTTTGAATGATTTAATTAATGTTTTTGATTAAATGACTGTAGCTCAATTTAAATCATCGAAATTGCAGTTAAATACCCCTAGCTTTAAATTTGAAGACGTTGTTATGATTTATGTATTAATTTTATTATTAATTATTGATAATTATTTTATGTAGAGGAGCCATCGTCATACTTGGATCGTCTAAGAGTACTGAGAATGCGATCTGGTCTTGGCGGTAATAATTCCATCAATATTGAAAACGTAAGTTCTAAAATACTGTTATTATATATACTGGAAAACTTTGATCCAGTCGATTACTTTCTCCAATCTTCATGTGTAACTGGACAGGTAACATGCGCGGCGAAAAGTTATTGAGAGTTATTGTGTTATTGCGTATTCTCAGAGCATTACTGCAAACAAGACTTGCCCCCTCTCCTCTCTTTATATTGAACATTTCAATATTGACTCAGGGAGATGAAGATTGAACTATATACAGGCATAATCTACTGCGAAAAGCTATTTTCTCAACAATTTTGACCGCGGTTGTAGCCCCAGGCTTCGTTTTCTCACTTGGACGTGTTATTATCATATTAAAGTTCATAATGACTCATTATTTCTGTTTGCAGAAACAAGATCCTGCTCCGGTTTCTGTCAGTCCTACCGAAGAAGCGCCAACTGCTGATTTTAAAGGCTCGCTGGACGAGATTAGGGTATGTATACACGTTTTTACCTCGTCCCATTTCATAGCAAGCCGCAGTAAATGAGCACAAAACGTTTGTTAAGTATGAAAACCAGGCTTCAAAGAGTTTGAATTATATTTAATGTTTTCGTGAAAAAAAGTCGCATTTGTCAAAAGCACATTTTTGCGTTTAACCTGCGTTTAAGCCTGGTGTCCATATAATCGCTCACGATCGCCGGCGCGCTGAAATTACTGATGCGAGGGTCGCTCACGATCGCTGTAAAGTGTTTCCATACAGTCGCTGACTATCGCTGACATCATTTTCAGCGATTTCGGCGTTCGTGAGCGATTAAATGGAATACAGCTTTTAGTTTCAATCAGATTTGGCACTTAAACTGCGTCGTTATCATTCCTTCTTCTTCTGTTTTCTTATTGTCACCATACTCTGGTATTTTCTGCTCTGCTTCAATTGGCATTGTGTTGTATGCTTACTTGAATTTCAAAATGACACCGTGTGATATGTCGAGCAAACACTTTTTCTTCCTGTCTTCTGCTCTGGGGTTTCTAATAGTGTGGCTCTTCTCTTTTTGTCTCGTCTTCTGTGATTTTCTCTGATCTTTTTCCCTTCATTCTCTTACCACTCTCAGTATCTTCTCTTTCTCCTGTGTTGTGGGCAATGATTCCTGCAAAAGGAGGTATCATATTAAGAAAGTCAAGAAACAGGACTGTTGGGCAAATTCGAACGCTCTTTTGACATTGATAAACAATAGATGATAAGGATGATGAAAAAGAATAACTTCTGGCATTTCCTTGAAGCATGCTTCAAGGAAGAGCGTTCCAAGACTGCTAGGAAGTTACGCGGGGGAAACTTGATGATGATGAAGTGTTCTCTGTTTTTTTCTATACATCCCGTTCTTCCATTCTGTCTACCCTTCCTTTTTCACGTCCTGATATCCTCTCTTACAAGAAGAGCTTTTCATTTCAGGCGACCATCACGACTACACCGGAAAAGCCGGACGATCCAGAATCATCATCCGACCCCTCGTCAAATCTACTGGACATCAAAAAACGACTGGACGCTATAAAGAACGCTGCCAGACAATAAAACAAATCGACAGAATTACCTCAGGGATAAACAAAATGAAATGCATTCCCGTAAAACACAGGAACCCCATCTAACAAACTACAAAATATATTACTATAAAGGGATCAGAACTGATAAAATTCCTCAATAAATTGCCGACTATATGATAACGAGTGGCATCGCAAATCCAATACTCAATGAAATGGACAATCACAGATACCACAGGGATCCCAGGCTAGTCTTCTATATACAGTAAAAAAATACAGCTGCGCAAACCTACAAATTATATTTTTATTGCTCTAACAAGCGCGATCGATCTGTCAAATTACAGAGCCTCGTGATATGCTTGTTAATGTTCTCCTCCAAAAAGTAGACTTGGTTTCCCAAGCAATTACATTATTACATGAACAATCTTGTTGAAGAATGCAAAATATACTTCGCTTAATCAATAATTACGAATAAACGAGGCCGATATAGATCGTGGGTGGTGGTGGTGCTGGTACTTGGAGTCGTATATGAGTGGGAAACAGTACTGTATCGTATCGTAGCCGTAGTTTCTAAGAAAACATTTGATTTGTATGCCTTATCGTAGCCGAACCGTTTTAAAATCGTGCGAAAACGACTGTAGCTTCTTCCGAAGAACTACTATAGTAAACGCGCGCGTGTTTTGAAGCTTGTTTAAACTTGCGATTTGCCGTGCGTGTTTTGTAATATGGACCAGTCGTAAGGTTGTACAATTTCTAGAACTATTCGCTAAACTATTTGAAAGGCCGGTTTACATGGTGCTATTTTTCGTGAGGTTCTACAACTCTTCCAAATAGTTCTAAAATCACTTTTAAAGTGATTACTACTAGTTGTAAGGGCTCACAAATGAGGCAAAAACAAAAAATTTACGACTTGTTGTATACCACAAATCGCGAGCAAAAAATCGCACAGTGTAAATTAGTTTTGACGAAGTTCTGTGTGAGCGTACACGTTTGGTTGTGAAATTAGAAACAGACTCGTTTTCGTCTGAGTGGGAAACTTTACTGTGTCGTAGCGGTAGTTTCTAAGAAAACATTCGAATTTTCAGTCGTATCGTAGCGGTATCGTAACTGTTTCCCACTCATGCGTAAACGACTATTTGCAGTGGAATAGATGCTCCATAAGTTGTACGTCTAATTGTACATAGACTGGTTCAGGTTCAATTATGTGCTGCGAGTCTACATGTTGGGTTTACTATGTCTGGTAGTAAAAATAGACATGGTTATAGTGAAATAGATGATCTATATACTGTACTAGTGATTGTAAATAGACTGGTTCAAGCTCAATAACTGCATCTGTAAATAGCTCCATTATATGCGGTGTGACAATTAAACATCTACGCATATTCTAGTGTGTACTTTTTTTTCGTTCACACGTTGACGATTAAACATTTTTATTCGATGATTGCTTTTAGATTTTAGTATCAGTTTTTCCCTCTCCTTTTCTAACCACTTTTTTCATTTATTTCGTTTTCTTTCCTCGTTTCCTGCGAGAGTTAAGTATATATCTTGCCGTGTGATCGCACTGTAGCCTTTAATAAGCAAGCACTCTGCTGTCTCAGTGCCTCTCTCCACCCAGGTGTCTAAATAGGCACCGGCATTTGCTGAGGGTAAATATAGTCAGAGTATATATATCGTCCATTCTCTGATAGACCAGCGCTACATGGTTTCCAGATGCTAAAGAGACTTTTGACGTTAAAGATAGACGTTTACCTTTTTTACTTTTTTTTTCCTTTACTAAAACTTTACTCGTCCCGAGGCCTTCCGGTCCTTCCTACTATCCCTCCTCTTGTTTTGTTAATCACGGTCTTCTTTTATTTGATATTTTCAAAGTTCATTTCCTGAATCGAATAGCTAATATATTATAGCGAGCGATATTTTATTGCCAGACTTTTATTTGATAGAGATCTATATGACGCTAGCTACGTTAATAAATGAAAAGCTTGTTCAAAAATCGTGGTTGAGTTGTCCCTGAGATATCAATACTTTGACCTGTCTGAAAAATAATCCAAGTTCACTTGCGACATATGTTGCACACAGGCTCGGCGCTGTTTTAGATCGATAAGCCCGAAATCCCATCGAACCTGATCGAACATAAATGAAAAATGAAGGAATGAACCATTAGATATTTGATGTGATTGGGCAAATACCAAAAAAGAAAGTCCAGCAAAGCCTTACTGAGAAAAAATATCGAGCACGGCAGAGGCGCCTAAAAAATATCTTGCAGCGAGGAAAAAGTATACAAGAGATGTAGAATTTATTTATTTATTTTATCTATTTATTTATTTATTTATTTATTATTATTATTATTATTATTATTATTTATTTATTTTTTCATTTTTTTATTATTTATTTATTTATTTATTTATTTATTTATTTTATTTTTTTTGCAGGATATTTTTTTCCCCTTATGATGGCTGTGCAGGATAAGTAAGGAAAAAGCCAAAACGCAATTGTAAACTATTACAAAGGCAACAGAGTTATAACTTAGGTGATGTATTGTAGTGCGCAGACTCGTCGCTGTTCCAGACAAATCCCATTCGAACATAAATGAAAAAGAGCAATGTATTCCGGCCCGAACTCGAACCGGGGAGCTTGTACTGTATGTGACACGGGTGATAACTCGGAAATAGTGCTTGTTATGAACTTCCTTCACAGGTAGCACATAAGCCGTATGTCAGTGTTTTTTTTTATCGGAGTGGTTCATTTAACCACCCCTCGCTCCTTGTTTTGTTCGTTAATTTTAATTTTTACAACATTCAATATTTCCCTAGAAATTTAATAAAATGAAATAAAACGTTTTTGTGTATGACGGATGTTCCTAACAACCACCTGGACGCATTTCAGCTGTTTAGGAAATTTCGACATCTATTGTATAAGTACGTAAAAAGCGAAAACGTGATTGTAAACTTTTACAAAGGGAAAAAACTAAAGTGTTTTGGAAATTACATTTGTTTTTACATTTACCAAGACAGTGGAGTAATTCGCATTTGTCATACAGCATTCTCTCGAGCTCCGAAGATTTTCTATTTTATTTCTTTGTTAAGTATATGCACAAATATATTTTAATACGTTAAAAAAACAATTTTGTTGAGCAAACTTTTACCGACTTCCAGTCGACTTCCACAGGAAATGGATCTGTCACGTGTTTTACACTCAATATCTAACGTCAATCACATAACGCTAGATCATATCTCAACATGGATTACGAAACGGTACGTTGAAACACTAAACTCGTAGGTCTAACCTTTACTCTAATTCAACTCCAGGCAGATTTCTTGCGCTGTGAACAGCATTTTGGATTCGGAATTGCATTTGTCTTCGTCCCTACACATGGACAATTGTGCGCAACCTTTATAGCCAACTAGTTGTTATTTAACCATGGAAATTCCTGACGACGTCTATGGCTTACAAGCCTCTAACGGTGAGTCAGCTTTCAGTGACGCTTTGACACGAGCGCGCCAAAACAGGCTACGTAAATGTTACAACTCCTACTGACTTACAATTTAATGAACATTTCATTTAGGAAGTGAAATTATACCAGCAGATTTTGGTTTAGGATGTGATATATTCAATACTAGCGAAGTCAGTCAAGGGTAAGTAAAGTGGACGAAAACAAAGCTGTGCAACTCTATACTTTGATATTTTATTTCTCAACTTTTGCTCGAAAACCATCAGGGCACTAGAAATGTGTTCGGGCTTGTTGTGCTGGGTGAGTTTTAATAACTGTTATGCTTCTGTCGAACTTTGTTAACTTTGAATGAAATCCTAGATCAAACAAAGTTGATGCCTTGAATTTGTAATTGGTGTGTATTTGGTTACTTATCTATTTACAACGAAATTTCTCAACATTTAAATTATATTTACGTGTTTTTGCTGTGAATTTTATAGATGAATCAACTTGTTACTCTTCGATGTTTTTTGAACTGTGTGAAGTAGGACACTTTTGGAATACGGAACTTGAAAAATATAATTGTTTTTTTTAATGACTTAATTATTTCACAAGTCATTATTAGTTATTATTGCATAAGTTATTCAATTCAATCAATCAATTTATCGTTAACTTTTGGCTTTGTAGCTACTCAAAAGAAACAAATTTCAAAAGTATCGCAATCTTGTTAAGTGAATTTCGATTGGATACAGTGATCGTAATTGTTACAAAAGTAAACAAGTTCTTATGAATCAAACGTTTGAATAATCACTTATCGTGAATTTAAAGCATTTAAAAGACATTCAACATTTAAATTTAAGTACTTTCTTTGTATAAGTAGAAATTGCTCGACGGTTTTATCCTGCTGTGTCGTCTTTTTTACTGGCGTGTAAAATCTGAGGAGCAATTTCCTAAAATTACTCAAAGTGTAAGGTGGATTTTTGATCAGATAATGACATGTTTCTGCAGATCTATTCAGTTGGCTTAGTTTGTTTACTTTCAGAGTAATGATCTAAATATTTTATCGTCATATTAGATAGAGTACGTGATTTTTCAATGCAAGGTAAAACAAAAAGGACAAAAATGCCTTTAGCAATCAAGATTGTGCTCTGAGTTAAAATACCAAGCATCCAAAAACTAGTACATTATAAATAACTTTACAATTAGCCGTCAAAAAAAACCTTGAAATATGAAAAAAAAACAGACTTGTTAGTATAATTTTGGCTTTAGTGTTATGAAAATAATTGATGGCGCACTTTAGTTGAGAAAATAGTTTGAAAAACACCGAATTATTACTTAGCTTCAAAATGAAAAAAGGCATTTTCATTTTAAATGTACAGGTTTGACGAAAATCATGAATGTACGAAATGTTACTTTTCTAGGCCAAAAAATATAGTAATGTCACATTTAAAACGATACTGTCACACGTAAAAACAATATATGTGTCCTTTTAATAATTCTCTGTTGGGAAGAATTTGCCGCTCCGGAAGCTTGAAGGTCATGGGTTCAAATCCTTATGCATCTTCGAAACTCGCCAACTTCTTGTTCCACTTGTTAAGGTATCTGACTCCATATATACACAAGTCCCTCGAAATCCAACAAGAGGGCATTTTACTCCTAATTTTGGGTTTCGTGGCATGGATGTCTAACTAGCTGGGACGTACCGATTTGAATAAAGATTTCTCGTGGGTGTCCACGCACAAAACAATACACTGCCTAAAGAAATTATTATAATCGATCACAAAATTTGCGCTGCATGGGACATAGCTCAAAGATGATAGTTATTCAGTAACATTTTGATTCTGATGAGGACTGCCACAGTGTAGACAATCTCGAACCCTGAACCTTCGTTTCTCTTGGCCAGCGTCAAGGAACATGAGAAACAGAGCAGTCCCTCCCCAACACCTATTGTTTCCTCAAAAAGCTTGACAGACGTGTTAGTTTTTATGTCTATTGTTTTTATGTGCAAATCATGTTTTGTTTTGTCGATCTTTAGTAGCTGTAACCTCTGGAACAACTGAAGTAGCCGAATGCAAACAAAAAAAAAACAATCCGTGTGACACAATTTACTATTTAGTGCAAAGTAGTGCTAATATTAGTTATCGTTTATGGTTTATCGTTTTCACTATATAGTTGAAATTCCCTTCAGTACTTTATCTTTTACGGATCAATTGTTTCACTCTAGTTAAAATTTTTCACGCCTAAAACTCATAAAGCATCCAAATTGTATTGAGTATATTTTGAGCTAATAAAGTGTGTTGTAATACACTAAAACACATAAAAACTTGAGCAATCAAGTGCAATGAACTTGTAGTTCGCTCGAGCTTATTCAGCTGGTACCAAAAACCTTTGCACTTGGATGTTTCAAAATTTGGATGTAGACCGCATGTTTTTTTTTTTTTTTTTGTTTTTTTTTTTGTTTTCCATGAAATACAAATTGTTATTTTTTGTACAATTAAGTTCAAAGTCCGGACTATAAGACAAAGTAACTAAAAATTAATACAAGACCGTTGAAATTCCTTGGCGTTTGCGTTCTGTCTGATCATGGCCTATCTTCATTGTTTGTTTGTTCGCTTGTTTATGAAATGGCCTATCTTCATTGTTTGTTTGTTGGCTTGTTAGAAATGTTAAGAGAAAAATACCATATATACATTTCTTACATTGCTACACACAGAACGCATTCATAAATTACTACTTTACTATGATTTTTGTTAGTTTGTTTATTTATTTGTTCGCTTGTTTGTTTATTTATTTGTTCGCTTGTTTGTTTGTTTATATGCTTGTTTGTTGGTGTGTTTGTTAATTTGTATGTATGTTTGTTTGTATGCTTGTTTGTTGGTGTGTTTTTATTTGTATGTTTGTTTGTTTTTTGTTCGCTGTTTGTTTGTATGCTTGTTTTTTATGCTTGTTAGTTTGTTTGTTTTGTTTTGTTTGTCGGTTTGCTTAGTTCATTTTTATTTATTTATTTTTGAAGTGCAATTCCGATTCGGCTCGATTGTTCGACCGCCAGTGTATCATTTGTTAAAACTGTAATAGCCAACACAACCACTGTGCTGTGTTGTTATAATTTTGTTGTTGTTCAATCAAATACCTGCATGACCTCATGTGTTGTTTCTCCTGTCCAAAGAGGTGAACGTTGTAAGCATAAATGACATAACACTTGAAATGCGTGACCAGTTGATAGGTGTAATGAAACACGCGGCTCACTAGGAATCGAACTCGTGGCCTACTGCACAGATAGCTGCGTTTTAGCCAACTGTGCAGAAGCGTATCCAGGATTGTTTTCAGGAGAGGTTGCACGATCTTTAGGGGAGGGGGGGTTGCACTACCCAATAAGCACCAGATGCCAAGGATATTTTGGAAAAATATTTAATGATACAATTAAGACGTGAAATCCTATAAGGAGGGGGTTTGTACCCCCTGCATTCCTCCCCTAAAATTATTGGTCGCTAAAGTTTTAATATACGTCAATTTGGCCTTGTTCGCCAATGCAAATCATCTGTAATTACTTGTAATTTAATTATATTACTCTAACAAAACGCCTATCGCCTCTCAAGTGCATGTACTTGATGGCCTACTGATATTATTAGAGCCATCAGACAGACGATATCCAAATATGACATGTCTAGACCTGACCCTCCTACCATAACACTCTAGTATTTACGGGCTTTACTAAATGTACACACACACAGACTGTCATGTTAAAAAACTAATTGTAGCTGATTTATTACAATGAGGACACTCGAACCGTGTACAATTTGTGCTTTCCAAAAGGTCGAGTAGTAAGCAAACTTGATAGAACGACAGTTGTGCTTTGTTGTGCTCTTTGCTGTGCTCTTTTTTTTTTTTTTTTTTTTTTTTTTTTTGCATCCGTAACTGAGTGAATCGCTTTGAAATCATTTTTGATAACTTAGTGCATTGGAGTTTAGGTCTATTTTTAAAAAAATTGAAGCAGTGGAAAAATCAAGCTTGGGAAATTAAAAGCTACACGAAGAAAAGAGTTCGTGGTTCGAGTTCACTGTAAATGAATCAGTATGTTCTGTGGCAATAGGCTTATGTTTCCAAAAGCACGTTTTCCAGTATCTAGACTTCCCGACATTTATAAAGTAACGAGAGTCGTGACCGTTATCATATTACAACTAACTACATCATCATCAAAAACAACATTTTCATTGCATGCAACTCTAACTCATTCCCACTATATTGCTTTCATCATCATCATTACAATCATCATCATCATCATCATCATTACCATCATCAACACCGTCATCATCATCATCATCATTACATCTTCAACACCGTCATCATCATCATCATTACATCATCAACACCGTCATCATTATCATCATCACTTTCATCATCATCAACATCATCATCACCACTATCATCAACACCGCCACAATTTTTATCGATTATTTTTCTTCTTTACATCGATATCAAAACAATCGCATAATATCTCTACTATTTCCGCTTTTCCTCAAGTTTTCGACTGTGGACTTTGAACCCACTTGGTAAACATTGATAAACTGACCCGTGCTTGAGGAATCGGATGTATCAAAACTGCTTACCACTTCGCCTGAAACATATTAAATTTCACTATAGGTTTATAGTTTAGGAGAGAGTTGGAGGTTAGGGGTTAGGTCGACTACTTGGTAAATATTTTTAGGATAGACAACTTGAATAATGACAATGGAAACGGTTTACGTTTGCCTGACGTAACGACTACTACTAAAAAACACGATAATTAGCATCAAGAATCCCCCATTTGACTACTATTTTTATCAATTTACTAACCTCAATAATTTGATTTCATAAATTGAGTTTAATTGACAGCCAAAATTAATTTAAGTCCAATTGATAAAAATTGATAAGAGTTTGTAAAAAAACGATAAAGAGGGTTACATAACATTTGGTCCTCTCCCTCAACATCTTCTTCTTCTACTTCTTTTTCTTCCTCTCCTATTCATTCTTGCCTCCCCCCCCCCCCCACCCTAGACAAATTTACCATATCTATTTACCATATATAAGTTGATAATGGAAGACACTATCTTCAGTGATCAATGTTATTGACATAAACTAACCAAAAACAATAAAAATAATTGTATATTCAACGTCAAAACTCACTATGACCATACCATAATCATCATTATTACTACCGCATCCATCACTACTACCACCATCGTCATCACCACCACCATTATCATCATTACCATCATCATCACAATCAGCATCATCATCATCAACAACATCACGACCACCACCATCATCATTATCATCATCTAATGGTATGGTGTCATTTTAGGTTTCTAGATGGTGCTAGTAGTGGGTCCAGTCTAGTCTATCCCATAGATCAAACTGACCAATCACATATCAACAATGGATATGTCAATCACGATGCTCATGACGTCATGTTCTGTCCAGGTAATGAATTGATGCAGTGTCTTATTTCGCTTTCAAGTAAAAATAAATTCATTTGTCAAATTATTGCTTGTACATATTGAGACCCCTTTAGACCAAACCCTCGAGGTACCCATTCTCTCTTGTTCCAGCGCGCATATTCAATGGTTGACTCGTTGGTTTCTTTCTTAGAATAAAAAGGCCTTGCCAAATCCAATTGCCTGGCCCGAGAGCTTGGCGACTGATTTCGTTTACTTCCAACTCGAACGTTTCAAACAATGATTTTCGTTTATCTGTTTGTTATAAATAATGGTAAATAAATGATTTTATTGTGTTTTTTTTTGTTACAGAGCAAAAATACGACCCAAGTAGCCAGTACACCGTAGAGTAAGTATCTTGACAATGCAGCAGGTGTGGATCCCGGATTTTGTGAAGGGGGTGAGATTGTTTTATGTGGTAACAAGTTCATAAAAAATTGCTCGTTAAATCGGTTTAGAGTAACAAGTACTTTACATCAAAACAATTATAAATGTTATTTATGTCTTAGTTTTATCTTATTTTTTAATTTTCTAGGATTTTTTTATTTGTTTCTTGTCAATTTTTTTTTTTTTCGAAATGGAAGGGGGTGACATGTCACCCTAATCACCCCTCCCCCTAGATATGCGCCTGTGCAGGTCTATAATATTTGAGTTATGTGTTTTAAAGCCAGATATTCGATGTTATAAGTTACCTAGTGATGCAGCCGGAAAAGCACAGCTTATAATGACTATGTATTACGGCATTGAGGCTCCAAACATATTACAATTCATATCAGCACGCCATGTCTACATAGCGCCAAGCACCAAGTTGCGCGAGGCAAAAAATATCGCATAGCGTGACCACACACACGTGAACAAGGAGAAACGTGCTAAAACGGCCAGTGACAAAACGAATCAAACCAACAGCTACAAAAAAAAAAAAAAAAAAAAACAAAACAAAAAAAAACATTCTAACAACACACATATCAAAGAGCAATTCCTTGCAGTTCGTCTGAATGCAGCTCAACATAGAACATAAAAAAATAAATAAATAATTCTAACAACACACATATCAAAGAGCAATTTCTTGCAATTCGTCTGAATGCAGCTCAACATAAAGGACTAAACTATTGATTTCAGCTCCCAAGAGAGCAAACATATTTTGTTTTGTCCTCCAGATGGAGTTGCGTCGACATCACATGCAAATACTCCATTCTGAATACATAGAATGTTACAATTAATTTTTGTTTCAAATCGATATCATTAAGTTTCAGTCATGGGCAACTCAATCAAGTCCTAATTTGAGCATACTTCACATCGGACCATTTTAGTAAATAAAAACTGATACATGTTTGATTTGTTTGAGAATACAAGAACAATAGTCATTATTAACGAACAAGAACACACTTCAGGCTGATTGCATAAGTTCTGTGACAATTTTCAAATTGTTTAGTTAAACACAGTGAACTACCCCTATTTATAGCAAGATCCCAACATGGGTTTATTCACGCTGTGTCCGTTAGAAAGTGGATACTTTTGAAATCGTGATTTGTTAGGAAATGGCTGTTCTTGCGACAGGTCACGTCGAAACCAGTCTCCTGCACAGCGCGCGAGTGTGCGCATTAACCAACTGTAGCTCTTGCTCAGTGCGTATGTACAACACTGAAAAGACGACGCGGCTACAATACAATTCAATACAATATAATATCATGCAATAGAATACAGTACAACACGCATCGTTTCTCTAGTAATGTAATGTAATGTAATGTAGTGCTTATATAGCGCATTTTCACCTAATGTCTCAATGCGCTTTACAATCTTTAATATTTATAGTATGTAATCCGGATTTACAAGCATGAGGTTGATTAGTAATTAGTATGTATTAGTGTAGGCCTATCACCGAGGATGGTCGTTACCTGCGTCCTCAGTCGTTCTTTTACGTCACCCCGTTTATGGTTAATGTTTCTCTAGTGGTGTTTACGCTGAGAAAGAGCGACAACGTTTCTGCCTTTGCGCATACTCAAACTAACAATCTTTGTTGTTACTTTTCATTATAGACCAATCAACATTCCTCGATCAAAACCTTTGGAGCCACTTACCCTTACCCCACCCCGGTCAGTAGGGTCTGACTCTCCAATGGAAGACCGAGGTACGTCTGGTTATAATACCATGGTAACATGCTCAGCAACCGGATACGTATCAACAATATGCTCTCAAAACACTGTTAAAGATCCAATCAGATCTCTACCAATCAACATGTCCGTACACTCGCTAATCCACCTTATAGTCAAAACACCTTAAGCTAGCGTAGCCACCAAAAGTTCATTAATGATTTCATTCTTTGAATCTTAATTTGATTATTCGATTTGAATATTCAATATTGAAATAGACCAGTCTAACATTAGAGAGAATCAGTCACCGTTTAAAATCTTCAACTGAAAGATATTAAACCGTCTAGAAACTCTCACTGAAGTATTTCTTGACAAAAGAAAGATCTCAATTTGCTTAGTTTGTTAGATTTTAGTTTCTTAGTTTTTGAATTTTGTAGACTTGTTTTAAAATTTGATTACTGAAATCGAATAATCAATTCAATATTCGAATAATGAATTCATTAATGAAGTTTTGGTGGGTACGCTTGAGGTGTTTTGACTGTAATCTATTCATCATATCAATGTTCGTTTTCGTTGCTAGGAATCGTGGTTCAAATGCCACCAGACAGTACCATCGACGTTGCTAAGTTTACTGATCTATTTGGTAGCCATTCGTTGCTTAGCAACGGTCTGGAAGATCCAATGCAAACATCGACTGGATACATGTTCGATCACAGAGCTCGGTAAGACAATAGTTGATAGATGGAAAATAAAATAGCTGTGGTAGGTTTAAAAAGAGTAAGAATAATGTTGAACAAGAGAGTATGAGATAAGAGAGCTTATCCCCGGACCCCATCAGGGCCTCTACTCGTCGTGCTATTTTTAAAACCTTGTTAACAATCTCCGCACTTTTGAGATGTTTTGACGATGCAGCCACGCCTTCTGCAAACTGGCCAATCACGTTCCGTTCCCGCAATTACTTCAGTTTAAAAATAGAATGAAAAGATCCCCTGATGAGTGTAAAGCCCAATCCGGGGGATAAGCTCTCTTATCGCGTTCTCTCTTGTCTTCTATTATGCTTACTTCGATACTCTTTGTAGGGGGAAATCCCCCTACAAAAAAGGAAAACCACGTCAAAGGACGAAGATAAAAAATCATGTCCGGACAAAATATGTATGACCTGGATGTCAGAAAAATGCAGGCCGGAAATGTGAAATGTGAATGGACAAATCGACGAACGTTCAAATTCTGTTTCGTTTTTCTGAAGTTCAGTGTGTCGCCAAGGTTTGCTTGTGCGATATGGTCATCACGTGTGCCTAACGGATGTTAATTCTTTTTGAAGAAGTTCATGCTTCGGATATATCGATAAATATAAATTTCAAATATTTTTGTTTTGAACAAAATGCTTTGCTGACTTTATTTGTATCGCGAAAGAGTTCTAAAGTCTAGCGTCACAAAATATTTTTTTCGGAAGTTTTGGGTTTCAATAACACTCTCAGAGTGCCAGCAAAACATGAATCAAAGTGAAAATTCGATTATTTTTCTTTACAAATACAAATAATCTGTACTAAACTAAATAAACATTATATATCGTCCTAGCGTACCGTTGTTTTTTACATAAAGGAACAAAAAATATCAGAAGGAAAAAAGAGAAACATAAAAAAGCTTCTGAAAAGAAAGAAACAAAAGTAAGACATGTTTCCGCCCGGGCTCGAACCGGGGACCTTGTGCGTGTGAAGCACACGTGATAACCACTACACTACGGAAACCAATCATGCGATTTTTTATAACGTTTATTTGGTAAATTCATCAAAACCTTTTCCCTCTGCAGTGAAACTGAACCAAGGCGTAAAAGACGTAAAACAGAGCCAGACGCCATGGTGACAGATTACCCCGTTGGTTTAGTCATCCCCAAGAAAGAACGATGTAGCATCAGTGATGACGTCTTTATTGACACAGACAGTAGTGCCAGTAGTTTGTCCAATGATATGCCTTCTCCTGATGCGGAAGTGACGTCATATCAGTGTCTAAAGTGGACAGAGTTTAGGAAGAATCAATGGCATGATTTGTATGAGGAGACTGAGGAAGTTATGTAAGTGATAGTGATGATGATGATGGTGATGATAGTGGCCGCATAATTTTGATGGTGATAAAAATAGTGATGATGGTGATGATATACTAGTTTCTAATTACTTGTTGCGATACTACGTAATGATGATGATGATAGTTAGACAAAAAAAAAATTTAGATACAAAATTAGATTTAGTGTTTAAATTCAAAATTTGCAACGAACTATTCTCACTGAGAATGGCATTTGTAATGTCGAAACAAAAATTAAAGCATTTATTCGTATATTTTAATTGGTGTTTCTTAGATCTTTGGACAATTATGATGGTGTTCATGATAGTGATTGATAATCATTCTTCTGTTGCTACTCAATGTAAATGATATCGTTTTATTCTAGTTCTCTTGTGGATTTCCATGTGGATACAGACAAAGGATTCAACTTCTCTTTCGCTGACGATTCATTTGTTTGTCAAAAGAAGAATCACTTTCAAGTAAGTAAACTGAAAAAACTAAATTTGGCATAAATCAGTATGTAACATACGTAAATATTCGCTACGTCTGTACGGAAAATGACTAGCAAAGGCAACCTATCCACGGACTCCATCAGGAACCCCGCTAGTACTATTTTTAGAAACCAGGCTATTTTTAGTCTGTTACCAATCCCGCTTCAACCTTATTCTTAAGAGCAAGACTGCTGGGGAAAATATATCTAAGTTTTTCTTTCGCAAATTTGAAGAGCTCTTCTTTTTTTATCTTCGACGCCAACAAATATTAAAATTTGTCTATCTTCTCTCTGGTCAATCTGACCAATCACATGTCACAATTCCCTTCTTAAAATAGCTCGGCGACAATAAATAGGCTTGAGGCTAATGATGGGGATAGGCTCTCTCTTAGGGACGGACCATTAGATATTTGAGGGGGAGGGGGGGTGGTCAAAAACCAAAAAAAATTTCGAGCAAAGCTTTAAACAGAGAAAAAATATCGTGCACGACAGATGTTTATTTGTTTATTTTTTTATCTAATAATCCTTCCCTTGGCTCATCTTCTCTTGGTACGCACTCATCAACTTTACCACCCTGAAGGCTCACAATGATCAGTTTAATTTGTCTTGCTAAACGTTGCGACTTCCCTGCCAAGTATTAATAACTTATTGTATTTTTGTGTTGTTGTTAGTTTCTGTAAGGTTGGTAAAATAGGATGAAATACGGGTTTTTGTAATATATAGTCAGACTGATGTGATTCTTTTCTCGATGTAGATAACAGTAGCTATAAGAACGGAATCAACGCCCAAATACATGAAAATCAAGGTAATAACTAGCTATAGTTATTCACCAAGTAGACAACATGTACGATTATCCGATAATGAATGTGGGGTAGTCAACACGACGATAATAATAATAATCTTTATTAAAATGATAGTGGTCATGATGATGATAACGATGTTGATAATATAACGTTAGTGATGATCATAGAGTCGTTTTCGTGTGAGTGGGAAACAGTGCTGTATCGTATCGTAGCTGTAGTTTCTAAAAAAAAAAACATTCGAATTTTCTGTCGTATCGTAGCGGTATCGTAACCGTACCGTTTCCCACTCATATGAAAATAACTCCGATGACAATGTTGGTAATATATGATTGTAATGATGGTGGTTTTGATGATTTTGCATTTCTCATGTCGATGGTGATAGTACACGACTTTTGTATCCTTTTAATGTCACTCGTCTTTGTACTTGTAGTTATTCCAGTGCGATTTGACTTTGCTTATCGTGTTTGCAATAATTGTAACAATGTTAATAATACCTTTGTTATTTTTTTATTTTTATTTTACAGGACACTTTAAGACCTATCGACAAGTTTAAAATCCATCTCTACGGCGTGAAGGTAATATATATAGATAGATATCTGTAACATCATTTTCGACACCATCATCATTAAAACCATCATCAACATCGCCACCATTATCATCATCATCGTTATTATGATCATCATAACCATCACCATCTTCATTATTATCATCGTTACCATCATCATCATCGTCATTATTATCATCTTCATCTTCAACATCATCACCACGACCATCGTCATAATCATAATCATCAACTTTACCATCATCATCACAACAACCACAATTATTACCGCCAACCATTGCTCACTAATCTAATTCGTTTATTCAACTTTACCTTTACAGGTGGAATCCACCAATTCTACGATCAAAGTAGAACAATCACAAGCCGACAGAAGTAAACGACCTTATGAGCCTGTAGTGTAAGTGTATTATGGTCAGCGTTTCACTTGTTGATATAACATAGCATCGACGTAGTCAGGTGCATCTTGGATGGTGCAGCTTCATTCACTGTTGACATATGCGTCTTCAAATTGGAAAGTTCACACAAATGTTTGCCAGTGATAAGAGGATGTTAATTTACACGATACGATTTATCGCGTGCAATTTGTAGTATACGATTAGTCGTAACTTCTTAAACTAGTCGCACGAATTCTGTTCATTTTACCATGCATATTTCCAAAACGTCAGTTCTCTACAAATCTTCACGTTGAATCAAATTACAATCTTTTATTCAACTGTTTCTTTAGAAATACCGACGCAGTCCAAACTGCCGTATTTTACCAGTCATGTTCCACATTTTATTTTAGCTTCGTAGCCTGGAATTTATCAGGAACTCCCGAAGAAAAGACACAGAAATCCTATGAAACTGCAGCGAAAGTTTGATTTGTCTTTCTTATTTTTTTAAGCATTCCAGCACCTGGCCCAGAACCTTCTCGAGTAACTATTGGTAGACTACACTTCAGGTTTGTTTTCCACAAATAAAAACTATGTAAACGTTAAATATAACCGAATTATAAGGGAAAACAAGGAGTCCAAACGCTAAACCTTTCGCTCACAGCCAAGGAAACTCCATAGAATTTCTTTAGAATTTATCCGGTAAATAGCGCTATCCAAGATTTGAATAACCAAGCAGCCTCTGGTCGTTACTAGCGCATGCATATGGTGCGACACACCGCACAACTACAAAGAGTGTAAAAAACAGTTGATCCTTATGCTAAGAGTTCTTTCTTATAACTTTTTTGTATTCCTTGAAAAGTCGAAAGGCTCGGAATTGAATATAGTCCATCAACATTTGTTCACTGTTGATAAAACCAGCACACATATGCTTTTGTTAGTGAGTGATATAAGCAATTCTTTATTATTTTCATTTATTTTGTGTTTGTTTTATTTGTGTTTTAGTGAGACGACGTCTAACAATATGAGAAAGAAAGGCAAACCAAATCCTGACCAAAGGTGAGTAATGAGCAGTTTTGAGCTTCAAATGCAAGTGGTACTGACGCGGGATTCCTGTGTGTTCCTATTTTGAATATAATCTTTGTAAATTATCGAAATAAATGAAAACAATATCTTGCACATTTTGCTCATAAGATTATATGTCAAGGCAATGAGCCATTTTGCTCATTAAAAATTGTAGATTGAACATGCGTAGTAGATAAATTGTGAGTCGTGAAAAAGCTGTTTAGGAAAAAACGACAACGTACAGCAACAAACAAACAAACAAACAAACAAAAAACAAAAAAACAAACAGAGAAAAGTTTGGCGTTTGACGATATAACAACAATATTGTTCACTATTTCAATTTATTTTAGTTTCTGTTATTCCAGTTTGACTTGTCTATCTTTGCGTTATTTCAGATATTTCATGCTTGCTGTAGCTGTGCACGCCTACTCTAAAAACGACCATCAAATGATCTACGCCGCTGTATCAGACAGAATCATTGTTCGTGTAAGTAATCGATAGTAGATTGTTTATACTTTAAAAGTAATCAATATCTATTTGCTGTGATTTCGTTCGCAATACGATCATCAAATGATCTACGCCGCTGTCAGACCGAATCATCGCCCGAGTAAGTAATCGATAACGGCTCGTTTCTACCTCTATATCTTTTCGCTGAGATTGAAATATGCTCTTTAGCAATTGTATATATTTATATACTCTGTCACGTATGTAGGTGAAAGAGATTGTAGAAAACGTTTTCCCTAAAGAAACATTATTTACTAATCTGTTTATTTTTTCCTTTTCTTTTTTTCTTTTCTTTTCTTTCTTTTTTCTTTCTTTTTTTTTTCTTTTTTTTTTTTCACTAGGCTTCTAATCCGGGACAGTTTGAGAATGACGTTGAAGTTGTGTGGTCACGGGGTCACACAGCGGACTCTGTTTTTAGAATGGTGAGTTTCAGTTGTTATTAATTGATGTTGGCGTAATACATACTTACAACTGGCGTGCGTGACCAACATAGCGTTACCACAAATCATGGCCAAATTTTCCTACCCCTCCCCTTGCTAGAGTGTTTCTTTAACTGTTTCTTTAAGGAACTTAACAGTATCAGTACTCAGGTATTTGTAAGTTTTATTAAGTTTACACTTTCTGTAATCCCAGGGTCGAGTGGGGATAAACAATGATAAACCTGGCGAGTCACTCTCTGTTCATGGAAATATTCGCGTAACAGGAAGGATTCTGATGCCGTCCGACAAGAGAATTAAAGAGAACTTAAAAGAGGTAAGTTTTACCTTCCTAAATTTTACTGTTAATTTGTGTCTGTCTGCCGGTCTGCTGTGGATTACAGGTGTGTTTTTGTGTGTGCTTTTTTGTTTGTTTGTTGGTTAGTTGTTTGTCTGTGTTTGTATGTTTGTTTGTTGGTTGGTTAGTTGGTTAATTGGTTGGTTGGTTTGTTTGTTTATTGTTTGTTTGTTTACCTATTGATTGTTTGCTTGTTTGTTTGTCTATTTGCTTATTGCTTGTTTGTTGATTGACCAGCTGACAAACTTTCTGTCTGACATGATTGTCTGCTTGATATACAGACGTATTAGCTTACTAGCGGACTGATCGACTGAATTATGTATTGATTGACTGACCGAGAAAAATGATATACTAAAAAAACGATCGACTGATTGATCAATTGAGTTGTTTATTCCTAGGTTGACAGCAGCGAACAGTTGCGTAACGTATCCAAGATGAAGCTTTACCGCTATAGTTATAGCCAGGAATACCTGGACGTTGCTGGTGTTACCACAGACCCTGATACAGGTGTTATCGCCCAGGAAGTCCAGGAAGTGTTACCAGATGCTGTCAAGGAATCGGTAAGGAAGGCTGTCGAAGGAGCTAGAATAGCGGTACAGTTGATGATTGCCTTTTTCTTTGCGAGAGGTCACAAGTTCGATGCCTGGTTCGATGCCTTCTTTCAGTTTAGCTTGCGGTAGCTTTTATAAAATCATGAATAATTTATTAGGCGAAAACAATGAAAATCACATCCCATTAAGGCATATGTAAATCGGATACAGATGCGTCCTGATTTGCATAAAGTTGAACCTTTTTTTTTTCTCTCACAAAACACTTGTACTATGTTGGGCGTTTTATAAGTCAATATACAGTATTCGCTTACGATCTGCATCCCATACATATCGGCCGCTCATATTGTATATCTTACATGAAACATTTATTCAATAATGAATTATCTGCTGAGTCGATCACTGATGAGCTTTTAAAAAACACCCAGGGCTCCAATGGCGGATCTAGGGACCAATGGGAATTTTCCAGCTATTTTCGTTAATATATCCCTTTTTGGATTCTCATTAGCATTTTCTAGTACGTCATTCATTGTAGTTTATTTATGAGAATAAAACACTCAAAATGTATTCGGTTGATATCAATTATTTTATTTCAGTAAATAAAATGAAAAAATTAAAGTTGCTTTTAAATTATAAAAGAAGTTAAAAAATCATTACATTTTTTTTTTTGGGGGGGGGGGGGGAGTGAATCCCCCCTGGGATCGGTTATTCAATAGTCGATTACAGCTAATCCAGGGTTACCTTTAATAAACTAGGATTAGTGCAAATCGGCTTTGAACAGCCAAGCTCAGTAGTCTTATGTCTATTTTGATGGTGTTATTCTTCTATTGATGGATAGTTAGACACTGATCAGATTCATATATCAATCGTAATAAACTATTTTCAATTGTCATTTATCATTTCAGGAGGATTTGAAACTCTCTGATGGCAAGAAAATAGAAAAGTTTCTTGTTGTGAACAAGGTAGGGGAAGTCTTTTTGATTACCTATCGTGGGTTTTTGCTCGTCTAGTATTCTAATTCTTCACCTTCATAATCCTTTGCATTTGTTTTCGTCAATACAGTCTCTTCATTTTGAGTATTTTGTGCCAAATTCTAGGAACGTATCTTCATGGAAAATGTTGGAGCGGTCAAAGAGCTTTGTAAGCTAACTGACAAACTTGAAGGACGAATAGGTGAATTAGAAAAAGTTAGTCAGAAACTGCAGACGCGCCGGCGAGCAGATACAGGCAGCAGCTGCTTTAGTTCCTTATCAAGAGCAAGTTCATTGAGGTGAGATATGCCCACTAGAGTCATTTTCATATGACCGTGAAAGAATAGCCAAACTAATAGTTAGGATTTAACACTAAATCCCTTGTTTTCATTTGATGCTTATCAACTACTACAACTAAATAGTGTATTCTCTTGCACGGTCATATAAAAATCACTCTAGTCACTATTGGCCTCGTGGATAAAACACACTGCTTTATTGCGAACACGCCCTCAAATAAACACTCAAACACGCGCTTAAGGACGTTCCTGGGTAAATGAAGTTCTAATGTCATTTTTATGAAACTTTGTACAAAGCTATTTCATTATATGAGGATTTCAGAAATGCAATAAAAATTGGGGGTCACCGAGTTTGTTTTTGAGGTACAAGGCGTAGAAAATGGGGTATTTTGATGAAAAAACGTGCGTATTTAAACACTACCATTTTCAAAGAATAAAGTCATAAAAATGTTGTAAAACAGAAATCAACTATCTTCAAAATTTGGAAAGAAAATTAATAAACTCTTGTCTTCCATTTCCAAGAATTAATAGGATTGTTTATGCCTTTCTTTACAAATAAAGATGCTTTTAAGTTAAGCGATGTCGCTGGATTCGTTCCAAGGTAGGGGTCGATTTATTTTACAAAAGTGTACTGTTCTTCGTTTCATGTAATGTCATTTTTTTGTGCTTCACATATGTTGTAGTCTTGATAAAAAGCTTCATTTCACGAAAGAAAAAAATAGGGGTCACCGGCTTTGTTTTCGAGATATCTTGCGGCAAAGTTGACAAAAAATCTGGCCATCTTGAATACCGCGCGGAGACTGGGTTCTAATAATTTACCGTTTACCGCATAAAACGTTTAATATTTGCTCTTTTTGTAGCAAATTGACTTTAAACTACAGAAAAATGAACTCAATTGCTTTTCAATCGAAGACAATTGGGACTTAGATGAAAAAAATGAAGGAAAAATTATCATTAATTTGACCAACGGTAATGAGCGCGCGCGCTCAATCTTGCGCAGTAACAATGCGCGCGACCAATACCCAGGAACGTCCTTAAAGGAGCTGTCTCAAGCACGATGCTTTGCGCGATTCTGTTATTGTTTACATATGAAGAAAATGAACAAATCTACAAAATATCTTCAAAATTTAACCAATAACTAATACAAAACTCTAAAGTATTAACTTGTATGGCGTGAGACGATGTGGAGAATTCCAAGAGATTTCATTAAATTTCTTTAGCGGCCATTTTTGTTACGTCGAAAGTGGCCGCTGTATACATATAATAGACCTCAGGGCAGCAAAGAATCCTGGCTGAGACAGCTTCTTTAAACACGCTTAAAAATAACGCACAAAAAGCGCTCTAAACACTCTCATAAAACCTGTAAACATACTCATACTTTATCATGCTAAACTGAATTTCCCTACTTGCAAAGTGGACTCAGTTCTTGTTTGTGATTCTTGCCGAGAAGTTCCAAGCAATCGACACTGCTATGAGGGAAAAACTGAACCCGCGACTGATCGAACACAAACAGATCAAACAGCTAAATTGTGTCTTGTTAAATATTTCAAAGTGTATGTGCGATGTTTTGAGCTGCGAGGTAATGTAATTAACAATGTTCCTGCATATTTTACCAGCTGGGTCCAATTTGTTATTTCAGTCGGACGTCCTCTTCTCGATGCACAACTAACAAACCATCGCCAACAAAAGAGAGGAAAGCAAGCTGTCATAATCATCGTTATCAATGCTGTAAACACGATTGTCATCAACAGGTTTGATGCATTCACTTTTTTACTTATCTTTTCTTAGGTGCAACGAGTGTTTGAAATGCAAGTTGCAAATAAGTTAAATTATTATCATTTTAACCGGAGTATTAGGTAAAAACTTTTTTTATCAGAGCCCAGATCTGCATGATCTGCGAAACTGAATTCAAGAGTACAGCTATTCTTGTACATAAACAAAGAAAAAAGATAAATAAGATATATAAAAAAATAATATATTTATATTGTAAACCAGTGTGCAAATATAATAAAAGTCTAAAGTCTTCAAATGATTGTCAAGTTGAAAGGCAATAGCAAAGTCATCTGCCTGCATATCTGATGTTTTTAAAAAGAAATGATGACTCAAAATAACAAAATAACATTACATGTGCAGCTTTGTATCGTTGTTTTAAGTCTAAACTTAAAACAAGCAAACTGAGAACTTGAGATATGCAAATGATATTGTTATTCACTATCTCTCATGTATTTCGAATGGATAGTTTTTTTTCAAGAATAGCTTTATAACTAAACTAAAATCCATTTTTTGGAATATTGTTTTATTTTTTCTAGCGAAGGCAACAAGAGGTAGTCTTAGAGGAACCAAGTTTCTGTACACCGCGGTTTATGCAGTTCATCATTATTATATTGATTCTCGTCATGCTACTTAGGTAGGTTTGGGCTTCCTGTTGTGCAAAAATTACCACCCTCGCTATAGAGTGCTGAAGTATGACGTCATGTTGTCATAACAGCAAAATTGTATGTTCTAAATAACGGTAGATATTTTGTTTATTAGTGTGGGAGCGATGGCGGCGCTGTACATAATGCAAGACTCCAAACAAACTGGTTACCATGGAGACACATCTGAGGCGTTCTCACATGGCAGACTTGAAGCAAATACTACCACTACTACTACCCCCAGCGTAACGACGACCGAACCTACCCCTAGTATTATTTGGGCTATGAGTACTACTAGTATGAGTATTTCTACTAAACTTGGTTTGGTTACAACAGTACCGACATCGGCTGGTTCGACAACGCGAAGGGGATATACAACAGAAATACCAACCGCTGGTAAGGTAGAGGGTTGAATTGACTATAGCCAGACGGACAAATAGGCAGATAGACAGACAGGCAGACAGGCAGGCAGACAGGCAGGCAGGCAGTCAAATAAACAAACGGACAGGCAAGCAGGCAAACGGACAGGCAGACAGACAGACAGACAGACGGACAGACAGGCAGAGAGACAGACGGACAGGCAGGCAGGCAGACAGACAGACAGACGTATTTATTTGGGAATAAATCACAACAGGGTGGAACCCAAGCTGGATGCACATCCAGCGATAAACACCAGATTAAATATCTTTGTTTCAACAGGTAATTCTACACAAAATGACAGTTCACCGGCAGACCCCAAACACAACCCCCTTATGCCAACTGAGGGTGCAAGTTCCACACCCCTACCGACCACACCCAAACCTGCGTGTCGCTGCTGTAATCAAAGAGAGAAATGTGACTCGTTTCCCTCGGGAGTACTCGTAAATAAACCTGTTTACTATGAGATATCAAATGCCATGTTACCAGGTGAGAACAAGGGTTTTACAGTCTTTTGTTGTGTGTTAACACCATTGAAAATACATCCAAATCCAGACTAAATTGTGTCTCTTTGTTTCATGATTATATGGTGTTTGTATGTTAGTATACTTGTTTGTTTTTCTGTTTGTTTGTTTGTCTGTTTGTTTGTTTGCTTTTTGTTAGCTTTTTGTTTGTTTGTATGTTTGTCTAATTGTTTGTTTGTTTAATTGCGTGTTTATTTGTTTGTTTGTTCGTTTGCCTGCTTGTTTTTGTTTTGTTAACATACTGCGTCCAATGTTTTTCTAGCAGCAAATAGACTCTCGTCAAAAGTCAAGTTGCGGATTGTCGAGAAAAATTACAACCTGAACTGTGACTATTGTGGGTGAGTTGGGCTGAACCGTTCTCTGTATCATCATCGTGGTCATCGTCATCGCCACTATTGTCATCATGATTATTATGATCCCCATCATTATCATCATCACCATCATCACCATCATTATCATTATCATCATCACCGACATTATCATCGGCATCATTATCATCACCATATCATAATCATCATAACCATCATCGTCAACATAATCGCCTTGTTCATTTTGTTCACTTAAAACTAGCCTTAGCAATACAATAACACACATAACATCCATTTTTTTCAGTTCAACAAACGAGACGTTTTACGTTCCAATAAGCAGCGCAGTACCATTTCAACCAATCACAGTAGAGATGAAGTAAGTAGTATGTTCAGTAGTAAGTTCAAACTGGCCGACCCTGTGATTGCATGATTTAGTATGGAACTTAGGGCGAGCTTGCTGGAATTTTAAGTGAGTACGGTAGAACATGTCACACTATAAAATCGGTGTACCAAGATGTTTCCTCATTTGTATACTGTGTTTGTTTGTTTTCAGTTCAACAAGTGATACTTTAGTACTTTTATGTTCATCTACATATCAACTACAGTGCCCAGAACTATCCAGCCATCCTCCTTACGACACGCTACTGAAAAAGGTATATCGACACCTGACTTTAGCGAGACATAAATGCATGATATTTTGATTATTTTGCGAATCTAAAAGTAATGTTTTTAAAATAAGAATATGTTTGTGTAAATTAGGATAAACTTGGGACAGTAGTCAGGGGCGATACGCACGTGCGTACTTGAAGTTACTGAAAATTTGGAATTTTTTACCAGTTGTTTATATCTTTTAAAAGTTTTGTTTGTACGCAACCAAGATTTTTGTGGTAAAAAAAACACACTTTGATTAAACTTTAAAATTGAATCTAAGCACGAAAACAACAACGCAGTATTTTTGATCATATGTACTTGTGCGTACCTGAAAAAGGGCATCGCTGGCCCCTTGAAGTTAAAGAACTCGTCACGTGTATGCATTTGCTTTGAAAGTCACTCATCAATTGTTCATCCGTCACTTAAATTACATGTAAAAAAAAGTTAACATAAACTAGCACGTACACCATGTCGAATCCACATCCTTGTTTTGACATCTTTCTGTTCAGTTTTGGCTTGTGGTACAACTTGAAGTTCCCGTAAAAAGGAGCGTTGTCGAAGAGATGAGTATCGTTGACCTGTGTGAGCTCGCACCGATCCAATTTCATCCATTTTAATGGTTGGGATAAAACAGGAAACCCGAAAATAAATATAGGATATACTCGATGGTAAAACTTTACGAATAAAAATGTATACCAGTTTAAATCTATTTTGCTTGGTATATTTAGGATTCATGGAAAAAGTTCCATCATTGGAGACTGCCACCGGCGTTCTACTTCTCGAGTGGTTTCCGATTTCGCGTCGTGGATAGATCGTTAAACCCGAGTCCGTCCGGAGTTAATTGTTCTTCGACGTCGACTGGTTCACCTCAACCATTCATGGACTATAATATACACTTTATACGAGTGTGTAAGACATAAATAGTGAACCGGTTATAGCTATAGGTAGAAAATTATGTATTTAAACATTAGAAACTGGGAAATTCCCCGGTAGTAGAGAGTATTAGAAGTGG
Source organism: Diadumene lineata (assembly GCA_918843875.1). Classification (NCBI taxonomy): domain Eukaryota; kingdom Metazoa; phylum Cnidaria; class Anthozoa; order Actiniaria; family Diadumenidae; genus Diadumene; species Diadumene lineata. Next base: position 1,682,886 of record OU974083.1, on the reverse strand, counting down.
AAACAATTACCCGGTACTAGTGAGAAATAGAAGTGGGAAGCATTCCCCGGTAGTAGTGAGTGTTGGAAGTGTAAAAAATTCCCCGGTACTAGTGAGTATTAGAAGCAAGGAAACTATCTTGTAGTAATTGTAGAAACTGGTCGACAGTTGTTACATTTTTAGGCCGATCCAAATTCAAACTCAAAGGGTTGAAAAAATCATTTGTAGCACGAAATCAAAAGCTTAATTTGGTTTTGAGAAACCCTTTCGAAGACTTTGACATGCGCCTCAAATCTCGTTTCATGGACACAACACTAAGACCGATATTACGACATTTCGCTCTTACGGGGGTTAAATCACGATCTCTTTGGGTGTCTACGATAACGAGAATTGTGGGCGTATTTTACTAAATGCATGACTAAAATTACTGTATATAAAAAACAATCAAATTCCAAATTATCAATTCAAAAATTGCAATGCGTCACAAAACTATATAATGAATTATTTCTCATACATACATAATTGCTTCTATAAAGTTCATAAAGAATATTTAGGTATATTAATTGATAGTAATTCAAATTCTTAATTTTCTATATTTCAATTGATTGTATATTATCATATATCCAAATTGCTCGTATATTATCGCGTTGAATGCGATATAACTAGACTGTCAACCACATTTTGTACATTTAATTGATTGGATAAAAACACTAAGATTTTTGAGCCAATTTTCTTTCTTTATTGTGAAAACAAGTCCAAGCTTACAATATCCCAGTTCAATTGCCTAATTCACTATGACGTCACATCTTGTTTACGTGGAAGATAGCATCACCAAACTCAAACCAAAATTTAAAAACAAATTCCCAGCGAAACAGTTTAATCTTTAATCTTTTTTTTAATTTAAAATGTGTTTATACTTGCCAAATAATATTCAGGGCGAATATGCGCTTATTCGACCCCCTCCTGCGACCATGATTATTTGCTGTTAAACAATAGATTATTGAAGATTGTTCTGATGTGACGTTATAGTGAATTAAAACAATTTAAAAGCGCAAATTTTGAATAATGACGCCATTCAAATTTATTCGATCTAGTGTAGAGTAGGCACGAGCAAGTACAGATTTTGCAGTGGGATTCTTGCGCAACACGTTCTGCGAATACTAGTGAAAACATACGTACTTAACGGCCTATAATTTCTCCATGGCCGTGGTGTGACTCCACTACAACGAATGGACATTGTCTACCCTTTGAGCATTGCTCATTGTTTAGTCCGATGAACACCATTGAATAAAGTGACCAAACCGACAAAGTTGAGTCGTTGCTTTGGCCATGTTGCTGCAATTTTCCGCGTTTTATAAAACTCAAACACTCATCGCCATTCGTTGTTTTTTGCTCCTGTCAATCTAAACTCCGAACTTTCCCGAACTGTTTCCGAGCTTCGCGTTAGCCCGCCTACTCATACCGACGTTTGAACGAACGTGATCATGCTGAATCGTGATTCTTTAGTTTTTATTCAACTGGTAATCGGGGTGTTGATTGACGGGAGCAAAAAAAAAAAAAAAATCACGAAATGGCGTTAATTGTTTATTTGTCCGAGTGCCAACAAAAAAAAAAAAAATACTATGCTGCGCTAAAAATTGTGCTGTAAAATCTGAATGTCATGATCATAAACTAGTGTTGTCACACGAATGGTAATGGAATTGGATCTAATATTTTAGTGTAAAACCAATAAAAGTATATATTTTAGGGTCTTTTTATTTGACAAGCAGTTAGTTGGTTTAGCTAGTGCCACGACAATTGCAATCAACAATAAAGCATATCATGAACGAAAAATAGTATTTGTTTCTTGTTTTATCATATTGCTAACGAACGAACCGTCAGTATCAGTAGAGTGCAAGCACTAAAAGTGTGCAACATAAATACCACTAAATAGTGCTATTTTATGTTAATCCTATTGTTTTCTTTTGTATAATTAGTGCTATTTACCACTAAATAGTGGCAACTGTTGCACACAGTGTTTGTACTCTAAAAGTGTGCAACATAAATACCACTAAATAGTGCTATTTTATGCTAATCCTATTGTTTTCTTTTGTTTAATTAGTGCTATTTACTACTAAATAGTGACTGTTGCACACTTTCAGTGTGTGCACTCTGTTATGAACTGTTTCTTAAACCCCACTCTATGCAGATAATTTGAATAATTAAAAATAGAGTGCACGCACTAAAAGTGCGCAACATAAATACCACTAAATAGTGCTATTTTATGCTAATTCTATTGTTTTTTTTTTGTTTAATTAGTGTTATTTACTACTAAGTAGTGACAACTGTTGCACACTTTTAGTGCGTGCACTCTAGTATCACTTTAACAGGGGCCGCGCCACGTATTTTGGATTGGGGGTGTACGGGTCGCCAAAGCCGGAAGTTATATCTACCCCAGAAAATTTTGAAAATATAACTCTCGCGGAATTGCGATTTCCGGCGTTCTGAGAAGCATTGAGAACACAAAAAGCATCAAATATTTACATTTACAAATAAAGTTTCTACAAATACCAAAATAGCGGAAGAATTATTGGGGGGGAGCTATAGGCCCTCAGCACCCCCTCTCTCGCGCGGCCCCTGTTTAAGGTGCTCAAAATTGGATTAAACGTCCACATAAGCGTGCAATAAATCTTAACGATTTAGTGCCAAATAAATGTTTGATCTGCCCTAATACACACAATTCATCAACGCATAAACAAAGAGTTTGTCGATCCATTTCGATCGTGTACGATTATATGGAAACATTTTTTGATCGTACGATCGGAATGTTGCGATCGTTCGCGACTGTTTTCGATTATATAAAAACCACGCTTAAAAAAAAAACATTAAGAACTATTTCGCGCTGGTCTGATGTGTTGTGCACTCTACTCAAAGCTTTATTTACTAATTGTTTGTGTTGTATAGGATATGCCATGCACTTTTTATCAAACAGCGCGCGTATTTTCATGAATTTGAGTCGTTGCAATTAATCCTATATATGTAGACAACCACGCAGTAACCGCATATTATTTTTTTTGTCAAGATATATTTCCTCAAAATAAAAGATTTGCTGTACATCACGCAATAATTCTGAATACCACACAGATTCGGGGCGGTTAGTGAATATCAATAGGCGTCATTTTACTACGACTACTAGCATTCTCTGAGAATTTTGTTCTACATTCAAATTGTTAATCCCTTAGAGTGCAATTACTAAGGGCCTGTTTATATTTTGTGTTCAAGCTATCAGAGCATTAAAACAAAAGAAACCAGCCCGCTAAACCAGGCTGGCTCGCCTCATATAAACATGCCCTTTATTCGTGAAAGATTTCTTTGTTTTTTTGCCTTTGATATCTTGAAACCAGCCCGTTAAGTATAAAACGGTTGGCTCACCTCATATAAACAGGCACTAAATGTGTGCAACAGTTGTCACTATTTAGTGGTAAATAGCACTAATTAAACTAACAAAAACAGACTTAGCATAAAATAGCACTATTTAGTGGTATTTATGTTGCACACTTTAAGTGCGTGCCATTTAACTAATTGGTACAGTTTTCTATACTTTTGTCAAAAGAATAGGCGGAGCGTGAAATCTGGCCAAACAATCGACTTGTGTAATGTAGTGAACCGCATGTATATTAACCATCAGGAACATTATTATTTGATACATGTACCCGTTGCAAAAACCTTGTCACGAAAGCCAATGACACAACCGATAGGAATCATGCTATTGTTATGAGATTGATAGATAACAAGTGGAAATGATTGTAAATAATCAGCAGTACAAGCAAATCGTTGATGGTGACTTCATTAAAGGTTCATCGGTGACAGATGGTTATGCCTTCAGTGGTGGATCTAAGGAGGGGTACATACAGGAGGTGTGCACCCCCTCCTGGAAGGATTTAGAGTCCTTGTTTTATCAAATATTTTTTTGCCAAAATGACCTCAGTATTTCATGTTTACTGGGTAGTGGACCCCTTCCTGAATATGATGCACCCCCCCTCCGGTCTGAAACATATCCTGGACGCGTCCCTGGGTTTGATCATATGAATCGCAGCAATATAGTTACTTTAAGAATTAAAACGTTTGTCGACAATTTACTTAGTCTTGCTTTCTCCTATTTTTCCCTGACAACATTTTTTGAAATAGGTGTATGTTGAAGTCTTGTTGTCTCAAGTAAACAGTGACTTATCCAGAACATAGTTAATAGAGGGAGATGGTTAGGAAACCTATTGTTATAACTCTTTGTACAAGTTTTTCAAGCGTGACAGTGCACAATCTTTTGTTTTAGCATTGTTTTAGCCTTGTTGGCTATGGCTGACTGAACAGACTGAAATCTTTCTTTTGGCTTCTAGTCTTCAATAGTTAAAGATTTACGATAGATACTTGATTATTCCTCGCAATACTAAGGTAGACATTGTTTATGATTAGTTACTTTGCAATTTTGGATGGAAATAATCAAAACTTGTGTACCCTCAGGACCCCTTCAACATCAAAAGTAAAACAAAGACATATAACAATAGGTTTCTTAACCATCTCCCTCTATTAACTATGTCCAGAACAGCTGAAAAAGGCAAAAAAGGAAGAATTATCAACCAGTCTTGTAGTTGTTTAGTTTTTGGGGGCGACGATGGTCAACCACAAGTCTACAGTCTAATCAAAGAAAGAACTATCGAGACAGCCACGCCCACATCACCCGTTATAATTGGTAGGAACTCTTTGCATGCATGTTACCGAGGTGAAAAATCTGTTCATTTCAATCATTCCACAGTTATGTTTTCCTGTGCGTTTTTTTATATGTACTGTAAATAACACAAAAATTAAACCAGAAACCAAATACACGACAAAAAAAAAAAAAAAAAAAAAAAAATTATAATAATAATAATAATAATAATAATAATAATAATAATAATAATAATAATAATAATAATCAAAATAAAAAAATCAATAAAAAAGGAACAAAGAAACAAATAAATAAATAACAATAAGAAGAATAATAAACGACAAGCATGCAAATAATTAAACACATAAATAGTTACACTTGGTTGAAAAGTTATTTGGACATTGTTGTGTTTTTTAATATATTTCAACCGCGCGCAGTATCTCGCTTTTTTTTCAACTTTATATATTTTTTGATAAATAGCATCGATATTCACAGCACTGCTATTGGTGAGAGGGGTGTTTCCGGAAAACCTGACAAAACGAACTTAAATATGCTTGAAAATTACTCCGAATTAAATGTTACTAATTATGTTTGTGGTCACGGGACACACAGACTGAGGCTCAGTTACCAAACTAGCCCAATCGAATAAGGACACTCAAACCGTTAACATTCGTGCTGTTTTGATACTTTTTTTAGCGTGCATCCGGCTTTCAGTGAATCAATGTGAAAAAAAATTCATTTTGATAACTCAGTGTATTTCAATTCATTCCTACCTTTTTAGAGGATTTGAAGCAGTAGAAAGCTCAGAAAATATAAAGCCAAATAAAGACAAGTGTTCATGGTTCGAGTGTAAAATGTTTTTCCAAAACAAAACAAGTTTAGAAACAAGATAGCTAGTGAAATATAGAGGGGAAAACATGTAAGGGAGTTCCAAGACGTAATTCCTAACTAGCGGATTCTGGACTCAAAGGGTCTAGATTCTGATTCCAATCCATTCTAGTAAAGTTGAACCATGTTCAGTTCGTTGCACGAGTTGATCGACATAATCAAATTACATCACAAACACAACTGAAACCGCAGACACGTTATGATACACTTTTGCCGACCAAAACATATGATTTCTATAAGTAAAAAGGTTCTACGCAATGATTAAGCAATTAATTTGATGACAATGGTATTTAAAAAATTTATACCACAAGAATTACGTCATTTAGAACGAGTTGTTTTATGACCTTCTTTGGCAAGTTCACGCGAGCGCTTTTTAAGTGATTTAACAATGCCATTACGTTTCGCAGCATTCTAGTGGCTTTTTTTTAACAGTTGGACATGATGTGTGGTTGGTCCAGCGGCGTAATCTTCACGAAAATACTGTGCCATAAAAGCGAAGCTAACGCTGTCTTGGACTAGTTTACAGTATACTAAAAACACATATAGCATATATCGGCATATGTAACATGTATAATTGGACGTCTGAAATAAATATCAAACTAGAATTTTCTTAATTTAATTTAATAGATTTCCCTTGCACGGAAAGCAGGGACACCACAACAGCTTTCACCAATTACTGTTGGCCCCGCTATTCCCCTCCTTTCCCAAAATTCCCTCCCCCTTCCCAAGAGAGCAGCTACCAGCCAGTGCACACACACCGGCTGCTCAGTGGCCTACTCTATATTTTCCTAGTCACTACGAACATCGATAGAGTGTTTCTGACGTGGAAATATATGCCAATATATAAATATATTGATCAGTTGCAAATAGAATGTATAACTTGATTTATTAGAAATTTTGAAATAAATATATCAAGACGTATATTATTGAAGAGTTGCTTTATGCTACATCGATGGCTTGATTTCCATTTGAAGTTAATCGTGGGTTGTTAGAAATACCGTTAGCAATCTACGAATAATCGTGCGTAGTAGGATTCTGAAATTGGTTGAAATCATTGGAATGAAAAGCATCTGAAGCATGTGCTGATCATAAATATGTTCAAAGTTACGCCTTGAACTTTTGGTTAAAATATTTCACAATTCTAAATCAGCTAGTTTAATCGGAAATACTTGAATGTTTTTCTGTAGAAATTCTCCTAATTGGTTATTCAATTTCATTAATTTGTTTTATCTTACTGATAATATCAAAGCGTAGAGGAAAGGCCGAGAAAGAAACGCGCTATTTCCGTAAGTTCTCCCGTGTCTTGTTATAATTAAGGGCCTTAGGTATTGAACGCACTTGAAAAAATGAACAAAAGAACACTATGGGTACAGATAAGATATACAAAACAAAAGTGTAAAGGAAGACGAATAACCAGCAAATAAACAGAAGAACAGACATGAGCAAACATAACAAAACAAAAACAATCAAACAGAAACAATAATTGGGCATTCAGACGCACAAAATAAAAAAATAAAAATAAATAAAAAAAGAAACACCCAAAGTCCGCAACGAACAAAGCAAACAAACCACAAAAAAGATGAACAACAAAAGATCAATTTAGTAAACCACTATATCATAATATGATAAAATCAACAACACAAAAATCATAATAGCAAAAGGATACCCTTTGAAAACAGGGAAGAATATTATTAATCGGAAATAGCAATCAGACCAAACCCTACAGCATCAATCCCTAAAAATTCAAACTAAACCATCCTTGTAATAAGATCAGAGCACGACTCGAGGTCACGTATTCGAACTTTCTACGCCCCACAACCCAGCCCTAACTCTTCCCCTGTTACGTCCAAATTTGCCACTGTGAGCCACTGTGCTATTTCAATCGCTGTACTATCCCAAAATTGAATATTACCGTTAAAACCGACCGTGGGCGACAGTGACTTCCGGATTGAATGAATCAGTCTTTTGAAATTCAAAAGAAATATGGAAACAGCTTAGTCATTGTGTTATATAAGGGGTTAGATCTAGTAGAGAAGGTCAGTTTGTACAACGAAAGTTACATAGACTTGAAGACGATTTAACGAGTTAAACTAACTTAAACTGCTGGTCGGTTGCATTAAGATGAATATTGTTTTGGAATTATTTATTGCTTTATTGGTGGCTTATTGTGGTAAGTTTTTCATAATTTATTTAATGATAATGATGTTTTTTAAACATACATATTTTTATTTTTTATTTGTATTTTTGCTCAATTCATTTGAAACTTACTTGGTGATCTAGACTTTCAACGTAGCTTTGTATTTTTTTTGTTTGTTTTTTTTTTTTGTTTTTTTTTTGTTTTGTTTTGTTTTCTATTCTCTCAATTTCAGTGATCTAGTTACCTGACTCAGTTTTTAGATTTTGTGAGATTTTGTCAGGCAATAATTTATTATTTTTAGATTTCTATGTTCAGTTGGAAAAGTTTTAGTACTAAAGCAACATTTTCAATTTTGTTCCTACGCTTATAAAGCCAATATGACAAATACGACACATTTTGGCATAAATTCTGTTTTTATGCAGTTTCATCCTGTTGTTTATTATTTATTTGTACCTATTTCAAGTGACCTCTGTATTTCTAAAGGTTTTATCATTTTATTCGTATAAATAAATCTTTGATTACTCAATTAACATAAAAAGATGTGAAAAGTCGTTATGTAATGCTATTCAAATGGCGAACAGTATCAAAATGACGAGAAATCTCCTTGCTACCTTTATTTCCACGGTAATTCAATGTTTGATTAGTTAAAAAAATTATAACAGGATCAGTTGAAACGGTTGGAAATACTTTCAAGATTAAAACATGAGATGAAAAAATACTCTTTACGAAACTAACGTTTCACTGCTTTATCTAATAAGAATTCAATATATATATATATATATATATTTGGAAAGATTTTCTTTCAACGAGTCTGAAAAGAGAAAAATTCATACTCAATTTTTAAATCTTAAAAAAGAGGAGGCTGAAATAATATAGAATTGAAAGAGTAAAAGAATCTCAAAATCATTGTTAAAGAGCAAATAATATGTTTTTCTTTTTGGGCGTTTCTGTTATTATAATGCATTCAATATGTGTAACGTTACAATTTCATGTTGTTCATTTTCTATTAACCCTTTTCCTTCCTGTCTTTCCGTTATTTGTGACAATCTACATCTAAACATGGCTGGTGTCGTTTTAAGTAGCCGACATGTCGTGTAGATTGTTTGTATTGATTTGCAGATAGAAATGGTGATTGTTTTCAATGTACCGGAATGTTTGTTGGTGAATTACATGTATTCTATTTTAAACTGTTTTTTTTTTGTATTTTTTTGATGTATGTTGTTTTAAAGTTTCTTTAGATCTTTTTTGACGGACCTTTGTATTCACTGACTTTATTCTTTCTTCTCGTATTCTTCTTTTTTTCTTCTTCTTTTTCTTCTTCTTCACCTTCGAATCTTCCTCTAGATCTTCTAGTCTTCTTCTTCTTTTTCCTCTCTTTCTTCTTCTTCTTTTTCTTATCAAAAAGTGACAATTATTTTTACAATATGACAAAATTAAAAAAAAAAAAAAAAAAAATCATACATTTGTCTCTGACTGTACAAGCGACGCTTGACTTTCCTGTCGAAAACAGTGTCAGAGTAACTGCTATCACACTGCAGTAAAATGAAAGCTTCTCAAGAGTTCGGGTCAAAACTTTTGAATGAAATTGCTTACAAGTGTCCTCAACAGCTTATCAATGAGCACAACGAGTACAAGTAAACATGTGTATAGTATCCAATCGCAGATAAAGGTAGTCCAGCATAAACATCTTCGTCAATCCTGATTTTGAACTCAGTCAGTTGCAATTTTAAAAATTTCTTTTTCTTGTAACATGCTTCTTATCATAAACTCACGCTTGATTTTTATATATATATATATTTTACTTGATGAAAGAGGAAATCAAAAGAAAAAGAAAAAAAAAATGAACTATTGTTAAAAATAATTCCGGCACCTAACATTTCACAAAAATGAGAAGAAAAAAATGAGATCGAATTCGCTTTTACGTACATTTATTTCAGAACTATTCTCCATAAACTACTTGAATTTAAAAAGAAATCATTAGTTTTTAAATATAAGTTTTCAAGATAAAGAGCTGGCGTACTTTTTTGTCCAAAAGAATTCACACGCAGAGCAATTTCATTAAAAAGAATCACAGCGGTCCCCACGCATCAGCAATTCAATTTACTGTGAATTTCTGTTTAAAACAACTCTCGTAAATAGATACTTTAGTCTATTAGTTTTGCTTGCCACCCTGGGAGAGTGGCTTGCTTTGTTTTAAACAGATTTTAATTTTGTTAGACATGAAAGAATTCATAATTCCAACAGAGAATTTTATTTGTAAAGCGGATTGTGTTATGACAAACATTGGGATAAGTCACTAAGCTGTATCCCCCATGATCCTAGTGTTATTATTAGCAAATAAAGATAGCGACCGATGTTTAAAAAACGATTCGGAGAGAAGGAGAAGAGAAGAGAAGAGAAGAGAAGAGAAGAGAAGAGAAGAGAAGAGAAGAGAAGAGAAGAGAAGAGAAGAGAAGAGAAGAGAAGAGAAGAGAAGAGAAGAGAAGAGAAGAGAAGAGAAGAGAAGAGAAGAGAAGAGAAGAGAAGAGAAGAGAAGAGAAGACAAATATTTCACGATTTTCATCATATGAACATGACGTCATATTACCAGTCCATGTATGACGTCGCTTTCACAAAAATAAACGTCGATTTGTGTGATTTTAAGTATTCTTTGTTTAATTTAGGGATTGGGTTGAAATGTATTTATTCGTTTTGTGTTAGCATATTATTTTCAAGTACCTTTATTATATTTTATTATTTTTTCACAAAACCCCGATAAGCTTTAGCTTTTATTGCATATCGTGTTCAAATGAACTTCAAAAAAATATTATATTTTTTTAATTGGAAAAGGCCCTGATTTAGAAAGTTTTTGACGTACTTTGCTTTGTCCAATCAAATCTTGTTTAACTTTATACATTCAAATTCAATCTGAAAGATGCGTTGTGTCTCAGTAGAAGTTTATGTTATTCGGATAAAAAATCCACTGTTGTCGAAACATAAAGACGTTCCCTTTCTAATCCTATATAAGGGCAAGATCAAGGTCAAGGCTGCTAAAAATATCAATACTATTTGTAAAGGTTTTAGAATTTTTTCCGTAGACTGTGAAATTACATTGCATTTCATTGTGTCAGTTTCCGGGCTTTACACCAACATCCACCGTAAGAACGTCATTGCGGAAATGCTAAAAATAAAATGAAGAATACATGCGTTTTATAATCCAGCTGTGTGGGCAATGACTTTCAGTTTTCTAGCTTTTAAAAAATAACAATTATTCAATAAGAACCCCAACGGCTTTATTATTTTAACAAACTGTGGTTATTTTAGAGTAGTAATGTGATTTACCTTTTTTGCCTTGTATCTAAATCTATCAATATGTTTTGTGTTTGACTAATGTGATTTCCACAGTGGTCGATCTCAAACAAACGGTTTTCCTCAGTGAATATTTAACAACGAGCCTTGTCCCCAAATCTGACTCCAAAGTGAGTTTGATCTAGATTTCATCTCTAAAACCTTTTTTTCATTTTGATTTTTGTTTTGGTGCTCTTTCTTATCCAAACTTTGCTCAAGCATTTTGTCGTTTGATGGGCAAATCCAGGAATCACAGCAAGGGAGGGGTGGGGAGTTAGGGAAAACTTAGCAAAGACAAAAACTTCTATTCAGCCCGTAGTGAAACAGTAAATGTCTAGACGAATAAGAGGAAAATGTAAATGTCTTTTGTTTACCCTCAGTTACCCTCGGATTTGAGAGTCGCACGAAAATGTGACTCATTCACACTCACTACCCCTATACTCGATATATTCTACATACGCCTCTCCAGTCAGTTGATTTTTAGGAATAGTAATAATTATAACAATAATAATATTTTATTTTCGTGTCAATGTTTTTTAGCATTTTACACACTACTTGAGGACACGTTGCCTTTGTCGCACATTCACCGGCACTCAAATGTTATTACATGTAAAAAAGTTGCTTTGTGTAATACATTGCCTCATTTACAAAGTTAATATTTCAATCTATGCAATATATATATTACAATTTATGTCATCGATAAACTTGTCAATAAAGTCAATCGTATTTTTTTCTTTAAAATGTCCATTGAAACATCTTTCTGCACTTAACCAACCACATCACCAACTATTTGGTATATATAGTTGACATGTTTTCTCCCATAGGCCACTGTTCAAGACTACCAACCCACATTGATGAGGTCGATCAACAACAAATCAAAAAAGCTTTGATCGAAGACATCCAAGAACTTATCGATAACATTAATACAACCGTCGCCCCAACAACTGTTCCACCTACACAGGCAGCGAAACAAGAACTTCTCGATTTATTGACCTCAGGTACGTATATACTTAACTTGAAATTGTTCAACACGCTATCTTGGGCCGGTTATAATATATATGATCCACTTTACACAATCAGGTGAATAGTAAGAGAATGTGCAAAATGTTAATGATTACCAAATTCCATGAATATCCATATAGCTAAATAAGACTTTAAGTTAATAAAATTCGGTTGTACGATCGATGCCTGGATAGCGCTGTCCACCGGATAAATCCCTATACACCGGATAAATCCCTATCCACCGGCTAAATCACTATCCACGGGATAAATTCTAAAGAAATCCTATGGAGTGGATAACTTTACCAGGCTTCGTAGAACCAGCCCCAGTCATGACACGTGACATGCTCTATCAAAATAAGTCCATGGAAACATCACTTGATGGACAAAAGCAATTTTAATGTTTGTTTTCTTTTTTACAGAAAAGGCCCTTTTTGACGAGCCTGAAAATGATGATTTCAGTTCCTATTTGGTCAAGAAGAAGAAACCCAAACTAGGACCTAATCAGATTATTTCAAGTAAGGAAAAATACTGCACAGTTATAATAATAATCTATAAATATTTATACGGATAAATTATCATAAATATTTATTAGAAATCAGTCTTATTTTGACTTCACAGTGCAGACTGCACGCACTAAAATTGTGCAACATAAATACCACTGAAAAGTGCTACTTTATGCTAATTTTATTGTTTTCTTTTGTTTAATTAGTGCTATTTACTACTAAATAGTGACAACTGTTGCACACTTTTAGTGTTTGTACTCTATAAGCCTGTTAAGGTGCCGTTAAAACAAAATCAATGTTTTTCAAAATTATGATTGTCCTTCCGATCAAATTTCCATAAACCTTAGATAAACTGTTGCTATAACAGCCAAAATCGTCATATCGCGACCGGGCTCCTTTGCAACTTTGACTGGAGTTGTGTTTTTCCGCGACATCAACCGTCGATCGATCCACCGAGGCGGCAATATTGGTGTTGCAGAAAAAACAAAATTCAGTCAAAATCACCGAGTCGCAATGCAACAATTTTAGCTGTAATGAGTTTTATAATATTAAGCATTTTGACCGTCATTTGCTATATTTCTTGACGAATTATGGCCAATGTATGTCAAAGAGTTTTTTAATAAAATATGGATTCTAATTTTCGTTTTTTTTTACAGAATGCTATTTTTACCGGCATGGATGTTGTCAAGATGGCAGAACGCCAGCTGAAGGGCCGCACTATGAAGGATGTGGAAGTAAGTAGACAGACGGACAGACAGGCAGACAGATAGAGGGAAGGAAAGAATACATCTTACTAACGCTCTCAATTTGATTGCAGTAAAAATTTGCTCTGACGAACAACCTGGATTTTGTCAGAAATATTTCAGCCAAGGAAGGATAGACTGCAGATATTTTCATCGTTCAAAGTGTGCCTATACGTGCCAGAACTGCAGTAAGTTCTCGTTCATTCATTCGTTAATTTGTTCATTCGCCCATTCGCCGATCATTCGTTCCTTCATTCATTTGTTCGTTCGTGCGTTCTTTCGTTCGTTAATTTGTTCATTCGTTTATTCATCCATTTACTTATTTATTTGGTCATTCAGCTTACATGTGTTATTCACTAAAATTTAGTGTGTACACTTAGATAGATATTAGCAAGATAGACGCTATAAATAAAGGTGTGTACACTTAGATAGATATTAGCAAGATAGACGCTATAAATAAAGGTGTGTACACTTAGATAGATATTAGCAAGATAGACGCTATAAATAAAGGTGTGTACACTTAGATAGATATTAGCAAGATAGACGCTATAAATAAAGGTGTGTACACTTAGATAGATATTAGCAAGATAGACGCTATAAATAAAGGTGTGGTTATGGTAACACCTTAGTGAATCATAGTATAAATGAATCATAAAATAGTTTCATACCAAGAGTTTTAAGATTGTGGAATAGCCTTCCACAATCAGCAATAGATAAGCGTGTTGACTTAGACGCCTTAAGCATGTTATTTCAGTTTGAACACTATACATGCGCTGTGCAAATTATAAGTATAAACATGTAGCACAATATTACTAAAGTGAAGTGAAGTGAATCAACACTGTATTACTTATGAACAAAATTTATATATGCTAGAAATAACGATTTGAGTGAGAATTGGAATGTTTGCCATACCAGCCTCTTTGTCGTGTTTTACATACATTTCAAAAGCTCACAGCTCTGCAGTTATTCAACATAGTTATTCAACATACAAAATTAAAACTCTGTCAAATTACTATAAATGATATACTCTTTCTGTTGGTTAAATCAGATTTTTATAAACATTGAAAGGTCACACAGGAACCCCAAGAACGACAGTTATTGCTTTGTTTGTTTGTTTTGTTTTGTTTTTTTTTTTTTTGCTTATTGTTTTCTTCTTTCATTTCATTAGAATTTCGTGCTCCCGCTAAATTGGTTCGATGTCTTTCAAGTATGAGCCCATGGGGGTGTTGCTGGAATGGGGAACCAGCCCTTGGACCAAACCAGCGTGGATGTAGCCGTAAGTATCATCATCATTATCATCATCATCATGACCATCATCATTACCAGCATTACCACTGACATCGCCATCATTATTATTAGCAATAAGGATGGCACAGTTGGCATGCGCGTGGTCTTCTGTTTGCCAAGGTCACGTGTTCAATTCATAGTGACACTTGTTTCGACTACTTTCTGTTCAATGTAGCTCCTATAGTAGCTATAATTACCGCTAAGAAGGAGTAAAATAGGACACGTTGCCGTTCCAGATTTGCCACTGGAGCCCTAGTTAGGCTAGTACATACGAGGTAGCTTGCTCCTCCAATGTCTCCTTGGAGCAAAGCTATCTCGTCACGTAAAAAAAAAACATTGTACACTAATACAAATTCAACGAGGACGCTTGCTTCTGAATCACGCCTCATAACAGAATTGCTTCAGGAGCCTGCTTCCTCATGTCTAACTAGTTCAATATGGTAAAATCCAGAAGCAACAACTGTTGCACTACACATTTTCGTTCGCGTTAAGTCGTTTGTAGAGAAAAGGGAGCGGCTTTGTTTCGGGGGCGTGCCACGGGAGCAAACTCTTTCTTGTGTATGAGTTACAGACATAAAACAATCGCGATAGCGGTACCGTTTCCCACTCATACAAAACCACTATCATAACAATTAACCTATTTTATTTCCTCATCAGCTTGCGCAGATATGTACCGACACGTGTGCGGCCAGTTCGCGAATGTCAGTAATGGATGTAAGTCTGGATCGTATGGCATAAGAACGTTCATGAACAAGTACTGCCCAAAAACATGCGGTCAATGTCGCAATATCTACTACGCAAAGAAATAATGACAATGGTTAAGAACAAAAATAACATTCTGAAGGAAAGGAAAAATCTATATCGTCTACACTAAAGGTCCGCCATATGCGATTTACATTATTTTGTCGTTTAACTGACAGCTTCGACTACAAAATGTGGAGACTATGATAAACTGGTAACGCCCAAAATAACTCTAGAAATCGTATCATAAAAAGCGATTACATAAGACAAAGTTAAACTCAAACGCAAACTCGAAAATGTAGAAATGCACATCGTTTTCGTCATCTGAAAGTTTTACACTAGTTTATTACTTTTCGCACAAAATGGATCGTAACAAGCGACTAGCTAGCTTATGCTGGTGTAAAAATGCATTTGTATTGCTTTACCATGCACAGAAATACCGGTGAATATCACCGTAAATTAAACATAAAAAGAGCTATAAAATAAGGTCATCATGCTGTATTAAATTGAATGGGTTAAGTATATTTATGAGTCAATTAATAAAGACTTACAAGAGTAAATGTGACTTTCTTTTGTTTTGTTTTAAATCTTTGCGCTGATGCCCAAACTGAAGGACAAAACATTTCACAGTTCAATTCAGTCTTTTTAGTATTTCTATTTTGCCTGCTTGTCAGAGATTTCTCAGAAGAAACCTCCTCAAGGAAGTGTTTTGCACAGTCCACAGGTTTGGAGGAATAAATTAACCCGCATACCGGTTATTAACCGGTTTCAAACAGGTATGCGAGTGAATTTATTCAATTAATTGATGCATGAATAAAACGCACGCGGTACGACAAACATTTTCGCGACAAAACTTTTTCGGAAGTGACATCATGTGATGCTCGCTGGCGTCAGTTCGTGCATGCTCGACAGAAAGATAAACACGTCTTCAAGCAACGTCCAAGAAAATACCAATGACGTCCCGAATATATTTTTAAAATTACATATGGGATGTAATTAAGTTTTGCAAATGATTGTAGCCCATATCAGATACAAGCCTTGATGAAGAGTTTAAGCCTTAAACTTCAAGACCTGTTTGCAAGAATGTCGAATGTCTGTAAACCTTATTAAATAAACCACAGGATTGATTGTAGAATTCAAACCAAAGAAAATCGTTGTATAGACATAAAACACCGTGTCAAACGTAAAGTCCCCTTTGACGTGAAGCAACCTTAAAAACGGTACACTGATCAAAGGCACATAACACAGTAGCAAACAAACAAGAAGAATCAGCATCGTTTTAAACGATTTTTGGTACTTGTTGGCATCAAATGAACCCTGATTTTCCGACAGCCCAACTTGTGAAGAATGCCTATACAGTCGCATGAACGAGACAAAGTATACGATACAAGTTGTAATTAAAGCTGCAAGCCCTACTGCACCTGAAATTTCAAGAAGATATTGACGTAGCTCTAAGATGCCCTGTGAAAGCATCGTTAGGAATAACAGAGACGACCAAGCAAGCAGTACCGATAACAAGGTTCGTTTCTTGCTTACTATTGCTCTGTAGCGATGCTTCAAGGTTAGTGCCAGATATCTATCGATGCTTATTAGAAGAGACATCAAGAATGACACTGCTCCTAAATATTGTACTACAATATCCAGGCTACGACTTGAATAACAGAACACTTCATAATTTTCTTTAAGAACTGAGAACGTTAAAGTGATCAAGATAGGATGTAAAACCAGCCCAACGAAAAGATCACTGAGCGCCAGGCCTGAGATCAGAATATAAGATGGAGTATGAAGATTTGGTGACCTGAAGATTGAGAGAATGACGAGTCCATTCCCAAGTGTAGCTGTTAGAATGAGTATCGCATTGATGATGACTAGGCTCATAAGAATGTTCTGGAAACGGTCTGGATTCTGAGAAATATACGTGAATGAGCTATTGTAGATGATGCGGTAAAATGGTGTGCAGCTCATTGTTTTGAAAACGCCTTAATGCGACAAAAAGTTGTTATAATAGCTCTCCGGGTATTCTAACAATCTCTCTTAAACAATGCAGACTGCTTTCTAGAAAGTTACACTTAACTTCAGCGAACAGTCGTAGATGTTACTGTAAAACGGCTAAATGACTGGTGAAAACCATTGAAAGACCAATCGACTGTGATATATATTCCTGTCCAACTTGTTGTAAAACCTAATCAATTATTGACTCTTCAGCGTTGACCTACTCTCGATGCCTTTTTCCCCACTAAATGCAACTTGTTTATCAATTTTAAAGAAAAAAAAAACAGCTATTAAATACTGATGAGCTTGTGGTTCAGTCGAATCGATTTTGCTCCAGTACGTAGAAATTGTTTTTTCTCAATTATAAAAACGCAGGTCTTCTAGACTTGAAACTTCACTGAACAATATGTAGACAAAATACAGGCAAAACGTGAAATTGGAATTGAATCTTTGGCTTGAATGGATTAAGGGTCCTGATTACTTAAGCAAAAAGTCATCACGATTTTTTCTTAGAAAGATATTTTATAGAGAATTTATCATTTAATCGAAAAATGGATAGAAATCTATATGGTCCCGAGCCCGTTTTCGAGATAAAATTTTTTGAACGGAACCATGTTTTGACATTTTTGAAGAACAAATGACGAAAAATGCATTTTTCACAAAAAAAATTATTACTCAAAAACTAATAAAGCTATTGACGTAGTATTTACAGGCAATCTCAACCAGACGGTATTTTATACAAATATGGGAAAATAAATTATGTATGTTTTAAAATTTTGTCAAAATTTACAGTTTTGTTTTCGTCTTTGACTTAAAATCGCTTTGAAAAGTGAAACCCTAAACTACTTACCATCGCGTTAAATGTTGAAAAGTCATCAGGATTTTTTCAAATCTTGCCAAAAGAGAGATTTTTACAAAATCTTTCATAAAAAATGAAGAAAAATATAGAGTCCCGCGCAAAAAATGAGGGTTTTGGCTGGTTGAAGTATAATTTTCGAAGGCTCCTTGTGTTATTCTTATGTTGTCTTTTGGCGGGATTTGGCGCGCGCGCGGCGTTCTCAGCGGTAAATTGCTCGCGGGCACAGGTTTCAAGCGTCGTTGTTGTTCTAAAGTAGTCAGGACCCTTAAACACTTTTTGTTGGTTGAGTAAAGCATGCCGCAAGTTTATAATCAATACTGTTGTTTTGTTGGCAAAAGACCTGAAAAAGACACAATTTGAAGTGTGTAATATGCAATATCGAGATCTGTATGGTGTATATTTGGTTAATTTCAATTATCAAAAGCAAACAACTAACCCAGATTAAATTAAAATTTTCAAAGTTGAATTAACAAGACGACTTTCAAAATTGGCCATCAACTAACCGAGTCCCGGAATATTCAAAAGGATTTGAGTTTATATAGGTATAATGAGTTTAGTCCTCAAAAACTATCAACCAAATGAACTTTATTTGCTAAAAGTATTCATAATTTCAATAAGGCATTGGCACCTTATCGCGCCAGCCCCAGAAGCTATTAAGACTCACTAGTCAGAGAAAAAATCTCGAAAAGAAACTAGATATACAATCTAGCGAAAAACGGTAGTGTTTAAACTCATTTGACAAAGCGGCAGAGTATTATTACTTCGCATTGAAAAGCTTCTTTTCATTAGCGCATTAAGTATAATGAAATGAAACTAATGAAAATAAGCCTGTTGTATAAGCAAGAATAGATATAGATTAGTATCACAAACTGTATTAGTATCGCAATCATAAGAGCGAAAACAATTCAAACATTCGATATCTCTTACGACTTCGGCATGTTTACATTATTGCAAGGTGATTGTAATTTGGTGTTGAATGTTTTTTTAATAATGATTTCATTTGAACATTTTTATTATTGTTATTCCAGCGGCATTGTATGATTAAAATACTATGGAGCAGCCAGAGCTTGTTTTTAGATAGTATGCACGGAATAATATGAAAGCTTCCCCCTTCCACCCCCTCCCCCCCAAACAAAAACATGTACAAATTAAACACTTTCGAGTATTATCTCTTCGATAAACATTGCACTGTCATCGATAAGCATGTTTTTTTAAAGATATTATATCTTATTATTATTTTTATAATACGAAATACATATTCCACACCTTAATAACATGCAAATAATATTATTCGAATTGCAATTTACAAATTCACAAATACTTAAATTGCAAGAAATAATGTAAGGGATGTATGCTTATCACGTTAGATCATGTTTTAACTAGCCTCGTTGCAGAAGCTTGCTTGTATAGACATTTGTTATATGGCAAATCATGGTTTACTTTAGATTGCCTGTTTTCTTACACACTGCAGGTGTCAGTAGAGAATTAATCTGATATGTTATCAATATAGCTTATAAATGAGTTGACAATGATTAAGCAATATTTATTTCTCGATCTAACTCCTTGTTTTTTTTTTACTGTGCAAGATTGTCGTAGATACGGGTTCATCAGATCTTCAGTACTTCACCGTTACTTCTGTAAAGGCTGAAATTCCGACTCTCACAACAGGCTTTTCGATTTTAACCTATTTGAGTACACTTTATACGTCTTTAAAGCTAACACAAGCTACACAAAGCAGAAAAAAAAAACAATTAAGTGGCTCACACTAGTTTTCAGTATGTGAGTCAATCATTTTGGAATAGTCAACGAATCAACACCAACACTTATTTACAACTTTTAAACGTAGGCTGAAAAGGTATTTTTCTACTTATTTGGAATAACATTCTCAATTTGACTACATTTTCTTTATAACTGAACATATTTTTATTTAACAGAACTGCATTTTTAAATACTTAATTTACATAACTCGATTTACCTGCTTGGTCATTTTCAGTTTGATATACATACTTTATCATGTTTTTTATAATTTATTAAAACAGTTGAATGCATTTTATTGTAAACATTACATGTTGGAAGTATATTTATAAAACGAGATCGAGTGTTTTATGGGCAGATATAGATAGAAGGAGAAGCCGCGTATAGATAGCGCCGATAGACACGATTTTGAGATTATATGTCGTTGGAAGAACATCGAGATTTTATCTAAAGCGACAGATTTAAATTTGCTATTATTAATACTAAGACTCGATATATCTCTCAATTGACTAGTGGATAACAACCACCAGCTTTTCTTTGATTTTATGCTAATATTTTCTTTCAGTTTGCTAAGTGTACTGTACAAGTTAAGTCGTCGTCAGTTACTGTCTACTTAATCTATGCACTTCAAAGTTTCTTTACACGCACGTAAGATATCTTTAAACCTTACCAAATATATCACAGGATTGATAGTGCAGTTAAGCGAAAAAAAAAGACCCGAAATATAATAAAAAAGCACATTAAACTTTGAACTAACTGGATGACCATACCCTTGCAGGAATGGGTTGCAAAGCAACGGTGTGTAACAGATTAATAAACTCACAAATACAATCAGCATCGTTTTCAAAGTTTTTCTATATTTTTGTACATCAAAGTTACTATGGGGTAAGTTTTGTTGTTCATCTTGAATTTTCTTAGAGTAGCGACTAAGAGAGTAAAAAGACAAACCATACAGTAGCAAGGTCGTCAATAAAACTGGAAAACCAAGAACAGCTGAGACTATTAGAAGCCATTCAAAAAACCCTTTGATGGTGAACGATAAAACAACGACAATAAAATGATAAACCCACAAAACAGTAACCAAAAATAGTACTCTTCTCTTAGTAACAATGTATTTATATCGCTGCATCAAGACTATTGCTAAATATCTATCCAAGCTAATGAAGAAAGACGTCATGAAAGATAGTCCACCAAAAAATAACCCCAAAGTATCACTGGCATGTTTAACTTTACAGTAAGCTGTAATATCACCTTGCATATGAAAGCTTGCGACGCTTATTACCACAGGACCCATAAGAACCCCAACAAAAAAGTCACAGAGTGCCAAACTTGTAATCAATATGTAAGACGGAGAGTGTAGATCGGGTGATTTGATGAGCGAGACGATGATCAATCCATTGCCTAGCAATGTGCAAAGCAGCACCAATCCATTGAAGAATATTATTCCAAGGAATGGTATCTTAAAAAAGTCGAGATGTTCCAAGACGAGGAATAACCACTGCTCTTCAAAAGGTCTGCAAATGACACTTTCGTTCATTTTGAATCCTTTAGTATATATATGCAATCTTCAGATTGTCTTATATATACATCCGATTGAGGCCGACGTTGTGTTTAATTTCAATTTGTAGAAAGGTTTCACGGGGACTGATTTTAAAACTGTTCAAGTTTTTACTATGTTTGCATTAAAACAATTTATGTTGCGTTTACAAGATGATTTTTGAACACTTCCAGCAAAATTCGTTTTGTTACACAAAAGTAAGGAAATACTTCGTGATGAATGTAAATCAAAGAAGTGTTCAAACTTCAAGCATAGTCGAGTTCAGTCAGATATTACAATCGTAGAAGTTACTATTTTTTGTAAATTCAATGATTATTAACGAGAAGCTTTCAAGTTTCTGCTCATCAGTGAAAGCAAGCCATCGTAGAATTGAGTACAATATTACTTGAGAATTATAAAGAGTAACCAAGTTTCAATGGTACCATTTCCTTTTTGTTTTGTGTTTTTTTTTGTCTCCAGATTGATACGTTTGATTTGTTTTTCAATTGGCTTCATACATGGAACAATATAAAATCATTATTTTGAAGACAGCTGGAAAACATAATACTGAATTCGTCTTGCTTTGCATACATTTTAGCTTAAATTAAATAATCTCGAACTAATTACATATAATTTCAAAATTTTAACTGCATGACCTAAACTAGCAATCTAAAAATTTGATTGATAGATAGATAGATAGAAAATGTGTTTAATACAATTCCTTGCAGCTCAGGCTGAATTACAAATTGTAGGTCAATGTGGCAAACGTACTTACAATAAATAAATTAAATGTATAAATTAAATAAATAAATTAAGTATAATTGATTAACGTGGCAGAACTAGACGAGCATAATAATAAGTAATAATATTATTGGTGAAGGGCTTATTTATGCGTAACAAAGTTCGAAAAACGTTCCGTATTCACAACCTTCAATGATGGTTTGGATTGATAAGTAATTGACCTAATTCACTATGACGTCATATCAAAACAATCTTCAAAAATCTATTGTTTAAACTCAAAGAGTCCTTGTCGTCGGTGGAGGGGGTAGAATAAATATATCTTATTAGACAGTTGGATGTGGAATATGGCTGAATATTTTTACGAGTCACGAAAAAATAGTAATTTTCATTTCCTTAAAAAAATTAGTAGGACATTGCGTGACGTACGTATTGCATTCTGATTGGCTCATTTTTCATACAGGTCAAACCGGTTTTAGCAGTTCACACAAACACGCCGTTTTAATTATCAATGTACTTTTTTTCGACTGTTTTTGCACAAATTTTGGCTGTATTTCGAGAAAAAAGAGGGAGAACGTCAACAAGACAAATGAAAAAATGGCTACCGTTCGGAAACTTTGATGAAGTCAAATGAAAATGCAATGACAAAGGAAATGTTGTGTCAAGAACTTGCAGTGATTGTAGTGCTTTCGTTTCCATTCGTGGATCGTAGTTGCTTGCTTCAATTAGCTTTACATTTCTACTATAAAGGACATTTTTGCAGCTCTTCCACTGAAGGATTACATTTTGTTGTATTAAGGTAAAATTTCTTTTTTTTTTCTTTTCCTTATACGAGCTAGTCAGTCAGCTTATATGTCAATAAACTTGTGAGCTTACAAAGCATTTTCTGTTCTCTGTGTTTACATGTTCACTTTGACTCTGTTTTCAATTTTAATTTCGACATTTTCGTTATCTTATTAACAGAAGAATCGAAAGCGTTTCTGTAGAAAACGTTCAAAAATAATTCAGTTTGCCTTGCAGACATTTTAGCTGTAAATGAAAACCTGTTAAACTGGTTTAGACAGCGTTAATCACACTATGCTACATTAAGAAACTGATACGATAGTTTGGGCTAGCCTCCTCCGCAGGCAACCCCTTTTCGGCCCTTTTTGCTATTTTTACTTATTCAGGATTCCTTTGTTGCTCCCTCGACTGAGAGACCTGGCTTTTTTTCTCTCGAGGTGACGTAATCCCATAATCCCCAACGGTCAAATGCAAAACAGGAAGCCCATCCAAGAAACTAGAAAGGAAAACGCTAAAAAGAGACGCCTGCGGAGGAGGCTAAGTTTGGGCAAAATCGAGCAGTCTTTATTATTATATTGTACATATTTGGAACAATACAACTGCTATGAGTGGAGGGAGGCTGGGCAGAACGATTGAATAAAACGATTGACGATGCTAATACACGCGTGTATCTAGAAAACGAACTAAATTACAATGAAACCTAATATCTTCTAAGCCAAGATGAATAACAAAGAGTAACATGATATTCCGCTCCACTCCTAATTAACTTATGTAAACATCTATTTACATCATAAAAATATCGCTGTATATTTTTACTCGATCCAGTCTTACTCACGCGTTATTTTTTACAAGTTGGATAATAAATGTAAATTCACCCTGAATATTATTGAGTCGCAACATTTATGTCAAGAGATCACCTTGATGGGATATTTTCACTACGATATTGTAATATGAAATCTCCGGGGATCTAATATATATATTCAATAGTATTTTATAATTTTTCCGTCGAATTCGTATTCATACTATTATCTGTACTTTTGCTGCATGTGAAATCCTACTTATAAACTGGACCTGTGAGCGCGTGGTAAGTTTTGAAAAATGATAATAATCGAGCAGGCAATATTTTAGAATTTGCGCACGTACAATATTCTTGAATGAGCGCGTTGTTAAGAATGCCATCCACTGATACTACAGAAAAGATTTATAGCAAATATCTTGAAAGATCAAGTAGCGGAGCCCTACCTGGTGAATACTGTAGTTAAAAAACTATCTAGCTCACTTTGCTAAGTGTTAGTACAAGTTATTCCATAGCTAATAGAAAGAATGATTACGAAGCCTATTGTTTTATGTCTTTGTTCGGTTTTGAGATTGAATTGGTCTTGACCCTATACAAGTTTTTCTTTGTGTTCATTCCAGATTGTGAAATAAGAAGTGTTGAATTTGTTTGTATAAATTATTAGACATTGGGAGCAAGCAGTCAAAATAACTATTTTGATCTATTCACTGAACCATTTCCAACAAGGGTAAAACAATAGTGAAACAAATACAATACAATCAACGCGTTATACAGATTGAACATGGTTCCTTCACTCCTTTAGTCTTCACCCCCTATGGAGGGAATGGAAGAGAAGCGGAACGTTTCATTAGCGAATTATCGATCAAAGTTTCAAGGAAAAAGGACCAAGTTTACAGTTCAGTCCTCCACTGGCTAAGAGTCAAACTGTAAATCAATCTTACCAGATCAGCAATATTTTAATAAAAGTCTTAGGGGACCAAGAACCATTAAGAAACAGAACAGTTACTTTGAAATTGCGGACATAATCAAAAATTATCGACTCGAATAATCTATATCAATTTTGTAAATAGAATGTATTTTTTAACCCATGTACAGGGTTTTAGAGTTTAAACATATTCATTTGTATATTACAACTTTAAGTATTGATCATGAAAGATATTGTTAATAAAGTACACTTTTCATAGTGAAACAAAAGATTGTACATGCACATGTCTAAAAAAAAGTGTACAATAACATATAACAAAAGAGTTTCCAAACCATTTCACTCCATTAACTATGCTTATTCTCTGATGCACTTCAAAGTTTCTTTACACGCACGTAAGATATCTTTAAACCTTACCAAATATATCACAGGATTGATAGTGCAGTTAAGCGAGAAAATAAGACCCGAAATATAATAAAAAAGCACTTTAAACTTTGAACTAACTGGATGACCATACCCCTGCAGGAATGGGTTGCAAAGCAACGGTGTGTAACAGATTAATAAGCTCACAAATACAATCAGCATCGTTTTCAAAGTTTTTCTATATTTTTGTACATCAAAGTTACTATGGGATGCGTTTTGTTGTTCATCTTGAATTTTCTTAGAGTAGCGACTAAGAGAGCAAAAAGACAAAACATACAATAACAAGGTCGTTAGTAAAACTGGAAACCCAAGAACTGCACAGATTATGAGAAGCCATTCCAAAAAACGCGCGACGATGAACGATAAAACAAAGACTATCAAACCATGAACCCACAAAACAGTAATCAAAAATAGTACTCTCCTCTTAGTAACAATGTATTTATATCGCTGCATCAAGACTATTGCTAAATATCTATCCAAGCTAATGAAGAGAGACATCATGAAAGATAGTCCACCAAAACCTAATCCCAGACTTTCACCTGCATGTTTAGCTCTACAGAAAGCTGTAATGTCACCTTGTATATGAAAGCTTGCGAAGCTAATTACCACAGGACCCATAAGAACCCCAACAAAAAAGTCACAGAGTGCCAAACTTTTAATCAATATGTAAGACGGAGAGTGCAGATCGGGCGATTTGATGAGCGAGACGATAATCAATCCATTGCCTAGCAATGTGCAAAGCAGCACCAATCCATGGAAGAATATTATTCCCAGGAATGGTATCTGAAAAAAGTCGAGATGTTCCGAGACGAGGAATAACCACTGCTCTTCAAAAGGACTGCAAATACTACTTTCGTTCATTTTAAATATCTGTTAATTTTGATTAATTTTCAAGACAGTTTCAAAATTTCAGATTACGGACGATGTTTCGTGGTGAGTGTAAAAGTCTGGTCAAATTTTCACCATGTTTCGTTGCATTCAGTCACAAATTATATTGCATTTTTCAAGATGATTCTTGTGCACTTCCGGCAGAATGTGTTTTGTACTTTTTCAGATTATCATTTTTAGGAAATACTTCGTGACCATTGTAAATCAGAGAAGTGTCCAAACTTCAAGCATGGCAGAATTATGTCAAAATTTAGAATCGTAGAAGTTATTACTTTCTGGGAAATGCCACAAATATCAACGAGAATCTTTCAAGTTTCAATATATTTAATTTGAATTAATTACTCTCCTTCTGTTGTTCAGTGAACGCTAGCCATCATAACAATTGAGTATAATACTTGAGAACTATTAGGAGTGTCCAAGTTTCAATGGCACCATTTCCTCTCTTTGTTTTTTGTGTGCGTGTGTGTGTATGTGTGTGTGTGTGTTTTTTGTGTGTGTGTGTCTCCGGATTGATATATCTAAATGCATAGAATCATACATGGTTATTTACTGACGTTTCTCCAATTTATCAAGAATTCATAAACATAGAACAAAAAGAGATCACTATCTTTGAAGATCTTGATGCAGAATTGGTCCTAATTTGAATAAGGTTTTGCTTGAAATATATCGGCCAAACAATATATAATTTCAAGAATTTTAAATATAAAATATAGCAGCATTGATCTAGAAATTTGATAAGTAATATACAATGTTGGCGTATGAGGTTTAAAAAACCTCGTTTGCAGCTCACTGTTTTAAATCCTCTTAAAAATCATGAATAATTAATGAGGGAGATAACAATACAAAATCATAGCCATGACCGAGTTTTTAAATCCTCATAAAGATCAGCTGCTCATATTTCATATATTACATACAGATCTTCTGCTGTTATTGCTAATTGAGTTTTCAAATTGGATTGCATGTTGCCTAAATACTACTAACGCCTACTACTATTGCAATGAAATAATCAGATAAAAATACTATTAAAAATGTTCAAAGTTGGCGATTGTTTGATTTGATTGGTTAGAAGTTAAATAGCGTTCAGTTGTACCCTATAAAGAGTTTTGCTATGAATCGGAACTAAAACGTTTGCAAAAATACTTTTTCAAACCACTTTTTAAGGTGTTTTCACATATACCTCGAATATATTCAAACAATAGCGATACTTTAGCTTTCATGTGCCAACCAGACAGTGATTGGACTTAATATATCTAGAGCTTATTGTTGTTCTGGTTGGCACATTAGCATAACAATCTGACGCATGTGATATCCTACTTATAAAATAGGCTTTTAATAGCCTTGTTACCTTTTGAAGAAATCATTGAATCAGAACGCTATTTGCGCACGTAAAATGTTCTTGGATGAGTGCTTTGTTAAGAGGTCCATCACTAATACTTCTGCAAAGATTTATATAGCAAATTTGAAAGATCAAGTAGCGGAGCTCCCCCTGAGAGAATGATATAATTAATTACCAGGTCATAATACATACTCCAATTTTAACGTCAAAGGTTTAAGAGCACAACACCTCGTACGTTATGAAAATATTGTGAACCACTTCTGTTTAATCAGACAGGTGTTTGTCAAGTAACAAGTCAGTTTTAGACTGACAGGGGCGCAAAGCAGCCTGGTCGAGACAGCTCCTTTAAGAAATTGAAGCTGCAATGGATGCTGGTAGTTTTATTTTTATTTCAATGATCACATAACGGAAATCATAGGATGTTCTGCATTTTTATGATGCAATCAGTGTCACCACAAATATGTAAATGATCTAGTCTGAGTACTAGGTTTCCTCCTACACCCTAGAACAGGGTTCCCAGCAATTTTGGAGATTTAAATTCCCTGACGTTTCCCTGACCCATCAAGCTTCTGCATCTGCTTTCTTTACAAGTTTTTCTTCTGTTGTCTTGAGTTGGAGCTTTCTCTTTCTAGACTGTCCTAATTCCTCATGAATACGTTGTTTTCCTTTAGCATCAGCTTCTTTTTCTTTCTTGTTTTCATTCAGACTCATCTGGTACTTCTTTTAAGCATGTCTGCGTGGTGTCAGAAGGTATTTTGTTATACCCTCCATTGAGAACAATCGAGATTCTTGACACCATTGACTGCTCTACGATAGGCAATTAAGGTGTCCTGATTCATGTTGATAGACAGAATGTCGGAGTTCTCAGAAAACTCCCTCTCTACTGATGATTGGCCATGTGATAGTATAAGAATATCTTTGACAATTGAACACAGCTTTACATATATACTGGGATCAATTACCCACATCAGAAGTGGCTTAGATATTATAAGTAAAATGAACGACAAAGACAAAAAATACAGCGTTTCCAGGTATGACCTCGAAACGTTGTTATTTTTTGTCTTTGTCGTTCATTTTACTTATAATTACCCACATGCTGATAAAAGAACTTATCAAGTCCCCCAGTAGCCGGAGAGTACTCGGTAAATGCTTCGTTCAGGTCTTCTGATATTTCTGTTAAAAAACCTTTATACGGCTCCAGTGCAACATCGGTTTTTGTATGGCTAATGAGCTTCTTTGAAATTAGCACCTTTAGAAGATTTGAGAATCTTTCAGAGGCGCCATCCAGATTAGCAACCATATATGTGGGATGTAATGACACAGAATGTCAAACAACGGCATACTGAAGTGGGGAACGCTCCATTAGCTTTCTTGACAGTTGTTGATAAAAAGGAAAACATCCATTACAACAAGCATCCCTGGTCGATTATATCCGGAGTCTGCCCCTCCCCCCCCCCCCCCCCCCCTTCCAGGATTTTATGGTTGTGTTTTATTTCACTTTAATTGATAAGTGTAAGTACAAGTTAAGTCGTCGTCAGTCACTGTCTACTTAATCTATGCACTTAAAAGTTTCTTTACACGCACGTAAGATATCTTTAAACCTTACCAAATATATCACAGGATTGATAGTGCAGTTAAACGAAAAAGTAAGACCCGAAATATAATAGAAAAGAACATTAAACTTTGAACTAACTGGATGACCGTACCCTTGCCGGAATGGGTTGCCAAGCAACGGTGTGTAACAGATCAATAAACAGGCAAATACAATCAGCATCGCTTTCAAAGTTTTTCTATATTTTTGTACATCAAAGTTACTAAGGGATACGTTTTGTTGTACATCTTGAATTTTCTTAGAGTAGCGTTTAAGAGAGTAAAAAGACAAACCATACAGTAGCAAGGTCGTCAGTAAAACTGGAAAACCAAGAACGGCTGAGATTATGAGATGACATTCCAAAAAACCTGTGACGAGGAACGATAAAACAAAGACTATAAAACCATAAACCCACAGAACAGTAATTACAAAGAGTACTCTTCTCTTAGTAATAATGTATTTATATCGCTGCATCAAGACTATTGCTAAATATCTATCCAAGCTAATGAAGAGAGACTTCATGAAAGATAGTCCACCAAAAAATAATCCCAGACTTTCACCTGCATGTTTAGCTCTACAGTAAGCTGTAATTTTACCTTGCATATGAAAGCTTGCGACGCTTATTACCACAGGACCCATAAGAACCCCAACAAAAAAAAACACAGAGTGCCAAAATTGTAATCAATATGTAAGACGGAGAGTGTAGATCGGGCGATTTGAAGAGCGAGACGATGATCAATGCATTGCCTAGCAATGTGCAAAGCAGCATCAATCCATTGAAGAATATTATTCCCAGGAATGGTATCTGGAAAACGTAGAGATGTTCCGAGACGAGGAATAACCACTGCTCTTCAAAAGGACTACAAGTACTAATGTCGTTCATTTTTAATATCTGTTAATTTTCATTAATTTTCAAATTCAAGATAATTTCAAAATTTCAGATTGCGGACGTTGTGTTTAGAATTCACGATTTCGTGGTGAGTGTGAAAGTCTGGTCAAACTTGCATTCACTCACAATTTATATTGCATTTTTGAAGATGTTTCTTGAACACTTCCGGCGGAATGTGTTTTGTTTTTAGAACATCATTTTTCGGGAAATAATTTGTGACGATCGTAAATCAGAGAAGTGTCCAAACTTCAAGCATGGCAGAATCATGTGAAAATTTATAATCGTAAAAGTTATTACGTCTGGGAAATGCCACAAATATCAACGAGAATCTTTCAAGTTTCAATATATTTAATTTGAATTAATTGCTCTAGCCATCATAACAATTGAGTATAACACTTGAGAATTAGCAGGAGTGTCCAAGTTTCCATGGCACCAATTCCTCCATTCGTTTTTCTTTTTTTGTGTCTCCGGAATGATAGATTCGATTTGTTATTCAATAGGCTACATGAGGACAAACATACATGCAGCTTTACTGACGTTTATCAAGAATTCATAAACCTAGCAACTGACAATACAAGATCACTATCTTTGAAGATCTTGAATTCGTCCTGATTTGCATAATGTTTTGCTTTAAATATTTCGGCCAAATAATTCATATAATTTCAAAATTTTAAATCTGATAGCAGCATTAATCTAGAAATTTTATATGTTTGCCGCTCGCTGTTTTAAATCCTCATACAGAACTTCTGTTTTTATTGATACTTGAGTTCTCAAATTGAATTACATTTTACCTAAATACTACTAACGAAATTATTGCAATGAAAATAACCAGGAAAAAAATATTATTAAAAATCTTCAAAGTTGGCGATTGGTTGACTTTTATTGTGTACAAGTTAAATAACGTTCACTACGTTGTACCCTATAAAGAGTTTTGCTATGAATCGGAACTATAAACAGTTTGTAAGAATACATTTTCAAATCCAGTTTTTTCACATATACCTCAAATATATACAAAGAATATTTGAATACAGTATATTCAAACAATAGCGATACTTTAGCTGACGTAAGCCTTTGCTATTCATGTGCCAGACAGACAGACAGTGATTTGCCGTTATTTCAATACAGCTTATTGTTGTTCTGGTTGGCACATTAGCATAACAATTTGTTTGTTAGCAAACATAAAGTATCGCTATAGATAATTAGGTGGTCTTCTTTGATGTAATTAAACTAGGCGCATGTGATATCCTACTTATAAAATAGGCTTTTAATAGCCTTGTTAGCTATTGAAGAAATCATTGGATCAGAAGGCAATATCTTAATATTTTCGCACGTAAAATGTTCTTGAATGAGTGCTTTGTTAAGATGGCTATTACTAATGCTTCTGAAAAGATTTATAGCTGAGATATGATATCTTGAAAGATCAAGTAGCGGATCTCCGCCTGACAAAATGATACAATTAATTCACAGGTTATAATACAAACTCCAATTTCTACGTCCAAGGTTCAAGAGCTTAAGATCTCTTACGTTATGAAATTATTGTGAACCCGGCACTTCTGTTTAAGGCGATTCATAACAGTTTTAGGGAAGCGCACCTACTACTTTTCATTTCGCGCAAAGGATAACTTAATCTACACCTATGGACTTGAATTTAACACTAAATATGTAGTTATGACTGAGTTTATGAGTAGTGGCAAAATTAATTCGATCAAGTTTATTAAAATGATAAAAAATAGATATTTTGAAAATCAGTTTTTCAAAAATATCTCAGAAAATTGATCAGCTGCACGGTATATAATCAGTAACTGTTTTCTTGATTCCTGACTTCCGGTTGCTGATTATATACCGTGCAGTGCTATGCAAATGTTTTGTATGCTATGCGAATGGGTTTGCACGTGCATACAACAATTTGCGACTTTGATATGCTAATTTGCAAGTCGAACGGCTGTGTGGATGCAAGTTTTGGGCTCGCATAGTTGGCCAATGTTAGAATGTAATTTCGGATGGTTTTAGTGCTTCAATTCAGCTAAGGGGCTGGGATATTGTTGCATATATGATAAATTAAGATATTCTAGAACCTCGTGCAAAAATAATCCCGCAGTTTTGAGAATTTTGAACATAACTTCTGACGTAAATGTTGCAGAGAAAATGTTCTCAAATGACACGGTGAATGAAAAATTATATCTTCAAATCGACAATGAATTGAAACTCAATATTTCCACACAAGGTAAGTATACATCTTAGCACTATTTCAACAGTGTTTTGGCAGTGTTTTGTCGACTTTGAGTATATTCTAAAGCTTCATGATGTTAAGGTGGCTCGACACAGTTTCGGAAAGCTACAACTAGGCTCTGCAAAATTACAAATAGATTATGAAATCGTTCAACTTGACAATGTTCCTCTATCTATATTGAAACAATTTTTTCATAAAAGTTTACCTGATAAGTGAAGTTTAAAATGATGGGTATTTTGGGCAGATTCTCATTAATATTCATGAGTTTTGGGGAATTCCTGAAAAACGGATTTCGAGTTTTATCTCCAAAATTCGCCCATAGATTTTTGTCAAACTTTCATATGTCACAATATGAGTAATTTCCAAACTGGCAACGGAGTTTCAAGAATTTAAATCTGGGAATTTTTGAGAAATTATGCTTCACAGTTTGTTTTGGTTTTTCGGACTCCGTTCAATGTACAACAAAAAATGAGGCGTAGAAAAATAACGGTTTATGTAATCATTTAAAGTTTTTACACAAACATTGACCCATGTCTCATGTTTATTGTAAGCAAATTTGAAAGCGTTAGCTTAAATAGTCTTTAAACTACGGCTCACGGCTAAAAAGTATATTTTACGACAACATTTGTAAATCCAACATTTTTAGTAAAGTCCGCGTTTCTCCAAAACTGGTCCATATATTTTTATAATATAAAAATTAGGTAAACCTAACAGCGGAGCTCCGATTTAAAGAATATTGTAATAGACAATGTTCTATAAAGAGTAAGTGAACATATATTCAAATGATCATAAAATTTAATTAAATTTATTGTCATTCAAACAACATAGTATACTACAATTAACGAAATTGAATTATAATTAAACAGTTGATAGAAAAATGGCTCTTTATTGTGACAGCATATCCATATTCAGTTAAATCTGTCATTTAATAGCATGGGAAATTACACTTTTCAAGAACTAGAATTAATGAAATAAATTGTGCATATTTGATGAAAGTTTAAGTATCTTGACTCTTACATCGAGATACCAACATTAATATTGTTACAATATTATGTAATTTTCTATTGTTAACACGCAGTTCAGTCTACAGAAAATGTGATTATCTAATGCCAGAAATAAACAAAAACACACACAGTTGGCAAAACACACCGTGAAACAATGCAATTGAATTAATTACATTGATCAAAAGAAAATTCACTTAATCAATCAAATCAATAAGAAGCATTTTATGTAGATGTGGTATCAGGGTAGCGTAATTTCTTGTTCTGTCTTTAGCCATGAATGGAATTCACTGTATCAATGTCTAGAATAAACAAAAGAGATGCAATTAAAAGAAGTAATGCAATACCTAACCCTCCCCCAAAAAACAACAACAACACCACACAAACAAAAACAAAACAAAAACAATACCTTATCAGTTATAACAAATAAAGCTTAGTACCCCAACAATAATAACAGTAGTTATCAACCAATCAATCATATTATAATTACAATGGTACTTACAGCCCATACGGAAGTTGATGAGGAAAAGCCATGCCACATGTACACTAATACGGAAAAGGTAATCCTTGTAAGGGATCTTGGGAACTAAATGCTCTACAGCAATGAAAAAATATATATTTACAAATAACTCTCAATACACCCACCAATATATCAAGAATGACAGAGACTGATCGACAGACGGGCAAAGACACCTACAACCAAACACTTGCGAGAAAGCCTTACCTATGAATGTATATCTGAGTATCTCATAGATCCCGTAGACTGTGAACATATTTGTGAGAAGTCTGTCTTGAAAAATAGAGAAGTGTTCTAGTAGAAGTCTGTAAAGAAATACATGCCATAGACTGAGACCCAAATGCATATTCATGTAAATGTAATGTGAAATAAACTAATAATAATAATAATAATAATAATAATAATAATAATAATAATAATAATAATAACAATGGAGCTAACAAAATCGACATCGCCGTCCATGACTTCAAGAAAAAGGAATGGCTACTACTCGAAGGCACAGTCTGCGGCATGGGAAAGATAGAACACAGAAACACTAAAAAAACACAAAAATACAGAGACCTGAGAAATGGTATCAAAGAAATGCACCCAAAGCACGAAGTAATACAGGTTAACATAGTATTAGACTTCCTAGGAAACTATCACCAACAACTAAAGACCGAAGTGCAGAACCACGTCACTTCTAGAAACCTAGATAAACAACTACAACATAACATCATAGAAAAAGAAGCCAAATATATTCTACTAAAGAGCCAAAAGTGGATATTATCCCAAAATGCAGAGATCGTAAAGTACTTTTATAAATATTAGAACTGTCATATAATGTAAGGAAAAGAACGAACGATAAACTAAGAAAATGTAAAATGAAGAAAGTAAGCACAGCTTAGCCTACGTTAATCGCGCAAAGCTGTAAAAGCAACATAGCAAAATTCAAATAAAAATGTCCACAATAATAATGGAAACTTTATTTACTTTTTCATATACAATTGTAAATCTCACTGTTAAGGTAATTTACAATCGGCTACTTGAATTGACTAAAATGAATATTTAAATTAAAATGTTTACAATGTATTTTGGTTACTTAAGTATAAGATATTCAATTATGTATACAGAATAATGATTACAATGAAATGAAGAAACGATAAAGAAAAAAAAAAATTAAAATTTCATTAATTCAGGATTTTCCCAGATTTTGTTTCGTTTACAAAAAATAAAATACGTAGACCTAATCGCCATTTGAATTATTTTTCTTATTATATACATTTTCTGTTTTTTATCGAAATCAAGCTTTTCTAGCATTTTTAAAAACGAAGAGCATTCATTAGAGAATACTCCAAGAGAACTAATCGAAATAATAATAATAATAATAATAATAATAATAATAATAATAATAATAATAATAATAATAATAATAATAATAATAATAATAATAAGTGGAGAATATTTATCAAGGCATAATAGAGCACTAATGATCTTAGCGACTACATGGGCCAAATGCTATAATCTGATTGAAGTTGACACTAGGTGGTACAGAGAGAGGTGGGAACGAGGACATGTTCTTGAAAATGAGAATGCAAAGTTGATTTGGGATTTTGAATTTAAAATGAGGAAAACAACAAAGGCTAGAAGACCAGACTTAACGCTGGAGGACAAAATAACAAAGAAAATTTGGATTTGTGACATGGCATGTCCTCAAGAAATTAACATCGAAGAAAAACGAGTAGAGAAACTAAACAAGTACCGTCAGCTGGCATTTGAAATGCGTGAAAGAAGACCGGGATATAACATCACAGTGGTACCATTAATAATAGGAGCACTTGGTGGAGGAGTGAAGGAGACGTCAAAATACGTTGAAATGGTATTTGGAAAGGAAGTAGAGAAGAGTAGTAAAGTTTTAGGAGAAATGCAGAAGACGGTATTGATGGACAGCGAATCAATAATTAGAAAAGTTGTATCAGGATTATTTCAAAGTCAAGATTAACATTCTTAGAATATGAATATGTTGAAAACTATTGTAACAAAGGCTAGCAAAATTGTTGGTAGTCTTTCTTTATAGGCTAGATCATATGATTGTAGCTATCTTCTTCAAAATAATAATAATAATAATAATAATAATAAAAATAATAATTCATATATCATGCACAAATACAAAAGTCATGATGCTTTTGAAAATGGTGAAAAATACATAAAATATATATTTACCTGGGTAGAATATAATGATATTTATGAAAGGTATATAAAAACAGCTAATATTGTTTAAAATAATAGCACAAGAAGCAGTCATAAGTAAGCAAACCACTTAACTTCGCCGCAATTCGTACTTGTACTACATCAGTCTCTGTCGATAAGAAAATAATTGTCAATTATTATTCTTTGTTATACATCTGCATATTGCCAACAATCCCACGTTGGAATTTCAATCACAAGCCATTTGTTACACTTATTTGACTGTTTACAATTTCAAAGTGCCTACGATCTCATAGTTACTTGATTGCTTACAGCATTGAATGCTAGCTTCTGTAGTCATAAGACATTTTTATAACTGTTTATTGCCTACAATCTGATACTTGATTGCTTACAGCATTGATAGCTAGCTTCTGTAGTCATAAGACATTTTTATAACTGTTTATTGCCTACAATCTGATACTTGATTGCTTACAGCATTGATAGCTAGCTTCTGTAGTCATAAGACATTTTTATAACTGTTTATTGCCTACAATCTGATACTTGATTGCTTACAGCATTGATAGCTAGCTTCTGTAGTCATAAGACATTTTTATAACTGTTTATTGCCTACAATCTGATACTTGATTGCTTACAGCATTGATAGCTAGCTTCTGTAGTCATAAGACATTTTTATAACTGTTTTTTGCCTACAATCTGATACTTGACTGCTTACAGCATTGATAGCTAGATTCTGTAGTCATAAGACATTTTTATAACTGTTTATTGCCTACAATCTGATACTTGATTGCTTACAGCATTGATAGCTAGCTTCTGTAGTCATAAGACATTTTTTACAGTTTATTGCCTACAATCTGATACTTGATTGCTTACAGCATTGATAGCTAGCTTCTGTAGTCATAAGACATTTTTATAACTGTTTATTGCCTACAATCTGATACTTGATTGCTTACAGCATTGATAGCTAGCTTCTGTAGTCATAAGACATTTTTTACAGTTTATTGCCTACAATCTGATACTTGATTGCTTACAGCATTGATAGCTACAATCTTGGACATAAATGTTGAGACTTTGAGCACGTTTATACATTTCTTGAGTATGTTTGTTGCAATTCATCACTTTGACGGTCTTTCCATTTTCTCTTTCCCCCCCAAAAGCAATGTTGTGTTCCCTGAATGTGTTTCTCTCCCATGAATAAAAACATTGATCGAGGGAGGGGGAGGGAGGGTCAGATATTGATGTGTACAGTCATGAAACTGTGCAAAATTTGAAGAGTCTCAACTATTTATGTCCAAGATTGTAGCTTCTTGTAGTCATAACACATTTTACAGCTGTTTTTATTTAGTCAATTCAGGCTATGGATTGAGCCCAACCAACAAGCCTGTTGAAAGTTGACTCTTCATATGCCCTCAACAGACTTTCTCTACTGCGACATTCCATAGACATTGAGTGCAACCTTTCTATTTCTACTGTTCGAGCACGTGTTGTGGCAGTGTTGACTTCTTTAAACCTGTCCTCATTAATGAGAACACCCTCGTGGAAAGCAAAATCAGGATCCATTTGTGGTCCTCCTGCTGATTTGGCTCTTGACAAGGCAACATAAAGTGCTCCAGGATTCTTGGCTTCAAATGCATGATTTCCAGGGTGAATCACAACATATCTAAAGGCTTCACCTTCCCCAACTGTCATACCTTGGCATTTATGAATAGTTGTTCCCCAAGCAAGTCTTAGTGGAATCTGCAAACGTTTGCAGCGACATGCACACTCAATGGACCTACTAATAGGCACGATCGGTACAATGGTTGGATGCTCATCAAGAAAAGCTGGTCCTCTGTACCCACTGAAACGTACCAAAACAAAATCAGGCTGTGGTGGTGGATCATCAGTGGGTCGTCGACCACCAAGGTAAACAATATCTACCACTGTTCCAACTGCTCCATTGTACAAACCCCATTCAGCTTTGATGTTTGTCACAAGCATGACCTTACTGTCACGGCAAAGATAAAGGAGTTGAAGCAATCCTCCTGCCTTGTTGCTCTCAGCCTTCTGTGCGTGTTTGCCATTATTTACAGCTTTGATCTTTGCGACAGGATGCTCAGGAACCTGGTTACACTCAAGCAACTTTTTCTTGTTACGTTCCCACTCCAAACGATGTGTTGGAAACACAAACAGGCCATTATCATCCATTCTTTGCAGTAGTCCTTCTCCATGGGTCATAGCTAGATTATGCCACTGGAATTGTTGGAGCCAGTGAACTTGTTCAGGTGTAGTACTATATGATCTCATACACATAAGCACTTCTCGTAACTGTACTTCAGATTCAGACTGTCTTATATTCTGAGTTAGCTCCACAGCACTATCAAATGTTGTCCACACCAACCGACCATGGTTAGAAGGTGCACTACGAGCATCAGGAACATATACAGGTGTGTCACACACAGGAGGCAACTGCATGTCATCTCCCATCATGACAACAACTGGAATACCTCCCCAAAGCTCTTCTGAGGAGTTTCCTCTATTCATCCCATACCGTGCATGCTGTTCCATCCATCCCATGGTTGTACGACCAAACATTGAGCGTTCATCTCCAATCAGCACTTTCAAATTTGCACATTTGTTCTGGATCCTTTCAAGAACAACTCCAGATGGTATTGACAGTTCAGTACAAGATCGTACACCTGAAGGCAGTGATAAAAAGCTGTGTGCAGTCCTGCCATCCACTAAATATGCTGAATTACCAGTTGGGGTAATCACCTGTATGGCATCATTCATTCCAAAGACTTGCCGCACCAGTCTCTGTAAGCACTTGATTACATAACTCTTTCCAGTTCCACCAGTTCCAGACACGACAAGTCTCAAGGGTGAGTAGTTATCACGATTCTCCACAAAGTTGTACAGGGTGTACAGCACTAAGCTAACAATTGATCTCTGTTCTTCATTCAAAGTTGAAGGACATACATCTGGCAACTGAACATTGCTGTTCAGTGCATTTGTTTCTTCATTCTCTTCAATGCAGCCTTGAAGCCACTGTTTAACTTGTTGAACATCTGGTAGTGGGATTGAATTGTTACTTCAGTCAATCTGATCACCACCATCATCATATTGGAATTCACTTTCAACTCCCTCAAATTGATGATTCGGACCTGCATAAACGCCAACCCAGTCAGGCTGCTCATTTGCTTCACATTCATCTTCATCCTCTTCATATTGATCATCAGGTTGATGGTTAGCTGCTTGTTGAGCTTTTATCACCTGAGCCTTGACAAAGGTGGGACAATCATCACTGGCAAGGAAGGTTTCAAAACGTTCAATCCATGATTCGTCATCTCTCTTCACTTCTTGAATACTAAACCCGCTGGGACAATGTAGCAGCATCATTGTGCGACAATAATCTTCACGGAGTGGCCATGTTGCATAGGTTGCACCACCACTTACAACAGGTACTTTACCATTGTGGGATGCAAAATCATACCAAGAGCACAATTCTTCACGTGGTCTTGCTAAATACTTATCCAATGAACTACTTGTTGTTGCTGTTTCACCATTTTGTTCAAGACGTCTTGAACCTGTCATTGACAAGTAGCTAAACTGTCTGCTACAACGCCATAATGCTAAGCCGCTTAGCTCAAAGGAAGCTTCTGGTCCACTAATATCTCTCCTTCCAACTGTTTTTATAAGTAGCTTGGCACAAATTGACTTTCCTGATACTTCTTCAGCTGAGTCTGTTGTAGCCACCATGTCTTTGAATAGATCAACAGTCGCACCAGTCGGTTCATTGTCTTTGCAGGCATATCCACATACATAGTCTGTAACAGCTATAATTTCACTTGCGCTGGGGAGGTCTGGATTAGAGTTTGATACAATCAAACTAACATCACAATTTGCTCTCCATGACTGCAGCTGATACCTTGAGTGCTGTATTACACGAGGATGATCGCGAGGAAGCTCAAGTCTCAAAGCACCATTTCGGTCTTTCACAATTGCTGCTGAATCACGGGGTTCTTTTCCTCTATGGAATTCAGATCCAAATTCCATTCTACAGACTCTCTCGCTTGGTTGAAGTCCTGGCTGAGGATGCCGTGGTGTCCTCAAACAGTAATCAGAGCAGGAATGAAGACCAACCCTATTAACCA
Organism: Diadumene lineata; assembly: GCA_918843875.1. Lineage (NCBI taxonomy): Eukaryota > Metazoa > Cnidaria > Anthozoa > Actiniaria > Diadumenidae > Diadumene > Diadumene lineata. The sequence continues at coordinate 1,643,024 of OU974083.1, read as the reverse complement.
ACTGCAAATAATCCTCCAGTACTGCATTCTGTGTTGCAGATACATCCATCAGCATCTTGACTAATGGATCTTGGTCATTAGTTACAGGCTGAGCTGTACCTTCTGGTGGTGGCCAGAACTCCCTCTTTGGATTTCCTTCATCATCTTTACCTGCTGGGTGTGAAGCTGACATGGCAAACTTGTCTTCAACCCAAGTACTAAGCCTTGAAACATACTCTTCTTCATCACATCCATCTTCTCTTGCACTGTTGAGCAACACATGTGGTTCTCGGTCACCTCTCCAACTAAGTTGGTGCCAATGAATTTGTCCTCTTGACTTTGCAAATTCATATCGATACCAGTAGTCGCTGACACCAAAGACGTCTTTGATTATCTTCTCATGGTAGCTCTGGGTGCGGGCATCGAAGTAAGACACCACAACATGTGTGTTCTCCTGTACTGCTTTGAATCGTGCATTGTTGTCTTCAAGTAGGTCAACAACTTCTCCAGTAGTCTCCAAAATGTACTTTTCTAATAGTCTCCTTAATGGTGGGAAGTAAAACTCAGCACAGCTCCCAGTCATGAAAAAGGATGGCAATCCATGTTTCTCATTTACCATAAACTCAATCAATGCCCGAAGCTCTCGCCGTCTTTGATGCCAATACTGTGAGGTGCCACGCAGACTTGCTCCAAAATACAGTAACTTATTGGCTATGCTTGTGTCCCCTCTTGCTAGACGCTCTTGCAAATCAGCTACAGTAATGTGCGGTTCTCCTAACTGCTGGTCAACAAAATAACGACTTTGTTCTAGGGCTCGTTTTCTCATGATCATGTTGTGTACCACAAACTTCCATACTTTGTGCTTAGCAAATCGTCCGTCTTGATACCACAGCAAATGCTCTGTCCACTCATGAAGGGAGGTACATGTTCTTGGACGGTTAACACTGTAATCTCCATGCCCTGTTGGAAACAGGCATGGGAATGCCATTGTAAAAAAATATGGTGTTGTAAACTCTGATGCTGGTTCTCTATCAGTTGTTGGCCAAGGAATTACTGGTCTTTGATTGGTAGGTCTTTCCTCGTCAGCATTTACAGGATCGGCTATGACTTGGTTTACAGCTGACTCAATTTGCTCCTGTACATTAACTCCTGGTTCAGGCAGAAGAACACCAGAAACAGTCTCTTCATCATCTTCTTCAGTTTCAATATCCAACTGATTAGGGGCAGGGCCTTGGTCATCTTCATGTTGGGTCTCACTAAATTCGACTGTACGTAGTTGTGGCAGTTCATCATCCTCAGGCAAGTTTTGAATTCGAGTATCATCAATAACTATGTTACCATAAGCTGGGTTGTTATTCTTTAACCATCGAAGTGCTGCTTCAACACGATACCGTCGGACTCTAAAATCTTTGTGTGTGTCATCCTTTCCTTGCCGTCGCACAAAAATGATATCCACATCTGCTGGTAAACGTGGCAAGATTGTAGCAGGCTCTTGGACGGCCTGTGGAAATGCAATGCAATGACCTCTTGAAGCAATGCCACCATGCTTCAACATACGCACATGGACAGCTGGTGCTAGTCTTGCTATCAGCATCTGTTCTGCATCTGTAAGATCTTTAAGCTCATTAGGGACCAATCCAGGTGACATATTGTTTTCCTGAGACCATAACTTTGGAACTTGTTTGTCTCTTTTACATCGGGGGCAACAATCACTTCTGGTGGGGTTTACTTGAAGTCGCCTTTCTTTGCAAACATTACAACATTGAAACTGATAGGACATCTGTTCGACTTCAAATGCTCGTATGGCAGTGTAACATTCATCTTCGTGTTGACTTGATCCTGGTGGGGGTGGTTGAGGAAGATCACTTATCACTTCAAGCAGCCTTCGTTCTCCTTGCAAAATTCGTCTTTGATTCCTACGTCTTCGCCTTTGCTGATCAGCAGTACTTTCAACTGCACCAGGGTTTGCATACTCATAGGTGATACCAACTGCTGTTGCTCTGCCTATCAAATATCTGTCTTCATTATGGGAACTAGGTTCAGTATCTGGTTGTCTGGTGCTAGCAGTTTCAGGTACTCCAGAAGGCATCTCTTCCTCTGGTTCAGCATGTTGATTGGCAATTTCCTCCACATGAGTTGCACTTTGTACATCATCATGATTTTGACCTATATCTGTTAGTACTACAGGATTATCCACAACAAATTCAGAAAAATTTTCATTTGCATCATTACATTGCAAGTACAATCCTAACTCACCTGATGTCAATGTACCTACAATATTTTCAGTATTTCTTTCACTCTCTTCAGTGATGTCTGTGTAACCAGATGCTTCATTGCCTAAGACAAAATCAACCAACTAAACAATCATTTCATAATTCAGTAGCGTTCTTCACCAGGCGCAGAAAAAATATTGTCAATCTCAATATTCTTTTTTATTTCTCAACAACGCTACATCTCTAAAATGAATGGGCTTATAACTTACTAGTTAGCTGGTATGCTATTTACCGTGCGACTACTCCAACCAAAGCCACCCTGGCAAATTTTTCACAAATTGTCCAGTCACGTTCGAGCATTTGAACAATAGATTTCCCATAAATTTCAAATATTGCAACAACTGATCGATCGCGAGCAACAAATAATTTTGGCAAATATTTTTGCAAATGCTCGAGCGTGATTGGATAATTTGTGAAAAATTTGTCAGGGTGGCTTTGGTTGGAGTAGTCGCACTGTAAAACTGGTCACAAATAATACATTCAAAATATTAAAAATATGTTTGACAAAGAATTATAATTTAAGCTTCATTGTCATTGTCTCATTATGACCAGTTATTGATTTTTTTTCCTTTGATATGTCTAAAGACATAATTATGTTTGCTCAAGGTTGATTGGATTTTTTGAAACAGTTTGTTGATATTTCACAATGAAAATAAAAAAGAATGATTGTGAGGGCACAGATAATGATATAATTAAATTTTAGATATGTTATAAATTTGTACACTTGATCATGTGACTGATGTATTATATCTGATAATAAATATTGACCATAAATAGATCATTGCAACACATCTGGCCAACAATTTAGATGTAAGTTTGAATGGCACTATTCAAATATTTGATAGCCTATTGTAGTTAAATATTCTTTCTAACATGACTTATAACATCACATGTCACAGGATCAATACTATTTGTCAACAATGTCTGAAAAATATGTTTTTATGTTCAAAGACCTGCTTTTTCAACTTTTCTGTAAAGGGTTTAGTCTAGTTTTTGGCTAGACATTATTTAAAACATAATAGATGTAAATAAAGCTCAACATCATCACCACAACATAATGACCTTCAAATGAGTTAATCTATTCATAATTTATTAAAAAATAATGTAATGCAATTGTAATCGGTCTGATTTCCTCTTTTAAATAATTTTCCTCTCTATGATACAGTTTTGTAGCACTTGACTCCTGTTTTTTTTTAAATCATTACCATTTTTAAGACTTCAAAACCGTACAAGGAAATGCCAAGCTTTGTTATCAAAACAAACTTTATAAAATTGATATAGATCTATAAAATTACAGTTAAGTTTTCTGCACATATTTCTACTTTCAGATATACTTGTCTAAAGTATTATAGTGAAATGACCTTTGATTTCATAATTTATTAAAAAATAATGTAATGCAATTGTAATGTCTGAATTCCACTCTTTAATAATTTTCCTCTCTATGATACATTCTTGTAGCACTTGACTCCTGTTTTTTTTTAATCATTAGCATTTTTAAGGCTTTAAACCTTACAAGGAAATGCCAAGCTTTGTTATCAAATTCAAAACAAACTTTATGAAAATGATATAGATCTATAAAATTACAGTCAATTTTTCTGCATATATTTCAACTTTGTCTAAAGTATATAATTATTATGAAATGACCTCTGATTTAAATTTTCTAAGTCAACACTAAACTAAATACTAGTAAATAGCTTTATACTGAACAAATGAAACATTTGTAAGTTATTGAATAATCAAAATTATATTATGCTAAATTTAAAGGTTTAAGGATAGTAAACAAATTTGTTGACTTAAATAATTATTTTGATTACCAACATCATATCAAATTAATACAATAATGTGGGCCGAAATAATGTTACTTTTTAAGTAAACATTATTTATTTTACAAATCAATGGTACATTCGTATGGATTGCATATATGCATGATTATTACATGAATATTCAAATAAATTAATTTTTTTAATCAAATTATGACTTTGATTTAAATTTTCTAAGTCAACAGTAAACTAAATACTAGTAAATAGCTTTATACTGGAACAAATGAAACATTTGAAAGTTAAGAAATGATCAAAATACCATTACGCTAAATTTAAAGGATAGTAAACAAATTTGTTGACTAAAATAATTATCTTGATTACCAACATCATATCAAATACAATTATGCCTGAAATCATGTTTTTAACATTATATTTTAGTAATCAATTGTATATTTGTATGGATTGCATATATGCATGATTATTACATGAATATTCAAATAAATTAATTTTTTTTAAATCAAAGTATTTCCCTATATAAATGCAAGAGCTTATCTTAGATACCGGTGGTTTGTCTGATCCTTTTTACTAAAGACAATTGAAGAATTATAAATAAGCTTTGTAACAAGAATCAAAAGATGAAAAGATAACATTATAAGATACTAGTATGAAGGCTATAGTGGAACTAGCAAAGATCTCTGTTTTATCGCTTATCATAGACATTCACCAGCTTTTGAAGATTAAATATAGTATTCTCCTACTAGATTCCTATTTACTGATCCTGAAATGTGGCATCAAAATATATACATTTGCAGCTGCTCATGCCTAGTAAATGTTTTATGTGCATGTTTATAATTTTTACTTTTTTAATATTTTATCTAAAGTGATAACACATTATATGAGTATTGTAGTTTTTGAAACAGTTTCACTCACAGATTGTGTGTGATAAAAGCCCAAGTGTAGTAAATTTGATAAAACACTTGTAGTCTCTTTGAATGCTACTTTCGATTGCAAGGCATGGACAACCTTAAACTCTGTAGCTAAAAGTCTTCAAATGTAGTATTTGTTGATGTAATCAACAACAGAGTGATCTCTGACCAAAAAATGCAATAAATACAAATTTCTTGTTTTCAAATTATTATTATTATGGTATTGACCAATTTAATCTTTCAATATGAAGGGGAAGTTGGAAAGTATTTTAAATGATAGTTATTGTTTGAAAGATATAATGTAATGATATTACCCAATATTTTCATAGCAGATTCGTTATTCATAACTGATAAGTGTAACATCTGTGACCAAGAAAATATTTAAAAGGTAATAAGATGGTTTTGAGTTTAATTTGGAATTAATTTGCACAAGTTTGTTTTTCAAAGAGTTAATTACATGAGCCCATAGAGCGAATGCAGTTTGACTCTTTGAAAAACAAATTCATGCAAACAACCACATGATTTTAGATTCATTAGAGTTTTCCATTCAAAAACAGGTAGTGCATCAACAAATCACATGTCAAATAGTTTTTCTGGTGAAATATATATATCAATACAATCTTTACTTAAAATTGTTTACATAATTTTTTTTTAATTTATTAATAGGTATTCGATATTGCAATTAGAAAAAAAAAATCATGCAATTATGTACTTGTGTGTGAGATAAAAAATTGCAAGTTAAAAAATCATCCCTTCAAAAGTCTTAATTATGGTTGGTTACAGCATAGAATATATTTTAATTGCAAAAAACCTTCATTTGATATTGTTTTATAGAAATGGTTAATATACGACCAATATATTTTTTATTTTGTGAACAATTATAACCTGTCCAATATGTTAAAATGTAAAATTTGTCATTGCACTGGATATAGTTCAGAAAATGTCTTACATTTTCTAATGCATGATATAATGCATTTATTGTTGATGCAATTATGTTGGCTGTTGTTACTCAGAGAATTGATATCAACTGACCTTGAAAAAAGACCACAAAAACATCCAATTTCTCTAAATTCTAATAGAAAGAAATGATGATGACTCTGCAACAACAACTACTTGTTGTATATTGTGAAATGGTGTAGTCTGTTAGACTGTGTGCATTGATGTTCTGAAATAGACGATTCTCTGAAGTTTTTTGAAAGAGACAAAGCAAGTCAAAGCAAAACAAACACAATATCAGAAAAAAATTTAAATACAAAAGCAATTTAATTTGTAACTTATTTTGCTTATTTTTCAAAATTATATTAGAAATTTTCTGGTTTTCTATCTATGTTAGAGTTTTTTTTTAACTCATAAAAAACATGCAGCACCTGTTTTATCTGTGCTCGAGTTTTTATACTTGATAAAACACTGCTGCCTGTTTTTTATATACTGTGTATATATTATTACTACACAACTATTACAAATCAGAGTAGTGTGTGCACATATTCTTTATCAAATCTGAAGGCTTAAATGAATTGAAGTATTAACTAAAAAAATTACAAAAACTTATACTGCTTTTTTATTCATTCAACACTCGAGAAAAATATGCAGAAACTCAAAATATCACGTATTATTGGAAAATCACAAACAATACATATTTATTGTAATCTTAGGTACAAGAAACACTGTTGTTGCATCTGTTCTGTTTATGTCTAAAATATGATTGAATTTATTGCATGCATATATATCTAATGGGAATTATTTTATGCAAATTATAAGATTTATGTAAAAAAAGTTTTTTGGGGGTTTAATGAAAAGAAATTAATTTTGTGCAAAAAAATATCAGTGTTACTTATCAATCAATGTAGTTTCTTACCCTTATCATTAAAGCTGTGCTGTGAATGAAAACCAGTGGCCTCTGCACTTTTACATGTACTCGACTCATGTACTTGATCAATTATGACCTCATCTCTGTCCTGAGTTTCTTCATTCTCTGAAACTATTACAATTAAAACAATTCAAGTGAACACAATTACAGTATCAGCGTGCGTGCTCGTGCATGACCATGAATTTGTGCTACAGTTACTTAAATAATCTTTTTAATGATGTCAAACAAATTTAGCCGAGTAAGTTATTTTTTTTAATTAAAATATCAAAACTTAAGCAGTGGTTTAAAAAAAAGTTGAAGAACACTCCCTTAGAGATATTATATAAAGACAATTGCTAAAATATAATTAAAGAATTTCTGAACTACAGGAAAAACGAATTGATCGAGTGATGAGTAGCTTTCAAAATACAAATAAAATGAGCATTTCAAATCGAGCATCTTGTGCGATGTAAGTCGGCAAATGAGACAGGAATATCACTTATTATACCAGGAGTATTTTATAGTGCGATTTTGCGTTTTCGGCAAACTCAGAAATCAGTGTTTTATTGGAGACAAACGGTTTACCTGCTTTTCTCCAGTGACAATGCTAATTTTAAATGTACAAAAGGCCACTGAAATAATTGTTTGAAACACCAAATAATGGTCTTTGCAGTCAACGACAACCAACACTAGTACAGTCACACTAGTTCGGAGTAGTCCGCCATTTTCTATCGACAGATTTGAGGTTGCTATGCCAACCAATCGACCACTGAGCTTGCTTCATAAATAAAATTGGATTTTTTGAGACGAAGCAGGTAATTAAAAAAAAAAAAATGCTGTGACGTTTTCACTTCTTACCTGAGACAGATGACTGCTGATCTCTTGCTTTCCCCCCACTTTCACTGTCATCTGACTCAGTCAAATGAGCGGCAGCCCAAATGCGCCTTTTCCTTTCACGCTCTTTTTCTCTGTAGTCTTCACTTTCTCGGCGAATTGTCCTTTGCCTTTCGCGCACTCTTTGTCTTTCTTCTTCGGTTAAATTTGCTCGGATTGCCCTTTGTCTTTCACGTTCATTTCTTCTTTCCTCTTCAGTAGAATTTTCTCGGATTGTCCTTTTTTTTTCACGCTCCCTTCTTCTTTGTTCTTCAGTAAAATTTTCGCGGCCTGACCTTTTTCTCTCACGCTCCCTTCTTCTTTGTTCTTCAGTAAAATTTTCTCGGCCTGACCTTTTTCTTTCACGCTCCCTTCTTCTTTGTTCTTCAGTGAAATTTTCTCGGATTGAATTTTTTCTTTCGAGCTCCTTTTCTTTTTCTTTTTCGGTCATCTTTCTTCTACACTCGCGCTTTCTTTCTCGTTCAGCTCCACGCTTTTCTTCGTCGAAAGCTCTTCGTCTTTCCCTTTCTCTTTGGCGTTTTCTATGTTTTTCTTCTTCGGTAAGAACTCTCGGATGCTTAACCTTACCATTTTCTTCCTTCTTTTCCATGTTCTTAGTAGTATTGTCGTTTTGTATTGAAAATGATTTTTTAGTTTTTAGTTTTGGTCGAAAAAGTCAACCATTTGTTTCAACAAAAAACCTCTGCAAATAATATTATAGTGATTTTTATAGGTATTTTGAAGAGTTTCCCGTATGTCCGCACGCGCCAAAATTTTTCGCGCCAAAATGCGATGGGCACGGACGCCGGACGGAAGGACGTATTACGGTCGCGCGGGGTTCCTGTGTTGGTCGACGAAAATTCAGCTCGATGGTTTACTATATTTTTACTCGGGCTTCCGAAGGAACGCCCGAGGTATAATTTGAGCGGGTTTTGTGTTAGTTTTCTGACTTCGTTTTAAATTTTCCGCACTTTACATTTCTTTCGGCTCCAGGTTTGTGATTGGCTAAATTCATCACGTGTCATATCAAACGTCATGAGCACGCGGTTTGGTCGCTGCATCACTCTGCTACTCTGCTAGTGCACATTGGACTGTTTTCAGTGGGATTGCAATGGAAGAAATGGCTCAAAATTCTGTGTCTAGTACGCTCAATCCACTTACAAACGCACACACCTTTCGTAGTAGACCCACACCAAAAGATGTCGAGCGTTTTCGAAACGGGTCGGTCTGCGAACTTATCGAGAGAGTCACTCACTTTACGAGTGGATTTATCGAGAGAGTCACTCACTTTACGAGTGGATTTATCGAGAGAGTCACTCACTTTACGAGTGGATTTATCGTGAAATTTATCGTGAAACTTATCGTGAACTTAAGCAAAAACTATACACTATCTAATGAACTATATTCAAACTACGCAAAATTCCTTTCAATCCATGGGGGTTTGACTGATGAATCTTTAGACGATGTACCTGTAAACCAAAGAAATGAAGAATGTGGTAATCTGTTGTCTGTCTACAAACCATGCTGTGAGTTGAACAAAACAGCCTCCTTTCAAGGTATACCTTCTGTCACAAAGATAGTTACTTTATTTGTTTTCTTATTCGTTGTTTTTGTATCAGTAATCAAAGTCAATCAATTTTGTGTCTCTGGTTTTATAGTATTATGTGGAATTTATATTTTGGTAGCTGGTAGACGCTTCGACGTCCATGTTGAAATGTACATTACTTCATTATTCAGTGATTGTGATATACTAGATAAAACTAACAACTTGACTGTAAATGTATATAATGATGCAGTAGTTACAATAAATATTTCAAAAAACACCAGATCTCGTTATTCTCAGTATGTTCATTACAATTATAGACGGGTTTGTAAGTCTTCTGTTCGCCATAAACGTGATCGTGAGCCCAGTAGATTACCAACACGTGCTCTAAAGCGTCTTGCCACAAAAAGCAGAAAGTTGAGACGGTTTGTTTTTGCAAATATACGGTCTAGTGTACCAACATCGTCCAAATTGTATAATTATATCATTAGCACAAGAAGTCATTCATTTACTATCAATAAAAGAAAGCTTTCAATTCGACTGCAATCTTTTAAATTTAAGGCTAATCGTTATATGGCATTATTTTCTTCTTATAAAGTGTTGTGTTTGTATAAGACCCACACACATTTAGCCCACTATTGTCAATCAAAACTAATCACTGACATTGAGAAGAATCCTGGTCCTGACAATATATTATATGTTGATCCAAGCAAGACAATAACAGCACCGTATAGTCAAGGGAATGTTGCTATATTTGGACAGAATGCAGGACAGCAATGTGTTGCAATGAGCTTATGTTCTCTGATTTATAATAATAAACATGGTATCAATTCATCTAATGATCTTGTGTCTATTATGAATATTGGAAATCAATTGTATTCAAGGTTGTCACAATCTGCAAGACAAAGTTTTTTAATGCAAACTGAATTACCAACAATGCTGAATGTGTTTGACACTGACTATCAGCTCGAATACAGTGAGAGTTTTACAGGTAATTTACATCAAGAAACTGCAATTGAAGGATACGCATACTGTACATCTTTACAAACTGCATTTCAATCATTAATGTCTGAGAACTATACCAATTTTATATTAACAATAGGCTCTAGTGCTGTTGCTATATATTGTCATAGTGACAATATAATCAAAGTTTTTGATTCTCATTCAAGAGATTTATGTGGTAATAGTTTTTCACAGGGTACTTGTGTACTTCTTGAATTATCATCTCCTAGTAACTTAGTTCACTACTTTCAAAGTATACATTACAATGCATTGTTTGAGCTAAAAGGAGTACAACTAAATGATAATTCTATTCATACTGATAGCTCACCAAGTAAAAGTTGTTGTGATGAATACACTTGTTTCAACTGCAGTTATACTGTAGCGCTATATTCACTATGCTACTCTGTAATAAAACCATGTCGCTATTGGAATTCAAACACGATGTCCATTACTGTAAATAATGGTAAACAATTATGTACTAATTTGAATTTAAATAAATATATAACAGCAGATCAATTACCAAAAACCGTTAATGTGTGTGATTTTGAAGTTGGTTTAACTTTGTGTAATAATACAAGTAATGGGGTTTTACTCAACACATACCAAAGCAAAGGCATTCTTAGACAACTTATTATAACCAATTGTGAAAATACTGGGTTTGTGCTGTCATTTTTATCATATTCTATTGGTTGCATTTTCAAACCTTCAAAAACATCAAAATATGTGTATTGTCTAGTGATTTATGATGAAACTAAATCACATCAACCTCAATATATCAAGAATATAAATGGTGTTAATTCACTTGTTGATGAAATAGTCAGCATTCATGGGAAACATCAATCTGTTCAAGATAAAAATGATTACAAAATACAATTTTTTGTATGTTCTGGTGAAAATGCAGATCATTATGAAAGAAAGAGACTAATGAAAAACCAGAGAGCAAGACAAACTTATGATGAAATGGAACCAGCAAAGAAGAAAATATTATTAGAAAAGAAAAGATCAACAAGCAAACAAAATTATAAAACAATGAACAAAGATAAACGACAAAAGTTGTCAAACAAAAATGCTGAAAACTACAGAACAATGGATAGTAATAAAAAACACGATTTGTCAAACAAAAAAAGAGAAAAGTACTTTACAATGGATAGCAATAAAAAACTACATTTGTTAAACAAAAAAAGAGAAAAGTACAAAACAATGGATAGTACTAAAAAACAGGATTTGTCAAACAAAAATGCAGAAAACTATAGGACAATGGATAGTAATAAAAAACAAGATTTATTAGAGAAAGTTTTTAAGAAAAAATATAGTAATAAAAGTATCAACATTTATTCTTGTATTGCACAATTTAAAAAGAAAATAAGAGAAGGGCCATATTATATATGCTGTGTTTGCAACAGGAGTTTATACAAAAGGTCAGTCATGAAACTAAAAAGAAACAAATATCCCTCTGAATCCATGTTTACCATAAAATCATCATTTAACGGGAAAGACTATATTTGCAATACATGTCACTCAAAATGTACTAAAGGGGTAATTCCATGTCAGGCAATTATAAATAATTTATTTGTTGATGATATCCCATCTGAGCTTGAATGTCTTAGAAAGTTAGAACAAATATTGATAGCACAGCGTATAGTATTTGAAAAAATCATAATTATGCCAAAGGGACAACAACGGAAAATTAAGGGTGCCATATGCAATGTACCAGTACAGTGTGATCAAACATGCAATATCTTACCCCGTCCTCCTGAAAGGTCTGGTATTATTATGTTGAAATTAAAGAGAAAACTACAATTTAGAGGTCATGTTTATTTTGAAGCTGTCAGACCAGCATTTCTTCAAGCAGCACTCGCATGGCTTAAAGATAACAACCAACTTTATAAAGACATTTTAATTGAATGCACAAACATTAACAACGAACTAACAGATCTAACACAAAGTGAAATAACTGAAGATATTTTACACCCCCCCCAGAACAGTTACTCTAGATCTGTTGATCAGGAAGATTCTATTGACTTTCCTGAACAATCTGCACAAAACGATGTAAGTAATACAGCACATAATATTCATGACCAAGATAATTCTAATAGTAATAATGATGAAGAACAGGATGATCCTTTGAATGAATATAGATCAGCTGCCAATGAGACATGCCTTCAAGCAATTAACCCAGATTACCCTGTCATTATAGAAGAAAACAGCTGTAGTAATGTTGCTACTGGAAGAGAAATTTACAATGTTGCACCAGGTGAAAACAAACATCCTGTATCTCTGATGACTGATAAATCATGTGAAGAGCTTGCATTCCCAGTATTATTTCCAATGGGTAGATTTGGATACACAGCTGAAAGAGACATAAAATTATCACCTGTTAAATATTTCAATGCCAGATTGCTACATTACAGTGGGCGCTTTGCTACAAATCCAGAATATCTATTCTTTGCACAGTTTATAATAGAACAGAAAAAGGTATCAGATGCTATTAATATTGCACTGAAGAAAGTTCATGGTCAAACTTTAACAGCTTCACAGGTTAAATCAAATACACAAATTATGCAGAATCTTATTTCTCAAGACCAGGCTTATTTATTTCTGAGGCAGATTCCAGGATCTCCACCATATTGGCAAAAATTCATGTATGAAGTGGTAGCGATGGTTAAACAATTAGGTATTCCAACATGGTTTATGACCTTATCATGTGCTGATTTAAGATGGCCTGAACTGTTTCAAATAATCTCACGAGCTAATGGGTCAAATATGACTGATGAGGAAGTAGATGCTTTATCATATGAAGAAAGATGTAGGCTTCTAAATCTCAATCCTGTCATTACAGCAAAGCACTTCCAATATAGAGTTGAAACATTTTTTACTGAAATTTTACTCACGCAGGTTAACCCTATTGGTAAAATAGTATATTATGCTCTTCGCATAGAATTTCAAATGAGAGGTTCTCCTCATTTACATGCATTAATATGGACATCAGACTGCCCTAAGCTATCCAATGATACCAAGGATTCCTATATTGACTATGTAGATCAGCATGTACAAGCATACCTACCTGACAAAGATACTGATCCTGAATTATATGAATTAGTCAAGAAATATCAAACTCATAGTCACAGCAAGACATGCAGAAAATATAAAAACATAGCATGTAGATTCAACTTTGGGCAATTCTTTACTGATAGAACAATAGTAGCTGAACCTCTGCCTGAAGATATGGATGAAGAGATGAAAGCAGGTACACTGAACAAACGTAAGGAAATTCTTTCATCGATAAAACAAAAAATAGATGAGGTTCTCAACCCAAGCAAACCAGAATATAACCCAGCTCTTACCCAGGAAGATATATTTAGTGATGTTGGTGTTACTAAAGATGAATATGAAGCAGCTTTGTCAGTATCACCTGATTCAGATTATGATTTACATCTTAAAAGATCAATAGACAGCTGTTTTACTAATAACTATTTCATTGCTGGTATAAAGGGATTTGCTGCTAATGTTGACTTACAACCTGTATTCAACCATTATAAATGTATTACATATGTTTGTTCATATTTCACAAAGGATGAGACCGAATGTTCACAAGCTATAGTTAATGCTGCAAGAGAAGCAAAAGAGACAAATCTAAATGTCAAAGATGGACTTAAGAAAATTGGAGCAGCTTTTCTTTCTTCAAGAGAAGTAAGCTCACAAGAGAGTATCTATCGCTGTATGCCAGAGCTTTGGTTAAGAAAGATATTTCCTAAAACTGTTTTTGTAAGCACAGATTTGCCAGAAAAGAGATTAAGAGTAGCAAAAAGTCAACAAGACCTTGATTAATTAGAGGACGATAGCACAGATATATATAAGTCCAATATCATTGAGCGTTACAGTATAAGGCCAAATTACATCCCATCTGTAAATAACATGTGTCTTGCTGAATTTGCAGCATATTATTATAAAGATTACAAATCTGACATATCTCAAACAGCTGATGCTCAGCCTGAAATACTTAATGATGACATCATTGAACAGTCACATATGGATTCACATGATGACACATCCTCTCTCCCTAACAAAATAAAATTACTAAATGGCACTGAAGTCATGAAATGCAGGAAGGTTAAAGCTGTCATAAGATACCATACTCCTAATAAGACAAAAGAACCTGAAAAATACTTCCATCATATTCTCATGTTATACTATCCATGGAGAGAAGAAAGTGAGCTTCTAGGTAATGAACAAACATACATGTCTAAATTCTGTGAATCAAATGTTCAAGCACTAGTAGAACAAAATAAGAATGTATTTGAACCAGATTCTGATGCAGTACTTGAAGCACTTGAGACATTGAGAAATAATGACATGAGCACACTTCACTCATATGATGCTATCAATGATCAAGAAAATGAGGACTTACAGTCACAACTACAAGACAACTCTAATGATGACGAATCATTTAGCAATTTGCCAGCAGAACATCTAGTTGGTAATACAACAAATGACAATTCAACTACTGGTGCAATAGCAACATACATACAACCATCTGAAATTTCTGATGACGATCTCCGCGAGTCTGTCAGATCACTTAACACTGAACAACGTCTAGCATATGACACTGCACTTACATGGTGTAGAAATAAGGTTAAAAACATGAACAGTGTAAAACCACAACATGTACCTGCTATACATTTATTCATAACTGGAGGTGGTGGCTCTGGAAAATCTCACGTAATCAAAACAATATATCATACTGCAACAAAAACATTTAGACATGGGCCAACTAATCCAGATAAACCAACAGTATTGTTAATGGCACCAACAGGAGTAGCTGCTATCAATATCAGTGGTACTACAATAAATACAGCATTAGCAATACCAAAGGAATCAGGTGACAATTTACCACCAATGTCAGATCAAAAGAGAACACAATTAAGAATAGCACTCTCAGAATTAAAATTAATAATTATTGATGAAATATCTATGGTATCAAACACTACTTTGCTTCATATTCATCAAAGGCTAAAAGACATTTTTGCCACACCAAATGATCAACTTTTTGCATCACTTAGTATTCTAGCTGTAGGTGACCTGTATCAGTTAGGGCCAATTCGCAGAAAACCTGTATTTGAGGACTATAAAAATAATGTGTTTAACTTATGCCATCCTTGGTCTGTGTTTAAAATGATAGAGTTAATTCAGATTATGAGGCAAAAAGATGATCAACCATTTACAGAATTATTGAATAGATTTCGAACAGCTTCTCAAACTGAAGATGATATCAAAACCATACAATCTAGAGCTTTGAATCCTAATGATCACAGCAATTACCCATCAGAAGCATTGCACATTTTTGCAGAAAATGCACCTGTAGACCAACACAATAATGCACATCTTGATCAACTTAAAACACCATTGTACAGACTAAAAGCTGTCGATCAATACCCACAAAATGTAACAAAACAGGACATCGACAGAGTACTAGCAAGAGGCAGATCTGAAACTGGTGGTCTTGACTCAGAAATATTGATTAAAGTAAATGCGAGAGTAATGATAACCACAAATATAGATATAGCTGATAGATTAATCAATGGTCAAATGGGTACAGTGGCAAAAATAGCAATTAATCACAATACAAACAGACCTTCTATCATTTACATTAAGTTTGATGACCCTCAAGCTGGCACCAATGCTATACAAAAACATGCAAATCCATATGCTAGAGAAAATAATTATGTACCGATACAACCTGTACTAGCTAGAATTAAAGTCAGGCCAGGAAAACCATCTTCTCCAGAATTACAAAGACTGCAGTTTCCTATTACACTAGCATGGGCATGTACAGTACACAAGGTACAGGGATTGACACTTAGTGAAATTGTTGTTAGTTTTGACTTGAATAGACAAAAGTATTTCAACTATGGACAAATTTATGTAGCATTAAGCAGAGCAACATCTTTACAAGGTTTGCATGTAATTGGCCAAATAGAAAATAATCATGTACGAGCCAATCCTAAGGTAAAATCAGAATATGAAAGATTGCGACACGAGACTATCTACACAGATTCATCAAGTATTACAGATCCTCATACTCTTACTATAAGTTTATTAAATATACGATCTTTAAGAAAACATAGCATTGACATCAAACATGATGCAAGACTGACACAATCTGATATCTTAGCTCTGACAGAAACGCAACTTTTGCCTCATCATTCAGACAATACTATTAGAGACACTTTACATCCTTATGAACTACATAGGCAAGATCACCAAAATGATAAGTATCTAAGTTTGGCTTTATGCACTAAAACTAGCACCAACATCTTGAACAAGCAATATTTTGAAAGCATTAATGCTTTGATGTTTGAAATACTACAGACAAACACCAACAAAATAATGACATTTTTATTAATTTACAGGAAAAACAACTCCAACGTACAGGAATTCTGTCAAAGTCTCTCTAACATTCTTCAAACAAATAGAATTCAGATTATACTAGGTGATTTCAATGCGAATTATTTTATTGCAAACACACTTCAACAACTAATGAACTCTTTGGGGTATATTCAAATTGTCAGTGAGCCTACATTTGTATCAAGCGGAAGTCTACTGGATCAAGTATTTGTTCAACAACCTATTAACGATAAAATTTCCAATGAAGTGATAAGTGTTTATTATTCTGACCATGATTGTGTTAAGACTGTAATCAAACTGTAAATATTATAACACTGTATAAAACAACTACATTTTCTTCTTATTGCGCCATTTTTCTTACTTTTTTGTTATGATAAAAACCATAATTGAAATGAAATATCAAAATGATGGACCATCGACATCCCATCCACACACAGAGGTTATGTGGCCTCGGTGTGCATCGAACAGCAGAGTTGATATGCAGGTAAGTACAAGACGAATTTTCATTGTTCTCTATTCATTATAACTACTTACCTTCAAATCCATGCAATGGCAACATATAATTATCCTTTATCCATCCAAATTAACTTTAAAAACTCTCTTTCAGAAAGACAACAACCTTCCAATCCACCATCTTGACGATAACAAATCTTTTGATTGGCTGACAGCTGAACGTCAAAATGTTTCCAAGGTTACGGTGATGTCACAGGAAAACCTCAAAAAGAATCTACAAACATTCTTTTAAAAAAACTTATACTTGGTATAATTTTGTCACCTAGGACCTTGCCTAAAGAAACAAACATGTCGTTTTCACGCAAAAAACAACAAAGCTATACAATCATTGCCAAGCGCATCAGTCCAGAGGCAAGAAGAATATTATTCGGCGTACTTATAATACCCGTGCCGATACTGTGCTCCTTCATGCAGTTCCGAGCTTATAACAATACTTGAAAAGTCTGCAAATACAACAAATGGTACTGAGTTATCTTCAAATCATTTAAGACATCATGATTATATCGAACGCATCCAACAGATCTATTACAGTGGAGATACAGTTCAACATTTCTCCTTTATGCTGAAAACTTTGACATCTTGTAGTGCACAGTTTACTGCAATAATATGCAGCCAGTTGAGAAAATATAGCACGTTGACATTTGCGGAACAACTTGTTGCTAATACACAACAAAGTATCAATATCAAGTAGTTGGAACTATTGAACTGTTCTTGTTCTTATTTGCCTTATGTATGATAAAGAAATAGTTGTCAAGCGTAATTGATCAGTTTAACAGTAATTGAGACACTGTCTGTATCATTTTAACTACTACATTTGTGTAAAATTGGTGTTAGAATTTCATTACACTATATCAACAGTTCTGTTGTTTTTCACGTGTGTGCCGTATACCCTAAGGAAACTGCCCCTAGTTTGGCATGTGTAGTGGGTGATTGTGGCGTTTACAGTGTGTCAATGGGGCCATAAAAATAAATTGCCTCTAAGTGACCAGGACAATTTAGTCAAAACGGGAGTTTTCAAATTAGGGAGAATGTTTTGTCAGATTGTGGATTTGGCGGTTCCAAAATTAGAGTATTACTTTTCTGAAAATTCACTGTAATTGACCAATAACAATAACACAATAGAATTAGCATAAAATAGCGCTTTATAATGAGTAGCACATTTTATGGACGTCTTTCTTTAGTTTTTTTTTTTTTTTTTTTTTCGCTAAACAAAGTGCACCTCAGGAGTCATAGATTAATCGATTTTCCAAAAGCAGCCCGAGTTCACGCAGTTATGCGTCTAGTCTTAATTATGGTGCTCCGCTGGCGCGGGCCTTCGGCCCGCGCGGAGCTCCGCTATAACTTTCTCAAGCTCGAATTCAACCTATTCACAATAAAATACATTCCTTTTCATCTGAGTGAGGACTTTCTAGGTAGCGAAAAATCAAGGAGAAATACTGATAACTCAACGGATTCGCTTTTGTCCCGCACATGTCCTGAGCTGAGTAAAATCTTAATAAATTTACATAATGTCACGGTCACGCAGTCGCTGTCTGCAGCGAATCGCATTCGCACGCTTGAATTTTGCTAATAAATGATAAATAAATTCAAGCTTGGTTGTTGTCGTCGTGTTTCAAATTTTGTGGAACCACAGTTTGTTCACCGTCGTAATGACAAAAATTTTGAATTCATTTACAAGTTCTCGTTTGAAAATTTTAAATCCTAAATCTGTCGAACAAGATAATAGTCCCGCAGTTTTGCTTAGAGTGCACGCACTAAAAGTGTGCAACATTTATCACTATTTAGTAGTAAATAGCACTAATTAAACAAAAGAAAACAATAGAATAAGCATAAAATAGCACTATTTAGTGGTATTTATGTTGCACACTTTTAGTGCGTGCACTCTAATAAGACCGCAAACAAAATAACACATGGGCGACGAGCGGCAGTGAAAGAAAAAATGAGGATGATTTGACTTGCAAATATTAAGAAAAAAACTGGATAAGAATGAATTATTCTTCATTTTCCTTTATCTTTATTTTCTTTTTTGACGGAATAGATTAGCTTTTACGCACTTTTTGTAAATAAAAAAGCTGCTTGGATGCGATTCGCTGCAGACAACGACTGCGTGACCGTGACATTCTGTAAATTTATTAAGATTTTACTCAGCTCGGGACATGTGCGGGGCAAAAGCGAATCCGTTGAGTTATCAGTATTTCTCCTTGATTTGTCGCTACTTAGAAAGTCCTCACTCATATGAAAAGGAATGTATTTTATTGTGAATAGGTTGAATTCGAACTTGACAAAGTTTTATAAAAATATATGGACCAATTTTTGAGAAATGCGGATTTTACTAAAAATGTTGGATTTACAAATGTTGTCATAAAATATACTTTTTAGCCGTAGGGCCGTAGTTTAAAAACTATTTAAGCTAACGCTTTCAAATTTGCTTACAATAAACATGAGACATGGGTCAATGTTTGTGTAAAAACTTTAAATGATTACATAAACCGTTATTTTTCTACGCCTCATTTTTTGTTGTACATTGAACGGAGTCCGAAAAACCAAAACAAACTTTGAAGCATTATTTCTCAAAAATTCCCAGATTTAAATTCTTGAAACTCCGTTGCCAGTTTGGAAATTACTCATATTGTGACATATGAAAGTTTGACAAAAATCTATGGGCGAATTTCGGAGATAAAACTCGAAATCCGTTTTTCAGGAATTCTCCATAACTTATGAATATTAATGAGAATCTGCCCAAAATACCCATCATTTTAAACTTCACTTATTAGGTAAACTTTCATGAAAAAATTGTTTCAATATAGATAGAGGAACATTGTCAAGTTGAACGATTTCATAATCTATTTGCAATTTTGCAGAGCCTAGTTGTAGCTTTCCGAAACTGTGTCGAGCCACCTTAAGCGAAACAAATACAGAACGTTTGAACATTTTTTAGATTTGAGCAAAATCGAACAGATTGAATGTTTTTAATTTGTTCTCAAGTGTTGTGCATTGGTTTGAAGTTTACAATGCAGTTTACCACTTATTTGAAGCTGATCAATTTTTTGAGTTATTTTTGAAAAACTGATTTTCAAAATATCTATTTTTTATCATTGTAATAAACTTGATCGAATTAATTTTGCCACTATTCATAAACTCAGTCATAACTACATATTTAGTGTTAAATTCAAGTCCATAGGTGTAGATTAAGTTATCCTTTGCGCGAAATGAAAAGTAGTAGGTGCGCTTCCCTAAAACTGTTATGAATCGCCTTAATCAGACAGGTGTTTTTCAAGTAGCGAGTCAGTTTTACTATATCAGATCGTGTAGCTCATTTCATTTGGCCCAGAGAGTTCGAAGTTCATAGCCTAACATCAGTTGCAGGAATAAGCTATCGATTTGTAAGTGACGTCATTAACAACAACAACCAGAATGCTTTGCCGACTCCGAATTGTAATGTACTTGATTAAAGTTGTCGTCTCAACCACAATGCTTTGCGTAGCTCTGTAATTGACATATGAATAAAATAATTACATCTAAAAAATATCTTCAAATATCAATCAATAAAGAATTCAAAGCGATTTTATCTCCGTATTACACTATTTTTACTTTGCACATATCTGTTACTGCTTTACATGAGTAAAATACCTCATTAGGAACCACCCTAATGCTATTTGCAGAAACTAGGCTATTTTTAAACTGTTAGCAATCCCGCTAAAACCTTATTCTTAAGAGATTTCGTCCAATTCCTCTCTGGTGAATCTGACCAATCACGTCCCGTTCTTCAAATAACTAGGCAGCAATGAATAGACTTAACGGGGCTGATGATGTGTGCAAAGCCCAGTATGGGGAATAGGTTCTCATACATGAAAAACCTCAACTTTTAAAACAGCCAAATTTGTTGCATCGCAACCGTCTGACAAACTCCGCCTACTGAAATTGATTGATGGTTGAGAAAAGACGAAATCATAACAAGATTTTGAAACGGCGGCCGCGATACAACGAATTTTGCTACTTTTTTCTGTTGTTCTCAATCCGTTATTATTCTTGATTTTTAAAACATCTAAGTTTAACAGTTTCTTTGCAAGCAACTCTGATATCTTTGAAGCGAGTCAGATATATAAGTGGATTTATACAAGAATTTAACCAAAATAACATTATCGTGAAAACACTAAAGATAAGTATACTGCTGAGATGTGCTTGAAATTTGTCCATAAAAGGCCAAAGTAAAGGTACAAACAAAAGAGGGCAGTAACAGAAAAGCAAACATGCCAAAATAATCAACATCGTATGAAGTGTTTTGCGGTACTTTGAAATATCAAATGTCCTGACTTGTTCTGGCTGGACGTCGAGGTGACAGCGAAGTTTTTTGAAAATTATCGAGTAGATTATACTGAGACAGACTAATACTACAGCACCAAATAACCAGGTAAACCCTAAAAGGTAAGGTTTTCCTTTCATCTCGAATATTATGAGCAGCAATAACACAGCAAATAAAGCAATCCAGGTTGCTGCGACGAGAGTAATGGCTCTCTTCTTTGTCACTATTAATCTGTATCTTTGTTTAAGAGTCAGTGCTAGGTAGCGATCAATTCCAATTGACAATGACATGGCAATTGACATCACTGCTAAATACAGCGATAACGATCCAAAGATCTGTATCAAGAAACAAGTGAGCTTTAGATTTTTGTGCAACCAAGTTATCGTACATACTGCCATCATTGGACCAATTACCAAGCAGAGCAAGAGGTCCGTCAACGCCAGGCTGGTTATGAGGACGTATGACGATGTATGAAGGTTCGGTGATCTGATTATTGACAGTATTACCAATCCATTGCCAAGAGTGCCAAGGAACATTAATACAATGTTTGCTGCAAGAAGACCATAGACGGCTTTCGCAAATACGTCGAAATGCTGCAGACAGTAAAGCAAAAATCCGTGTATATGTGGATCGCACTTTTCAAAGTCTTTCATCGTTGTGAATCGTACAAAGAACGGTTTAGAAGTGAGTTGCAATGCAGACAGTTGAAGATTTAAGAATGCATTCGAAGCCATTTGTTTCAAATGCAATTAAACCGCACAGGTGAGCAATCTTTTAGAAAGACCTCCTGCATTAAATCGAATTAAAATTGACGAATATGACAAATCGTTCATTTCAGATTGGATAGCCCACTCTAAACGATATGGTACACAAATAAATGATACAAATGTGTTCAAATTACTCAACTGTGATCAAACACTATTTTATAATTACATTATAAAATAATAGAGGAACTCTTAGTGGGGATCTTAATAACCCACAGTTCTGATGATCAAAGAAAATAACCGAAAATACCCTCGTTAACAAATGACTGAACCGAATTGCCAAATACAAGTTGTGTTTTATGTCACGTGTATTTTTAAATCGCTACAGATTTAATAAAATAGTCAAGTTAGGAAATAATGTACAATTTCTATCTTCCCAAAACTTTAATAATTCATAATTCTAAAAAAAGCAATAATCCTAAATAATTAAAAACATTTTTTTACATTGCACATTTTTTTTTAGTAGTTCACACATGTATAAATTTCAAATATTTACAATAGCATTATTGATGAAAAGAAATGATTAATAAAGAATCAAAATAATTTAGAAAGAATTACAATAGTAACTGTTTATACAGCGTGGTTTTCAAATTGTTAAAAAACGTTTGCAGCCATAATGCAACCCAATTATAGTGTCACATGTTCCTCTAAAATCTTCTAATAATCCGAAAAACCCTGAGAGAACCTCATAATTTATACCTTCGTAGAAGTTTTAAATATCATCTAATACTAGCTATAAACGAGAGAACTTAGTAACTTTGTCATATTTTACGAAAAGAGGGCTATATTGTTTTCGACTTTTACTTATTTACGGTATTCATCTTACACATAGAGAAAAATGATATTTTTATCTCTTTCTTTATTGCTAAATAAGTCTCAGCATTTTTAAGACAGCAAAAGTGTTTTTAAAGGTCAACTATCAAATCGACACAGGCGCTTGAAATTACCATGCAAATAGCCAATTTTGTGTGTCAGTCCCAAAATGAAGTGACGAGGATCTTCAATGACATTCGTAAAGGGTCTACAAGATGTGTTCAAAAACCTGTGGACTCATCTTTTTTATCATATATATGTAATTGTACAAATATATACTGTCTAAGAACAAATATTGTAATAATATTGTCAATTCTAGGTGGTGTAAATGGGATTAAATATGATTCATTGATTGATTGATTGAAACAAATTGGTGCTCAAACAAATAATGACAAATATAATAACAATATTACTACTGCTAATAAAAATAAGACGTTTACACTTCGCAACAAGAATATGTTGTGCAGAAGACTTAACGTAATATATAAAAAAAAACAATTGCTGTATTTTATTCCAATTTCATATGTAGCATTATTTGTTCGTAAAAGATACAATCTTGTGTGCAATAACATAGCGGGTATTCATGTTTACACTACGTATCTTAAAAACAAATAGCTTTTAACCTTTTTTAGCTAGCCTTAAAGTCGTTACAACACCTGAAATATAATGCGTATTCTACGCGCGCGCGAATGGTAGATAGGAGACTGTTTTTTTCTTATTTTACAACAATTTGAGAATTTTAAAGAAAGCCGCGGAGGTTTTACATGCTTCGCAACATACACAGCACAATCATCATTTTACTCAAAATCGGCTTCACAGAGTTCGTTAAACTCTCATATATTATGTCCCTGTACATATGCGGTCAAGTCAAGTCAAGTATATTGATAATTTAATATTACAACGATATCTGGAAATAGAGCAAGTGCTAATCTAAAGGCAGATGAAGGCTTACAATGATTACAGGTTGAGCTAGGACTTACTTATTTAAGAAAAAAGACTCACTATAATTGCTGCCGCAGCGAGCGAGCCTGAAGCGAGCGAGCAAGGCAGCAACCCTAATCTGTAAAAGGAGTTAAAATCTCGATTTTACCCCATAATGCACCGCAAATTCGTTTACCTACGTCCCTTGCGCGCCTCCTATGTTGTTATTCGACACCAAAGTATTCCTTGGATTTGTGTGGTCAAGGTAAGTGAAACTGTGTGTCTTTATAGTTCAATTTAATCTTTTTTTTCTGTGATTACTGTGCAAGACGCTCGAAGAATAATCACTTGGAGTAAACACAAGTGATAATATTAGGAAAGCTTTATCGTATAACTAAAATAGATCATAATTTCTTAAGCTTGCGTTGGACGGATCGTTTGAAGTGCAACTGTTCGTTCTAATTGCTGCCGCAGCGAGCGAGCCTGAAGCGAGCGAGCAAGGCAGCAACCCTAATCTGTAAAGGGAGTTAAAATCTCGATTTTACCCCATAATGCACCGCAAATTCGTTTACCTACGTCCCTTGCGCGCCTCGTATGTTGTTATTCGACACCAAAGTATTCCTTGGATTTGTGTGGTGGTCAAGGTGAGTGAAACTGTGCGTCTTTATAGTCCAATTTAATCTTTTTTTCTGTGATTACTGTACAAGACGCTCGAAGTAAATACAAGTGAAAATATTAGGAAAGCTTTATCGTATAACTAAAATAGATCATAATTTCTTAAGCTTGCGTTGGACGGATCGTTTGAAGTGCGACTGTCCGTTCTAATATTTTAACATTATGATGGTACAAAACTATAATTAAAAGCAAGAATTTGTTTCAGATGGCTAAGGTAAACGAAGATTTACATTGATTACGATTACTTTGTCGATATTTGTTATATATTTGTAGATATACGGCCGCTATTCGTGTCACTTGTGTTGTAATCGTCAATTATTACAGTAAAATTGAAATAAGATATTTGTAGTTCATTTCTTTATGCATTTACTAGGTATATTCATTGACTTGCTTGTTTCTTTTTTAGACTGTCAATCAAGATATGTTTATAATGGTTGCTGTCGCAGCGAGCGAGCCTGAAGTGATGTTATTGTTCATTTAAATGCAATACATTTCAAGCTTTTAAAATAAAACAAATACCCCCAAATACCATATTACAAGTTTTTATTATTTACTGATGATTTTCATTAAAATTTTATAAGATTGAATATTTTTAATTAAACAATTAATTCCAAAAGTACAAACAATAAGTCAATGAAACTCTTACTGGTTATTGGTGCCAAGTAAATGTAAAAAGAACGTTTTCTTGCTTGTGCTTTTGTATAATGATTTGCTTACCTTCCATTACATTATGATTTTTAAAAGAATAAATATGTTGAAAATAAAATTTGGGAATTGAAACTATGTTTTGGTGATGTTGACATAGTCCTTATTGCCAAATATCGAACCATAATTCACTCACTTTCAATTGTTTGTAACAAAAATTTCAATTCATTTAAGCAAAAATCTAAGGCAGCATTTTGCTACCTGTTAGGTAGACTAGTATCTACATTTAATTGAAAAGAAAGACAACAAGAGAAAAAAAGAGAAAAAAATTACAGCTTGTGAAGTGGAATATTGTATGTGATAATTGACATTTTATACATATGTTTATTGAATTAGCGACGGTCCGCTATAGAAACTAGTCTAGAATTGGTAAGCTATCTATCGAATCTTTCCATACTATGATATTGTTGGTTGTTTTGTCCTGTAATAATTTGTTCATTCTGCCATCATACAAACCAAACATTCCTCCTAAAAAGAAAACGGTCCAATAATCAGGATGGCGATGATGATGGTGATGATGGTGACGATGGTGGTGATGATGATGATGGTGGTGGTGATGATGATGATGGTGATGATGACGATGATGACGACAAAGATGATAATGACGACGAAATTTTACAATGCCAGTTTACGATGGCGAAGATGGTGATGATGATGGTAATGATGGTGATGATGGTAATGATGATGATGGTGATGATGATGATGATGGTGATGATGGTGATGATGGTGATGATGGTGATGTATGACGACGACATTCTATGCCAGTTTACCTGTGTGTATATAAAGAACTCTTCGACCTTTAAACCTGGAAGGATTCACTTGCATCTCATTCAGCATGCCTCTGACAGACTTTATAGTGTATACAGGATCCAACATAATCCCAGTCGTTGATGATATTCGATATAGAAAATCTACAATCGATACAGAAAAAAATACGATATTGCAGTACTAACAAATGGCCATCAACGTGTCGAACATGGAAATGATATTGGTGGGATGATGTACGTGGTAGCACTTTATATGTACAGCAAACAAAATACAAATTATCATAACGGTGCTGCTGCATATTATTATAGTTTCATTATAGTTTTAATGATGATGATGATGCTGATGATGATGATGATGGTAGTGGTAGTGATGACGTGGCCAATGGTGATGATGATGATGGTGGTGGTGGTACTGATGGTGATGGCAGTGGTGGTGGTGTTGTTGTTGTTGATAATGTTGATGGTGATGATGTTGATGATGATGGTGATGAGGATGGTGGCTGTGTTATTTCTAATGATGATGGTGGTGGTTGTGATGTTGTTAATGATGTCGATGATGTTGATGGTGATTGTAACGTAGAGACGCTTCGTCACAGTTATGATGGTGACGATGATGATGATTGTAGTGGTGGTTGTGATGTGATCGTTGATGATGATGGTGATGAGGATGGTGGTAGCGCTGTTGATGATCATTTTAATGATGACGTTTTTGATGATGGTAATGCTGTTGCTGTTGATGATGACGGTGATGATGATGACGACAATAACGATGATGTACTCGTTGTTGATTATGTTGATATTGATGGAACAATGATTATATGAGGTTGGTGACGATTCAACCCACCATTTCCCTGCTAGCAGAGTCTCATACACGTGAGAGCAGGGAAACCATCCATTCAACAGCCTATCTGGTTACCTACCTAATTCTTCTGTGGTAGATATTGCATAACCTAAGCCTTTATAATCGTCTATGATATCAATTAGATCCTCTGCTTTTACATCCAGTCCAACAGAGTTCAGTTCTTTGTTGATGCAGTCATAAAAATATTTGGCATTATCACAGGCACAAATAGCATGACATCTGGTATGAAAAAAAAGCAAATGATTGAAAAAGATTGATTGATTAATTGATTCATTGATTGACTGATTCATTGATTGATTGATGGATTGATTGATTGATTGACTGATTGACTGATTGATTGAATGATGGATTGATTGATTGATTGAATGATTGATTGATTGATTGAATGATTGACTGATTGACTGATTGACTGATTGATTGAATGATGGATTGATTGATTGATTGATTGATTGAATGATTGAATTATCGATTGAATGACTTAGTGAATGAGTGGAATAATGAATGAATAAGTGTAATTAATTAGATGAATAGACTAAGCAGCCAGTTCGTGATTTCAATTCTTTTTTTCTTGTTTTGGTATTTAAGTTAAAGTTTATTTATTTATTTTTGTTTCTGTCTCTAGAATTTGTCGCTGTTAAACTGCAACAATGTCGCGTATACGAGCCATAGGTGTATATACTTAGTTGTCAAATGGTCTTAACTCATTTTCACCTTTTCAGTTATTGGTTAGGGCCAGTTCATGTATTTCATGTTTTATATTGAAAATTTTAAATGTATACGTAACATGTAGATTCTAGATACAATAAACCATTGTTGTTGTTATTGTTGCTGTTGTTATTGTTGTTGTTGTTATTGTTGTTGTAGTTATTGTTGCTGTTGTTATTGTTGCTGTTGTTGTTGTTGTTGTTGTAGTTATTGTTGCTGTTGCTGTTGTTGTAGTTATTGTTGCTGTTGCTGTTGTTGTAGTTATTGTTGCTGTTGCTGTTGTTGTTGTTATTGTTGCTGTTGCTGTTGTTGTAGTTATTGTTGCTGTTGCTGTTGTTGTAGTTATTGTTGCTGTTGCTGCTGTTGTAGTTATTGTTGCTGTTGCTGTTGTTGTAGTTATTGTTGCTGTTGCTGTTGTTGTAGTTATTGTTGCTGTTGCTGTTGTTGTAGTTATTGTTGCTGTTGCTGTTGTTGTAGTTATTGTTGCTGTTGCTGTTGTTGTAGTTATTGTTGCTGTTGCTGTTGTTGTAGTTATTGTTGCTGTTGCTGTTGTTGTAGTTATTGTTGCTGTTGTTATTGTTGTTTTTGTCATTGTTGTTGTTATTGTTGTTATTGTTGTTGTTGTTGTTGTCATTGTTGTTGTTGTTATTGTTGTTGCTGTTGTTATTGTTGTTGTTATTGTTGTTGTTATTGTTGCTGTTGCTGTTGTTGTAGTTATTGTTGCTGTTGCTGTTGTTGTAGTTATTGTTGCTGTTGTTATTGTTGTTTTTGTCATTGTTGTTATTGTTGTTGTTGTTGTTATTGTTGTTGTTGTTGTTGTTATTGTTGTTGCTGTTGTTATTGTTGTTGTTATTGTTGTTGTTATTGTTGTTGTTATTGTTGTTATTGTTGTTTTTGTCATTGTTGTTGTTGCTGTTGTTATTGTTGTTGTTATTGTTGTTGTTGTTGTAGTTATTGTTGTTGTTGTTGTTGTTATTGTTGTTTTTGTCATTGTTGTTGTTGCTGTTGTTATTGTTGTTGTTATTGTTGTTGTTATTGTTGTTGTTATTGTTGTTGTTATTGTTGTTGTTATTGTTGTTATTGTTGTTTTTGTCATTGTTGTTGTTGTTGTTGTTATTGTTGTTGTTATTGTTGTTGTTGTTGTAGTTATTGTTGTTGTTGTTGTTGTTGTTGTTATTGTTGTTGTTATTGTTGTTTTTGTCATTGTTGTTATTGTTGTTTTTGTCATTGTTGTTGTTGCTGTTGTTATTGTTGTTGTTATTGTTGTTGTTATTGTTGTTGTTATTGTTGTTGTTATTGTTGTTATTGTTGTTATTGTTGTTGTTATTGTTGTTATTGTTGTTGTTGTTATTGTTGTTGTTATTGTTGCTGTTGTTATTGTTGTTGTTATTGTTGTTGTTATTGTTGTTGTTATTGTTGTGTTATTGTTGTTATTGTTGTTATTGTTGTTGTTATTGTTGTTATTGTTGTTGTTGTTGTTATTGTTGTTGCTACCAACACTTCACATACTTTACTTTAGATCCTGTTAAGTAGTTACCAATAGCAACGCCAGCGGCTGTACCGGAACTACCGATACACAAAACTATATCATCAAAGTCTTCCAGAACATTCTAGAAAAAATATATATATACATATTTAATACATGAATTACACTCGTTTTCAGGTACACGCGCGTTTTCGGTAAAACCTCTCAAATGCAAAACAAGGTTTTGGTGGACGTCAATCATTCCGTTTCCATAGCGATATTGAAATCATTGAAAACTGAAAGCGAAGACACTTCGTGGGATCAAGACGTAATATTTACTTACTTCTTCGTCTTCTTTGTCGATAATCTGTGTGTCATCAATATCTGGCAGGTTCGGCGCCGGTAATACGAGGTATTCGTCGTCTTCGGTGCTGTTTGGGGGTATATCGAAGGCAAAATCGTGTAGAAAGGTTTGAAACGATGACAGTTTCTTTGACAAATGGAAAGGAGAAAGCGCACAGTACCTTTGCAAGCACGTGCACATTTCTATGGAAACAGAATGATTGACGTCCACCAAAACCTTTTTTTGCATTTGAGAGGTTTTACCGAAAACGCGCGTGTACCTGAAAACGAGTGTAATGACTTCAAAGGTCCATTCATTCAAACACTCAAATAAAGAGATCAAAATCCAAATATCAAATCCTACAAAAATTTGTAGAAGTTGCAAGAACTTCACAACAGCCTTACAAAACAGTTTTAAGTGTAATCCTACAAACCCCAAATTATCTTGAATATGAATTATTCCAAAAAGTCAATGGGTAATTTTTGCAACTTTTTATGACTTTTTTCAGGACAAACAAACTCCCCTCCTCATGGTCAGGTATGGATACATTTCCTAAGCACATACATTGTACTAGCTAGCTGGGGCAATATTTGTTTTTAGTATCAAAACTAAAGGGGGAATATGTTCCACATGAATTTTACAGCCAAATTTGTTGTATTGTGACCTGCCGTTTCAAAACTTTGTTTTCATTTTGGTCTTTTCTGAGCCGTCAATCAATTTCATAGGGCAGAGCTTGCCATAATAAGTTATGTCATTGGTTAATCTAAAATAAACTTCACCTTTGAAATTGATTGACGATTCCGAAAAGACCAAGTCAAAACAAAGTTTTAAAACAGCGGGTCACGATGCAACGAATTTGGCTGTAAATTATTAAATTAACATATTCATATACTATTACCAATAAAAATATTGCTCATTTTGTGTGTTTAAATACGCCCATAAAATTACAACTTCTGTCTCAGATTGTGGCTAGTAGAATGTATAGCATTTCATCATAAACGAGAAAACTAAAAATAAACTGAAAGATTTCATACTTGTTGTACTAGTTCCTCAAATGCAGAAATATACCCAAACAAACCAATATGGTTGGAGCCACCTAGAGGTATAATGTACGACTTGTGACCTTTATGCCTGGAATATGAGATAAAAACTAGTAAGACTCTAGAATATGAGAAACAAACTAGTAAGACTCTAGAATATGACAAACCACAATACACCTATATATGGAAAATTGGATGGACGGATGGATGGATGGATGGATGGATAAATGAATGAATGAATGGACGGATGAATGGACGGACAGACGGATGGATGAATGAATGAATATATTCATGAATGGATGGATAATTGAATGAATGGATGGATGAATTTATGTGCTGATTTGTACCTGAGTTGCTTAGCAACAGATATCATCCTTGGTTTTAGGCCAGTCTCATAAGACTCATTTGGCACAAGATATATCTTGGCATTCACCAAATGATTGAGTAGTAAATTACCATGGCAACCAATCTCTGTATTCTAGATAAATAAATATAAAGAAATGAGCGATCATATAACACCATTTCCATGTAGCTTTACATCAAAGCTAATAAAAAAATATGTATAAAAATATATGACAAATTACCACTAAATAGTGCTCTTTTATGCTAATTCTATTGTTTTCTCTTGTTTAATTAGTGGTATTTAGTACCAAATAGTGACAACTGTGGCACACATTTAGCGTTTGCACTCTATGACAACATTTAACTAAAACAAGATGTTTATACATCATTTAAATACATTGTATCAATAGTTGTAAATAATACATCAGAAAAACATAATAAAATATTTCCTTTACAAAAACATGTTGTATAAAAACAGGCTGTGTACATAGCAATTTAAAATGTTTTCATCACAAAAAGGTGGCAACAGGTCATTCCAAGACCACTAGGAATGATGGGTAAAAGTCATGACAGAATGTAGAATGGCATCTTGGACAGTGAAAAAGGTGAATATTGACCTTTTAATCTATGTAGCGAACAGAGAGCAAATCAAGTCATAACTAAATGGCTTCAATTTCTTGTCAACTGGGGAAAAAATAATAACAGTAATATTTATACCGTTTCATAGTTCCTGAAAAACAAAAACAATGTACAAAGCATTTTTAATAAAAACAAATATCCAGCTATATGTGCATTGTACCTGTTCTTTATGTCGGAGGAATAGATAACTATCTAATCCCAATTCCCTTGCTGCTACTGCCACAGCTCGGCAGTGGTTAGACTGGACACCGCCACATGTTAATACAGTATCACATTCTTTGTCAAGAGCATCAGCCATCAGAAACTCTAGTTTACGAACCTATAAAAGAATCTTTACAGGTATAGGTATGTAGGTCAGGTAGGTGGGTAGAACATGCTTTATTGGGTAATTGACCTCAAAATTTTACAGGTGTTGCTAAAGCTTTTAACAAGTTTTAATATTTATCTAAAAGTAACTATTTTAATGCAATTTGATACAAAAAACTCATAATAATAATTATGCTGATGATGTTGATGATGATGATGTTGATGATAATGATGATGATCAAACACTACTTTACCTTGTTCCCAGATAGGCTATTTCCTGTCAAGTCGTCCCTCTTGATTGACAGCTGAAATGTACTTGGTAAACCAGGGGGGTGCCAGTCATGGATTGGAGTATTTCTACAACACAACTTTCAAAAATGTTCATCATTTATATTAACATTTACAGAATGATATAGTTATTCAGATATAAAAATTCCAGTGCTGGATTGCTAGTTGGACCTGATTCCTATAGATAATAGTTAATAAATTAATAATTATTGGAAGTGGGAAAAGCTTCTTGTATGTTTGTATATGCAGTAAAAAGGATTACGACAATGACAGTACCAATAATTATAAATGTACATACTCCTACAAATTCTTCAAAATACTTCCAATCTACGTATTTATAAAATTGATATCAATACCAAGGTCGACATGTTGAAAGAGTGAAAATATTACTACAATGTATAAAATATACTACAATTTTGTAATTAAGTAATTGCAAACTGGAAGCGCAAAAAATAACAACTGTTACTCAGTATGAATTAAAACTGTTTTAATCGATCGTACATGACTAAATAGCTTTAAAATGTTCCTTACTTTGACGTAGTGTGACGGAATATCTTTTAGTTCTTTAGCCCAAGACGGTGGAATATACGCCTGTAGTCTTGTTAAAGAACTCAAACTTCTGCTCGTTACCAATTTCAAACACTTTGATGAAAACATTCTAGTTAAATTTCTTTGTACGCCATTTTCTTTTTGTATGTGTACACAGGAAGCCCGACATATTGTTTTTTTTTATCATTGGAACACCACAGGGATCCAGTGAGAAAATAAGAAAAAGTTCAACATTTATTTCATTATTCGTTCATTAGATTATGCATTTCATTAAATTGTACATACATATTTCAATTCATTCATCCGTTCATTCATTCATTCATTCATTCGTTCGTTCGTTCGTTCGTTCCTTCGTTCGTTCTTTCGTTCGTTCGTTCGTTCGTTCATTCATTCATTCGTTCATTCATTGATTCATTCATTCATTCGTTCATTGATTGATTGATTGATTGATTGATTAATTGATTGATTGATTGATTGATTGATTCATTCATTCATTCATTCATTCATGCATTCATGCATTCATTCATTCATTCATTCATGCATTCATTCATTCATTCATTCATTCATTCATTCATTCATTCATTCATTCGTTGGTATTTATTTGGTGATTTGTGCGCTGCACAGAGAACGGCAGAAAATATATATGGACTTGTCAGAAATTAAAAGGGTTGAAGAGGGGTGTGAATTTTGAATTTGGGGTTGGAAATGGGGTGACCCATATTCAATTTATATGTTTAATTTATTTATTGTCAGTACGCTTACCACATTGACCTACAATTTGTAATTCAGCCAGAGCTGCATCAAATTGTATTAAACACATTATCTATCAATCTATCTACCCTCGAAAGTAATGGGGATGAAATTTGCTTCCCCTCTACTTGGGTGTCGCATAAAATACTATGACCCTCCCCTCTTGCACAAACAATATATCTAGTTCTTGTAATAACTGTTTAAAGTTTTAAATACACGAGAGCTAGTGAGATTTAGTAATAACAATAACAAAATACGTTTCCATGTTAGGATATGTTATTTTGACTCATATATGCTTTCAGGAAATTATCAAACAATAATTATGCTTCAATCTTCATATCAAACAATTGCCTTAAAAAAGTTGTCATTCGTTTTGTCATCATTTTATTTCCTTATATGGAAATAGCTTACCTTATTTGGAAGTACGGTTCAACTATTTTTGGTGTTTTTCTCAGCTCCTAAAGTTTAAAATCTCCTAAAACTTACAGGAATTGTAGCGAAAATACTTCTCAACAGGCCGCCATTTTGAAAATTATCGAAAAGTAGCCTGGGGGCTAGAAACGAAGAAAGCACAGGAATCCCGCGAGCTCAAAACAAAGGCCTAACGAATGACATACGATTGTTTGATATGGAAAATGATGATCATGAAATGATGATGCTTTGGGAACATTTAATCCCTAATATCCCAGGGCCTCCCCAGAGCCTCCCCAGAGCCATCCTATTACCTTGATTTAGGTCCTGCTTATATGAGGCGAGCCAGCCCGGTTTAGCGGGCTGGATTCTTTTGTGTTCAAGCTATCAGAACGTAAAAACAAAAGAAACCAGCCCGCTTACCCGGGCTGGCTCGCCTCATATAAACAGGCCCTTACACGGCACGATTTATTTGTAGTATACGATTTGTAGTATACGACTAGTCGTGGGGCTCAAAACGTTCTAGTCGTAGGACATGCATTCTAAGGCACGTTTTAGAGCGCGAGGGGCTAGTTTTAGAAGCTGCAACTAGTCGTATACTACAAATCATATGCGACAAATCGCACCATGTAAATCGGGCTTTAGAATAACTTCTAAGACTAAGTGTAAGACTAGTGTCCAGTCTTGCGCTACCAATCACGGATTGGACAGTTTCAACGCCATCCCTGCCCTCCCGTCTTTCTAATCTAATTTTTTTTCTAAAGAACTAGAAAGAGATTAGGAATTTGAGTTTATCGTTGTTTCGAATCTTACAAGAAAGCGAATCTTTTCTCATTTCTAATCGTAAATAAATATATTCCACATGACTTCGTTTCAGTTTGGTTACAGTAGTATTCTACGTACCGTTCCGGACTCATCGACATTCATATTTTTGATTACCCGGACTTTTTTGCTTGGTCCGGAGGAGTCCGGATAATCGAGGTTGGACATTTGAATCGAAAAGGCAGCAAAATCGCCTTTGTCCCTGCGTTAATTACTAAGCCGACTACCAGTTGACGACATCGATTATTAATTCAAAATAAGATTGGAAAGATCAATAGTCATTCAGTGTTTACTCATGCATTTATCTTTCACATAATATTTGCAATTTTGAACTTCAAGCTGACACAGGTACTACCTAAAATACTAAAACCTCTTCGGTTAAAATTGTTTGACATTTGAGTGCTTTTAGTGTACCATGATGAAGCTAGAACTCCTTCGATTCAATGGTGAACTCGAACTGAAAGATTGAAAAATAATTACAGATGGTAAATAGATAGATTTGTTAACAATTTTAATATTGTTTAATATTGTAAACTATATAACTATAGCTACCGGCAAATTGAAAACAAAATTTCTATTGAATTCATTTTCGCTCACGGAAAAAGGTCATGGAATGAAATAATTTTATTGTAAAATTTACTTTATTGTAAACTTGTCATGTGATCTTTGACGTTACGGACAGTAAAAACTGCCTGTCTAGTGACAACCAAAAAATTACTATAACCTGACTTCAAGTCGGTTGTAATCCAAACTTAATTACAACCAAGATTTTATATCAACCACTTCATTTGGTTTGTACATGTTTGTTTGTTTTTGTTTTTTTGTTTTTACCAAAGAAGCACTTATTTAACAGGACTTTTTTAGGTTGTTTTAACCAGACAGTTCTAACAGTGTATCAAATATCAGTTTTGCTTTACCAGAAACGTAGAAATAATTTCAGTAAAGGCGAATAAAGATGTCGCCACAAACACAAGCGCGAACTCATTAGTTTCCATTTAAAAGATTAAAAATAGTAAAATACTAGAGACTAGTGTGGGATGCGTCGGTGTTTCTATAGAGACAGAGTATATAATGTAACTCCGACGAAGCCAGGACTAACGTCCGAAACGTCAGTATCGGCGTCCAAATTACACGTATTTTTTACAACAATTACCATATGTTGATTACTTCCTTAGAAAAGTGCAAATACTAAATGTATGCAACAGTTCTCACAATTAAGTGGTAAATAGCACTAATTAAAGAAAAGAAAACAAGAGATCTAGCATAAAATAGCACTATTTAGTGGTATTTATGTTGCACACTTTTAGTGTGTGCAATGTAACAAAAAGTCAAAACTACATTTTAAATTGCTTATTACTCGCAATTCCTAAATTATGTCTATGAATACTAAATGTACTTCTTAAACTGATTTTACTAAAGCAGTGCACAACGTACCTCTCAAACATTATCGTACATTTTTACTCACGAATTATCTTTGATTCCTTGAAACACTGACGCAGTCCACACTAGTTTGACCGCTAGTTATCGTACATTTTTACTCCAATTGTTTTCTTAAGGCCGATTTACACGGTACGATTTGTCGTATACGACTTGTAGTATACGACTAGTTGTAGCACAAATCGTGTCGTGTAAATGGCCCTACAACTAATCGTACACGACCTAAGATTAGTCGTACGATTTTGAGCCATGGCTCAAAACCTCACGACTAGTCGTATACTACAAGTCGTATACGACAAATCGTACCGTGTAAATCGGCCTTTAGAAACACTGACGCAGTCCACACTAGTTTAACCGCTAGTTATCGTACATTTTTACTCCAATTGTTTTCTTAGAAACACTGACGCAGTCCACACTAGTTTAACCACTAGTTATCGTTCATTTTACTCCAATAGTTTTAACTTACTTTCTTTCCTTTTTCAGTGATTATCAGAATGAAAACCATTGTTAATTATTGGTTGTTGGTGTGTGTCGTTTGCTGTCCTGCGGCGAGGTAAATTGAGCTGTATTTCTAAGCGACTTGTTCATCTTAAAATAAATAAAATAAATCTTTGATAGGAAATCTTTTGATGACTGAGACAATTAACGTCCTATCGGTACTTGTGTTATTGAAAGTCGTTGCCTGAGAAACAATTATTACTCGTGCCGTAGGCAACGATTCTAAAAATGCAAGCCATTCTCCGTCGTCGTCGTCGTCGTGGTATTTCTCAACCTCGTCCCCAGGGCCACTCTGTTCGCTCTTTTTTCAAAATGGCGGTCGCTCACACATTGACCCTGGCACCGGCTGGTTTGACACGGGATCAAAATCTCCAAGATTTTTGTAGATTTTGATCACGTGGCCAATAAAATCAATATGGCCGACAGTCACGTGTCAAATCAGCCGGTACCAGGGTCAATGTGTGAGCGACCGCCATGTACTGTCGCAATTTGTAATAATCGTCGCAATTTGTAATACCTGTCGCAATTTGTAATAAACCTGTCGCAATTTGTAATAACAAAAGCTGTCGCAATTTGTAATAACTGCTGTCGCAATTTGTAATACCAAAAAGCTGTCGCAATTTGTAATAACTCTGTCGCAATTTGTAATAATGGCTAGAATGAGTAAGTATAGTATATATAGACCAATATCTCAATATGTTTTTTTCCTGAGAAACCTAGAGTCGTGGTAAAAATGATATCTGTTATATTCTGAGAAAGATAATTGACAAAAAAGATACATTGATTAATATGGATTTAATCCTAATGGTTTCTATTCAACAATCTAAGTGTCATCAATACAGTCAAACGTCGATTATCCGGACGACTCCGGATCAAGGAAACAGTCCTGATAGTTGAATTTATAAATATTAATTATTATTATTAATAATAATATTATTATTATTATTATTATTATTATTATTATTATTATTATTAATTTTTTTAAGCTTTTATGCTTTTTCTTCAGCCTGAAAAGCTTTATTATTTTAATTCCATGGTAAGGCTATCTTAGCCCCCATATTTCTCCAAAATCAATCAACTCATCCCATGTCTAATCCGTTAAGATTCCAAGGGTTGATCCCAAGTTTGGGATTCCAGATTCCGTTGATGTGAATTGCTGATTCCAAGACGGAGAGAGAGCCGTTGCTGGGTACATGCTACATGGGGGGAGGGGGGAACTCAGAGGGTAAGCGATCGGGGGGAGGGAGGGAGGAGTAA
The DNA here is from genome assembly GCA_918843875.1 of Diadumene lineata. Taxonomy (NCBI): domain Eukaryota; kingdom Metazoa; phylum Cnidaria; class Anthozoa; order Actiniaria; family Diadumenidae; genus Diadumene; species Diadumene lineata. Next base: position 1,605,242 of record OU974083.1, on the reverse strand, counting down.
GGGGGGAACTCAGAGGGTAAGAGATCGGGGGGAGGGAAGGAGGGGTGAGGGGGGAACTCAGAGGGTAAGCGATCGGGATGACGTCGTATCTTTTAGGGGTGAAAATCAGCGATTTGGTCTTTTTTACGGTTTAAAATATGAAATTTACCAAATTCTCATGCTTTTTGTATCTTTTGAAGTCACAACAAGCATTGTCATTTCAACAGATCTTCTACTTTCTTGTTCTTTTTTTTTTTTTTTTTTTTTTTGCTGTTACGCTCATGCATGTTAGAAGATAGATTACACCACTAATGAATATGGTGGAGAAGTAGATAGCTAGAGAAATACTATCAAAAATACATTTTTTGTTAAAATTTTAAAAGTTAAAGTTAAGACTAGCCAGCAAGTAGTTTCAATTGTTTCTGTAAAAAATCGCACGTTCTGCTGCATTATCAAACGTAAAATAACTTTAGCAATGCTGCCTTGGTTGTGAACATGATAACGTGGTTCATTTAGAAGCCAATCAGTCTAACGGCATAACCGAGTTTGCAATATCATTGTATAGAAACGTTAATTAAAATCTAAAACAAGAATAAAGGTATTAAGTCATTTTTATTTCTGAACGGCTTAATTTTGTCATCTCACTCACCTCGATAAGACCCGGTAGAGGGTATCCCATATACATATATCAGAGGGTTGGGATGGTCGTTGCTCCTTTTAGGAGGTTTTCAGACTCTCAGAATTAAAGTTGGTGCCATTTAAGGTATTTATTGATCATGTTCAAAAACAAGGTTTTGATTTTACGACCATTATATATTCATTTGTATTTCTATCTTTTAGAGGTAAAAATCATGTATTACCACGCCCTTTTTGGATAGATTTTTGTACCTATTAGGGGTCCTTTTCAAACATTTCGACGAGCACATCCCCGTCCTATTCCAATCGGAGTCGAGATTTTCTATGCCGAGAAGGGAATTGCAATCACTAAATAAAAATAATTAAAAAATAAATAAATAAAAAAACTTAGAAACAATAGATTGTCAAATGCAAGTCAATCTCATCTGGATTTATTACATTCACATCTGTTCTAGTCATTCAGTTTTATAATGTAAAGCAAAATTCCAGGCCTCTTTATATAAAGCTAGTTCTATTATCTCTTTTTCACCCAACCATGACCTAGTCTTAATATTAATACACAGTGTTTTATTAGGCTCATTACACAAAATTGAGAGCCCTATCTTGTCTCAATCTTTCTCGAATATATACATCATTGACTGTTTTTGTGGTACTCCTAGTCATAGACGGAGTACCACTATGTTGCAGCAAATGAGTGAAAGAGTGTAACACAAGATGGCGGCCGACCTCGCGACCTGGCCTCCACGGGGATCCCACGCCTTACAAATAGCAAATGTCACAAATCAGCAATCAGCCTGTTTTACAGTGGACGTAACCGATTCGCTGTTACTTTCTTCTGGGCACGAATAATGAAATGAAATTTTATGAGTAGTTAGGAAGATTGATAAGCTAAATTGTGTGTTTCGATGATTCGACATCTGATGACGCAATGTGCAGCATCGACTCTAATTACCACACACAACTTCGGTGATCTGGCGTGGCCCGTTTACAGATTTCAGAGGAGAACACCAATCAGTGGAAATTTTTTGTCGAAATTTATCTTTATTTAACAACCAAAATATTTATTTCCAAGCGGTTTTTCGTTAATTTACATTATGAAAGTCGTTTCAAGTATTTTTGAAGTTTTAGGCCTATCTTCATGGCGATATTTTAAGAAGGAACTACATGTGCAGTCGATGCTTTCTCAAAGCGATTTTTTTAAAAAGTCAGCACATGTACAATAACATTCCTACGGCAATGTACAACGTTTCCTTCTTGTCTATCGTCTATCGTAACGTTTTTTCTCTATTTTAAGATCGCTTTTATAGGAGTACCACATGCGCAGTTACTGCGCCTTTAATTTTCTTTGCGATCGGCGACATGCAAAACTGACATCACAAACATCTTATTATTAGTTTTTCCAATTATTATTATTATATCCCTTTTTATATCTTGTGACTTTATCAAAATCTCAATGCATTCCTTCCAATATAAACAGCAATTTTCGAGTCATTACATTATTATTACAAATTGCGACAGAGTTGTTACAAATTGCGACAGCTTTTTGGTATTACAAATTGCGACAGCAGTTATTACAAATTGCGACAGCTTTTGTTATTACAAATTGCGACAGTTATTACAAATTGCGACAGTTATTACAAATTGCGACAGGTTTATTACAAATTGCGACAGGTATTACAAATTGCGACGATTATTACAAATTGGGACAGTACACGCCATTTTGAAAAAAGAGCGAACAGAGTGGCCCTGGGGACGAGGTTGGGTATTTCTCCGAGATTTCGACTTCATTCCCAGGGTCCTTCGATAGCGAAAGAGAGTAGACTGGGGACTAGGTTGCTATTGGTTGCTAGGCCAGTGGTCATGTTGCTAGGTATTGGGATTCCTGTAGCCATTAAATATCACTTGCTCGAACAAACCATAATACGCGTACGTTCATTGATATAGTTGTCGAAGAAAACGTGTTTGCCTGCCATGTGGTCGAAGAAGATGCCGAAGAAACTCTCTGCTAAAACGATGAGCGTACATTTCGAAACAGGTTGTTTCGCGATCACCTGAGCAATGATAGCAATTCTAACGTTCAAACCAGTTCTCACTAGTCTTCATAATAATTTAGAATTCGTTCTCTATTGGCACTAAATCTTTTAAAAGCTTTGTAAAGACAATATGAAAGTTGAGAGCAAATGTCAACTCAGCCTTAGACAAATGGTTTGCTTATCAGTACTAGTGAAAATGAAAACGTAAACAATATATTGCTTTGTCAGTCATACTTTTGACCTAGGAAATAAAACAATTGTTATTCCATTCCAAGAGTATAAAAATTGTAGTATGGTAAATTATATTGCCTTCAAAAAGTGTTCTTTATATATGGAAAAAACGCTTCGAAAATTCAAGACGAGACGAGTGGAGACGGAATGTCTGCAAAGTTGCATACTTGCGAAAAGCCATTCGAAGGCTTTACAAATTTGCATTTTAAACTAAAAAAGGCTTTCATAACTTCCTCAACTGTTTTCATTTCAACAGAAAACAAGACGTAGATTAAGTTATTTTCTAAACTTCAGTGTCTCAGGAATGTTTAAAAGTCAAAAAGCATAGTTAATTAACTATGCAAAAAGTTGAGAATACTAAGGTGTGAAAAGTTTGTTTACATGTCGGTCGCTAAGTAAAAGAACGGCATGCTCGCGATCGAGTGTATTTGTCCTCGACTTTTAATTTCCCGAAAAACTAATATAAATAATCCACGCCCAATGTGGTTTCCGAAGTAATTTTAGGCTAACTTGGTATTAGGCTTGGCTATTAGACTTGGTATAAGCAATTTCGAAGCAATTTTTTGAGAAAACTATTTTGATAACGAATTGTTGAATCTACTAGCTTCTCCTCGTAACCGTTCTCGTTGGCCGGTCCTTGGAATTCCGATAAATCCCACAGGTCCTTCGGAAATCCAAAATCGAATATCCCCCCTCCCCTTCGGAATTCCAAAATCAAAAACCCCTCCCTCCCCTATGAAAAAACCATTTCTTGAAAACACAAATAAACATGTTTTTTATATCCCTTGTTTCATTATTTTCAATATGCCAAACATTTTTTATCATTCATCACTATTATTTAAGGGTCCTGACTACTTTAGAACAACAACGACGCTTGAAACCTGTGCCCGCGAGCAATTTACCGCTGAGAACGCCGCGCGCGCCAAATCCCGCCAAAAGAATAACACAAGGAGCCTTCGAAAATTATACTTCAACCAGCCAAAACCCTCATTTTTTTGCACGGGACTCTATATTTTTCTTCATTTTTTCTGAAAGATTTTGTAAAAATCTTTCTTTTGACAAGATTTGAAAAAATCCTGATGACTTTTCAACATTACACGCGATGGTAAGTAGTTTAGGGTTTCACTTTTCAAAGCGATTTTAAGTCAAAGACGAAAACAAAACTGTAAATTTTGACAAAATTTTAAAACATATATAATTTATTTTCCCATATTTGTGTAAAATACCGTCTGGTTGAGATTGCTTGTAAAAACTACGTCAATAGCTTTATTAGTTTTTGAGTAATAATTTTTTTTTTTTGTTGTGAAAAATGCATTTTTCGTCATTTGTTCTTCAAAAATGCCAAAACTGCCTGCTTAGCAACAGGAAACCCGAATCTAGACTCTTTCATCAGCTGTTGGATCGGTGATTATTAACCAGGCACGCCCCAATTCTATTGTTTTTATGCAAGATTTAAGCAGGTCTTTGGAATGTTATTGGTATTATAAGTCCATGGTATTCAGTGAGGCATTTGTTCAGATAGAACTGATTTTACAATAGATATCAACATTATTGTTGTACTAGCTTAATGACGTTTTCAATCATGTATTCTTTGCACTCTATAGTCAATTTGAAGTCGTTCAGTTGTATACCAAAATCTTTTCTAATTATAGTACAAGTTCAAAGAGTACTTTGTTTTGCTAGGACGGCGGTGTTTTTAAAACCGGTTCAAGCGCACGGGCTCGGTTTTGCATTGGAATTCAAGACCTCGCCCTAGCGTTTGAACCCTTATTTACAGTATATATATTTTTGTAATTTTAGTTTCTTGAATTTCTTCCTTATACCATAAGCAATGTTACTTTGTCTTTCCTGGTCTTACTATCTCCTATTTTTCTCTCGACAACCTTTTTTTTAAATAGTTTTATATATTTTGGTTTAGAAATGTTGACGCAAAATATATGCAAGCAAAAGATCCGTATCTGTGTAATCACAAAAGCTGTATAGAAACAGCTTCTTTGAATAATGGTGAGTATCAAGAATATCTCATTGGAATTATGTATAACTGTTTAAAAAACGCCCGGGAAAATAAGGGAATACAGGACTCCGGATTGAATTCATGGTCTTCTACCATTCCCAGGAGACAATTTAAACAAAAGACATGGCAGCCATGCTGGTGGACTTTTCAAAAGAAAACCACCGCCGCGACTGGTGGACCCTTTTGTTCTACTCGCTCTCCTGGGAATAGTTGAAAACCATCAATACTGATAAAAATAAGAAGTAATTTTATTCAAATCATCATCATTTCCTCAAGCTGAACATCTTCGATGGTCGATAAAATGGTATGCATGTACATTCTATAGCTATTTATTTAAAAAAAAAACACATTACCCGTGGACCTTTTCAGTCGTCGTGTAATGGACATCCGAGAACGTCATTCCACCGACAATGTTTTTTTTTATGACAAATCACCATGGAAACCCAAAGCCATTACGTTGTTCTTTTGAACAGAGGCCGAAACAGGCCCTTAGGGTCTGTTTATATGAGGCAAGCCAGCCCTGTTTAGAGGGCTGTTTTTTTAATTTGTTTTTATGCACTGATAGCTTGAACACACTAGAAACCAGCCCACTAAACCGGGCTGGCTCACTCCATATAAACAGACCCTAAGTGGTATTTATGTTGCACAATTTTAGTGCTTGTACTCTAGCACTATATAAATAGAGGTTCATAATTAGTTGCTGCCGCAGCGAGCGAGCCTGAAGCGAGCGAGCAAGGCAGCAACTCTAATCTGTAAAGGAAGTTAAAATCTCGATTTTACCCCATAATGCACCGCAAATTCGTTTACCTATGTCCCTTGCGCGCCTCCTATGTTGTTATTCGACACCAAAGTATTCCTTGGATTTGTGTGGTCAAGGTGAGTGAAACTGTGTGTCTTTATAATAATAATAATAATAATAATAATAATAATAATAATAATAATAATAATAATAATAATAATAATAATAATAATAATAATAATAATAATAATAATAATAATAATAATAATAATAATAATAATAATAATAATAATAATAATAATAACAATAATAATTATAATAATAATAATAATAATAATAATAATAATAATAATAATAATAATAATAATAATAATAATAATAATAATAATAATAATAATAATAATAATAATAATAATAATAATAATAATAATAATAATAATAATAATAATAATAATAATAATAATAACAATAATAATTATAATAATAATAATAATAATAATAATAATAATAATAATAATAATAATAATAATAATAATAATAATAATAATAATAATAATAATAATAATAATAATAATAATAATAATAATAATAATAATAATAATAATAATAATAATAATAATAACAATAATAATTATAATAATAATAATAATAATAATAATAATAATAATAATAATAATAATAATAATAATAATAATAATAATAATAATAATAATAATAATAATAATAATAATAATAATAATAATAATAATAATAATAATAATAATAATAATAATAATAATAATAATAATAATAATAATAATAATAATAATAATAATAATAATAATAATAATAATAATAACAATAATAATTATAATAATAATAATAATAATAATAATAATAATAATAATAATAATAATAATAATAATAATAATAATAATAATAATAATAATAATAATAATAATAATAATAATAATAATAATAATAATAATAATAATAATAATAATAATAATAATAATAATAATAATAATAATAATAATAATAATAATAATAATAATAATAATAATAATAATAATAATAATAATAATAATAATAATAACAATAATAATTATAATAATAATAATAATAATAATAATAATAATAATAATAATAATAATAATAATAATAATAATAATAATAATAATAATAATAATAATAATAATAATAATAATAATAATAATAATAATAATAATAATAATAATAATAATAATAATAATAATAATAATAATAATAATAATAATAATAATAATAATAATAATAATAATAATAATAACAATAATAATTATAATAATAATAATAATAATAATAATAATAATAATAATAATAATAATAATAATAATAATAATAATAATAATAATAATAATAATAATAATAATAATAATAATAATAATAATAATAATAATAATAATAATAATAATAATAATAATAATAATAATAATAATAATAATAATAATAATAATAATAATAATAATAATAATAATAATCTTTATTTATATAGCGTCTATTTCAATACATGTTCTAGGTGCTTTACAATAATAACTACATGAATATAAAATTAGAAACTATTTTTTTATAGTTCAATTTAATCTTTTTTTTCTGTGATTACTGTGCAAGACGCTCGAAGAATAATCACTTGGAGTAAATACAAGTGATAATATTAGGAAAGCTTTATCGTATAACTAAAATAGATCATAATTTCTTAAGCTTGAGTTGGACGGATCGTTTGAAGTGCGACTGTTCGTTCTAATATTTGTAATATTTTAACATTATGATGGTAAAAAACTATAAGTAAAAGCAAGAATTTCTTTCAGATGGTAGACGAAGATTTACATTGATTACGATTAGTTTGTCGATATTTGTTATATATTTGTAGATATACGGCCGCTATTCGTGTCACTTGTGTTGTAAGCGTCAATTATTACAGTAAAATTGAAATAAGATATTTGTAGTTCATTTCTTTATGCTTTTACTAGGTATATTCATTGACTTGCTTGTTTCTTTTTTAGACTGTCAATCAAGATATGTTTATAATGGTTGCTGTCGCAGCGAGTGAGCCTGAAGTGATGTTATTGTTCATTTAAATACAATACATTTTATGCTTAATAAAAGAAATATCCCCAAATACCATATTACAAGTTTTTATTATTTACTGATGATTTTCATTAAAATTTTATAAGATTGAATATTTTTAATTAAACAATTAATTCCAAAAGTGCAAACAATAAGTCAATGAAACTCTTACTGGTTATTGGTGCCAAGTAAATGTACCATGCAATTGCATTATTTACTATTTCTTGAGTGTCACCGTTTTCTTGCTTGTACTTTTTTTATAGTGATTTGCTTACCTTCCATTACATTATGATTTAAAAAAAAATATATTGAAAATAAAATTTGGGAATTGAAACTAGTTTTTGGTGATGTTGACATTGTCCTTATTGCCAAATATCGAACCATAATTCACTCATTTTCAGTTGTTTGCAACAACAAAAGTTTCAATTCATTTAAGCAAAAATCTAAGGCAGCATTTTGCTACCTGTTAGGTAGACTAATTAGTATGTATTAATGTAGGCCTATCACCGAGGATGGTCGTGGCCTGCATCTTCAGTCGTTATTTTAAGATTGCCCGGCTTTTTCTTCATCTTTTTTCTTCTTTTCTGTATAAAATATATCCCCTTTTTACATATAACCTTTTTCTGTCAAAAGATTATATTTGAAGCTGTTTTTCTAATTTTATCCCCCTCCCCACCCCACACGGAATAAAAATTCACAAGGCAGATGAGCTCCACCGCTGCGATCGTCTACTGCATGTGACTCAAAATGTTTTTGCATTTTTCCAATCAACGCTATGTTCGGTTTACTTTTCGATCAGTAGTCATTCTTTCTTGTGTTAAAATTTTAACTTTTACACAAAAATATTTCTTGCCATATTTTGGTCAAAACATAAAAGTCATCAAACGCACGGTACTTGCTCCGCTGACACCAACGACAATGCCTCGCCCTCCTGTGTCCATTATTGAACTGGTAAGCCAGTATGTGAGCCGTCAAATGTCTCGTGAGTTCAGGCTGTTGTTTGTATCCTTAAAATCTGCGAGTTTCACAGCGTCCGATATAATTAATACAAAATATACGAAGGTTCGAAAAACTATGGTTACACGAAAGCGAGGCATTTCCCCCTGTGCTCACATGACAACAAGGAGGATAAAATCATTTAAGAATTATAGCAGAAACATCGCTGTATTTCCAGCCAGATCGAACTGATTTTCCTCACTATGAGTGTCTGGAGAAATGTCCTTATCTTTATCCTATCCACATGTTCGGTTCTAGTTACGGTTAAACTATCTCACAACATTGGTATATACCATCAACAACGACAAGAGTCGTCGAGTGCATTTGCAAAAAAAGGTAACAAAAATTGCTGAATGTTCAGGAGGAGTTCATTCAATTTGTGCTTTTTTGATCTGTAATTTTGAGAGATATTTGAACTATGTTATTATATGAAATTAACGCTGGTACATATCAACATACTTTGAGTTCACGCGACCTAAAATAACGCGATTCAAAAGGAAAAATGCTTCAAATAAAGAAAATTAACGCGAAAAAGGGGATAAAAATCATTATAAGAAACAATATCGAGCCATGACCGTGCATTTAATTTGACGTTCTTTGACGTTCTTTAAAGCTAAGGTAGATGAGTGGTATTAAATCCACATTGATTATGATGACGAATCAAAGTCTGTTTTAGAACGATCATCAGACCATTAGCAGATTCAAATTATATAGAGATAAATAAATAAACACTGTAAAACTTTCATGTTTATCCGGTGGTTTATTCATATTAGATAAAACTATAAATACTGTTATTTTAATTACCATTCAACTTTATCCTTTACGTTTTAATTAACTTTGACGGGAGAGTCTCGCGACAAGTAAATTAACGTTAATTTTTGCCTGAAATTGGAGTTAAGTAAGTGAAGCGTTAATTTCCAATAATAAGATATCTTACGCTGTTTTTCATTCAAAATTCCGTGAAACAAATTCTAATAGCTGAACAAATGTAATAATGGATACTTAACTACAACCCCCGGCAATTTACTAAAACTCTATTTTAAGCGTGAAACTAGACGCATATGTACGTGAACTCGGGCTTGTCTTGGGTTAGATCTTTGTCAACGACATCCTCGGAAACCCATGCGCTAGTGAGGGGTGCCGGGGGAGATAGCAACATTTCCTATGGTGTTGTTAATGTTTTGCTTGTAACAACACTGGGACCAGGGTTCTTTATACCGGTATATGGTTTTGATTGTCAATAGTTTGAAACGTTTGACAGAGTCATTAAGAGACCAGTTTAAAACAGGAAAATATAGAGATGAGACATATTTGCTTCAAGAAACCAGTGGTTGGGTTTTTTGATATTCTTTGTATAATATTGAACATATAATTTACTTTTTGAGTATCGAATATAAGAATGTACCTCAGAGGACTTGAGTATATTAGAGCGTATCATTTTATAAACAAACTGTCTAAGCTTTCTACTTTTACTTTTAAGCCTTTTCAAAGTTTGTAACATAATGGTATCCTACTAGGCTCAAAATCACGTTTGAATTCTCTGGCATGAGTATACATAGCTTAACATGTCTATAATTATAATAAATATATTTAAAAAAAATTACAACAAGCATCACCGGTCGTTTATCCCCCCGGGGATTTTAGAATAATGTCACATTAATAGTATTGATTTGTTAGATAAAAGCGTGTTTATTCTTCTTCATTACTATTTCAATTAACTGTTTGTTATCATAATGAATAAAAAAATATTACAAAAAAAAATATATATATATATATATTTTGAATAACGAGATCTAGTATTCTCTGTAATATTTATTGTGTGACTATAGCGATACTTGATGACCTCACGTAACTTTTGTTATTCATGTGCCAATCAGACAGTGATTGGTCGTTATTTCAATAGAGCTGTTCTGGTTGGCACAAGACCGAAGAAAAACGACGGGCAATTTACAATGTAACTCGGTGGGCTTCGACAACAAAGAGAAATAAAATGTAATACTAAAGTACATTTTGAAAACTCTTGTTGTTCTCTTTTCGTGAAAGTGTGTGTAGTTTTTTAGGATATATTTGAAGACAATTTAAATGAGAATGAGTGTTTTATCGGCAGATATCGATCTAAAACGCCGATAAGACATGCCACGAATTCGAATTTCATAAATTACTTCTAAAACTCAAAAGATAAGTATATTTTTCCTTAAAAATTTTACTGGATTTTATCGTGCGAGAAAACTTAGAGAATTAAAGTTAATGCAAATTAGTACAAATTTCTATCATTGATTTGCTTTGAAAGTTTTTTTCAGTCACACAAATAGATTCTATAGTCATTATTATTTTCACTCAACAATATATGTTAATTAATAGTGAATAAATTATCATAGTAATACCATGATCACCTCGGATTCTTTTGTCTTCCGCATGAATTACAATCCCGAATTTCCCTCATGCATAGACATGAGGGAAATTTAGAAGACAAAGAAATCCCTCGGAATACCTCGGGAAAATTTAATCACTAATTTCCCTCGTGCCATGGTATTACTTATAGTTAAAGCCTGGTTTCCATATAATCGCTACGATGGCTTAGATCGATAGAAACACTCAATAGCGGCTGCTCTTTCAATTATACAATTTAAAAAAAAGAAAAAAAACATGTAAAAATAAGTTGAGGAAAGTAATTTTTATAAAAGACGAATTTTGGTAAGTTTTGCCTTTCAGGTCGTTAGGGGCCTTTTTTATAAGTAGCCGTCATATTTTTCACGTCGGCGTGTCTTTCAAAAACCTGTATTACAATTTATTGCTCTTATTGCTCTTTTACAGTTTAAATGACTTTATTCTTTGTATTTCGGTGATTATCATGCCTTATTACACATTGTAAGAAACGTGAGCGTTTTTATAACTAGGATTAAAAGCTGAGAATTTTAAGAATATGTGAAAAGAGGAATTCCTCCTTAGCGTTACCATAGTGACGTCGATCGCCTTATAACATATATCATAAAAAACTTCAATCTTTACTCAATACTCCTGTAGTAATCAATTACGTATGTTTTTCTGTCGATGGATGGAAGTGTTTTGAAAGTGACTTGTGAAGCTACTTTGAAACTGGGGTTAGCTACCTTAAGCTGTCCTGTGACAATATGTGTGTATCCTGTATAGTTGGAGGGCATTTTCAATGCCGTAACCCGAGGGAGTGACAAGGTGCACCACCTGGTTATCAAAAACCTGTGTGCAAGAACGTTTGCAGAACGTTCGTCATCTTGCGTTGCAAGTTTTTGAAGTCCGGTGACAAACTTAGAACCTGCTGCACAGGCAGCGCAAGCAATCTACTTGTCTTCTTTTCAAAAAGCGGTTCATTGGAAGTACGCGAGTTCGGAGAGACTTGAAAAAAAGTATTTTCTTATCACTTGATTTTTTAACCATACTTTTCTTATTATTTTTGTTTTACTTTATATTTTTCTAGAAAATGAATTGTTTCATTCACGTTTTTTTCCTCTTTATTACATATATTACTAGAAGGCAGGAAACTATCATCCATACCTCCTCTTCGTTAACGGTAAAAAATGCTCCAAAATAAACAAGAATGACACAAAAACTACATCAGCATAAAAGCTCAAGAAAAAGCTTTCAATAAATTACACTTTACTTTAATTGTTCACGAAAAAAATAATGCAAATTTTTCCATTTTCTTTCAACATTCGACAGATTTTCCAATCAGCCGAAGAGTGAGCCATAGCGAGTAGACATCACGCGACACACTAGACTGCGAACATTAATGTATGCAACAGTTGTCACTATTTAGTAGTAAATAGCCCTAATTAAAAAAGAAAACAATAGAATTAGCATAAAATAGCACTATCTAGTAGTATTTCTGTTGCACTCTAATTTATAATGCTACAAAACATACTCTACAGAATAGAAAGTAGATGTTTTTTTTTCTTTTATATATATTTACTTTCAAAGTAAAAAAAAAATCGTGCACGGCAGATGTGCTCAAAAAATATCGTGCAGGGAGAAAAAAATATCCTGCAGAACCATCACATGGGAAAAACTATCCGTCCAAAAAAAGGCCCAGCCCTCTTCCTCCCCTCCCACCCCCCAAAATATTTGATGGTCCATCCCTTATAAATGCTGCTAATTTGTTGCCAACATGCAACATGATAGCATCAATCAAGTGTAATGACGTGACAGAAATACTGTTATCGTTTTTTTTTTTACAGAAAAGTATATTCCAGTGAGGGGAATAGAAATGAAACTTGTACACGCACAGCAGGAAATACAGCAATTAAAACGACTTATGAAAGAACAACATGACAAGGAAGAGGACAAAGGCGCACAATTACCTCAAAGGTCAATCATCAAATTGATGATAATGATGATGGTGATAATATTTGTTATTGTTGTAATGATGGTGATGATCATGATGATGTTGGTGATTGCATTTGTGGAAATCATGATAGAGTTCTTCACTACAGTCGTGAAACACTTTGTTGTTAGAGTGAAATGGATTGTTATTCATCATGGCTGAAAGCATATAAATAAAAAGTTATACTTATCATCTGTCTCACAATGTTAGTCTTGTTGTAAAAACGCGACGTTTCGACTGAATTCAGCAGCTAGTCATCATCAGGCGAAATGCATAGAAATTGATACGCAATACTCGTCTATAGCCATAAGAGTGCATTTTGATGTTTCGAATGTGTGCCTCTGGGATTCCAAACGTCGCGTTTTTACAACAACACTAACATCGTGAGACAAATGATAAGTAACTTTTTATTGATACACTTTGTTGTTATTTTTTGGGTGGTCTTGTGGTGGGACCACTGGCTTTTCAACGCTGTGACCTGGGTTCGATTCCGAATGGGGTTCATATGTTAACTGATTTTGTTTGATGTGTTTTACTCTCCAGTACCCCGAGGGTTTTCCTCCAGGTCCTCCGCTTCTCCCCCAAAAAATATCAACACTGTGAGTCGAGTGTAGAGAGATTGTAAATAGGAATGTAGTGAGAAGTGAGTGTGGACTGGGTGATACATTAATATGAAGCCTATATTTGAATCTCTTGGGCCTCGCCCGAAAGAAGATTAAGTGCGTACAAAAAACTGCACTAATTTATGAAGTAAGTAAAACATAACTGACACTTGCTCGTGCAATTTACTGCGAAAAATAATATCATTAAAGATGAAATAAAGAGATGCAAAGATGTTTAAAGATGCCATTAGTGAATGATTTTTTATGGTGGTTATGTTGTTGATGATGATGATGATGATGATGATAATGATAATGATAATGATGATGTTGATGTTGATGATGATATTGATGATGATTAAGATGAAGAGAAGATAACATGCAGCATTGATAATTCTAGCGGTTGTTTTGGAGCCGTAGAGTGTTAATAATATTTTTACAGTACTGATTGCCGTGATACAGTATCCTGTATTCATTATTATTATTATTATTTTTTTGTTATTTAAAGTTTTAAAGGCCATAAGCTGATTCATCTTGATCTCAAAGGAGCGCCACCCAAAATGTCATACTTGATTGAGGTTAGCTGATCTATAATCACCGTAATCATCATCATCAACACCATCATCATCGTCATCATCATCATCACTTCATCACCATCTTCAGCATCATCACCGTTATCATCATCATCACCACAATCATCATCATCACATTCGTGACCATCACCATCACTACGATCATCATCATCACCAGCATCATCACCTTTATCACCATCTTCTTTATCATCATCTTAATCAAGAATTTTTTATATCATCATTCGATTATCATCATGCACCATCATCAACACCGTCATTATCACAATATCATCATCTTCATATCTTTATCATCATATCAACATCCCGGCCACTACCATTTTTGTACCACATTTATGTTTAGTTAAATTTTGTGTTTTTGAAAGAGTGTGAAAGGGGTCTTTTAACCGACCGCTTTCATACCATATAGCGATACTTCATGTTTATAAACAAACAAATTGTAAATGCTAATAAGCCAACCAGAGCTACAATAGCTCTATTAAAATAATGGACAATCACTGTCTTGTTGGCACATGAATAACAAAGGATTACATCAGTCGAATTATCGCATGAATCATGGTCACGATATGCATACGATACTGTACGTCTTATATACTCTGGTACATTCCATATTTCAGTTACTGCCTTATTTCAAGAAATGGGGCGCTACTGGTTTACTCGTAGAATATGAAGACATGTTTCCGTACTCGGGTGAACTCGACGTTCTGAAGACTTCATATGCTTACAGGTAGCTAGCACTTGGGAACAACTATGTCGCATTGTATTATTCTCACTGTAATTACGTACCAATTGTTCGCAGTTATAAACCATTCTGTATATTATCATCGACATCATTATTCTTGTCATCAACAACATTATGATCACTTTTAGCTAGTCATCGTTAGACATCATCATCGGCCATCAGTAAGGCCATCATCATCATCAATATCATCATCGTCACAATTATCATTTAGGATCACCATCATCATCATCGTCACAATTATCATTTAGGACCACTATCATCATCATCATCATCACAATTATCATTTAGGACCACTAATATCATCATCATCATCACAATTATCATTTAGGATCACTATCATCATCATCATTATCACAATTATCATTTAGGACCACTATCATCATCATCACAATTATCATTTAGGATCACTATCATCATCAGCATCACAATTATCATTTAGGACCACTATCATCATCATCGTCACAATTATCATTTAGGATGACTATCATCATCATCATCACCATTATCATTTAGGACCACTATTCATCATCATCATCACAATTATCATTTAGGACCATTATCATCATCATCATCACAATTATCATTTAGGATCACTATCATCATCACCATCACAATTATCATTTAGGACCACTATTCATCATCATCATCACAATTATCATTTAGGACCACTATCATCATCATCATCATCACAATTATCATTTAGGACCACTAATATCATCATCATCATCACAATTATCATGTAGGATCACTATCATCATCATCATCATCACAATTATCATTTAGGACCACTATCATCATCATCACAATTATCATTTAGGATCACCATCATCATCATCATCACAATTATCATTTAGGACCACTATCATCATCATCGTCACAATTATCATTTAGGATGACTATCATCATCATCATCACCATTATCATTTAGGACCACTATTCATCATCATCATCACAATTATCATTTAGTACCACTATCATCATCATCATCACAATTATCATTTAGGACCACTATCATCATCATCATCACAATTATCATTTAGGACCACTATCATCATCATCATCACCATTATCATTTAGGACCACTATCATCATCATCATCACAATTATCATTTAGGATCACTATCATCATCATCACAATTATCATTTAGGATCACTATCATCATCATCATCACAATTATCATTTAGGATCACTATCATCATCATCGTCACAATTATCATTTAGGATGACTATCATCATCATCATCACAATTATCATTTAGGACCACTAATATCATCATCATCATCACAGTTATCATTTAGGACCACTATCATCATCATCATCACAATTATCATTTAGGATCACTATCATCATCATCACAATTATCATTTAGGACCACGATCATCATCATCGTCACAATTATCATTTAGGATGACTATCATCATCATCATCACCATTATCATTTAGGACCACTATCATCATCATCGTCACAATCATCATTTAGGATGAATATCATCATCATCATCACAATTATCATTTAGGACCACTATCATCATCATCATCACAATTATCATTTAGGACCACTATTCATCATCATCATCACAATTATCATTTAGGATCACTATCATCATCATCATCACAATTATCATTTAGGATCACTATCATCATCATCATCAAAATTATCATTTAGGACCACTATTCATCATCATCATCACAATTATCATTTGGGACCACTATCATCATCATCATCGTCACAATTATCATTTAGGACCACTATCATCATCATCATCATCACAATTATCATTTAGGATCACTATCATCATCATCATCACCATTATCATTTAGGACCACTATCATCATCATCATCACAATTATCATTTAGGATCACTATCATCATCATCACAATTATCATTTAGGACCACTATCATCATCATCGTCACAATTATCATTTAGGATGACTATCATCATCATCATCACCATTATCATTTAGGACCACTATCATCATCATCGTCACAATTATCATTTAGGACCCCTATCATTATCATCATCACAATTATCATTTAGGACCACTATTCATCATCATCATCACAATTATCATTTAGTACCACTATCATCATCATCATCACAATTATCATTTAGTACCACTATCATCATCATCATCACAATTATCATTTAGGATCACTATCATCATCATCATCACAATTATCATATAGGATCACTATCATCATCATCGTCACAATTATCATTTAGGACCACTATCATCATCATCATCACAATTATCATTTAGGACCACTATTCATCATCATCATCACAATTATCATTTAGGATGACTATTCATCATCATCATCACAATTATCATTTAGGATCACTATCATCATCATCATCACAATTATCATTTAGGATGACTATTCATCATCATCATCACAATTATCATTTAGGATCACTATCATCATCATCATCACAATTATCATTTAGGACCCCTATCATCATCATCATCACAATTATCATTTAGGACCACTATTCATCATCATCATCACAATTATCATTTAGGATCACTATCATCATCATCATCACAATTATCATTTAGGATCACTATCATCATCATCGTCACAATTATCATTTAGGACCACTATCATCATCATCATCACAATTATCATTTAGGACCCCTATCATCATCATCATCACAATTATCATTTAGGACCACTATTCATCATCATCATCACAATCATCATTTAGGATCACTATCATCATCATCATCACAATTATCATTTAGGATCACTATCATCATCATCATCACAATTATCATTTAGGACCCCTATCATCATCATCATCACAATTATCATTTAGGACCACTATTCATCATCATCATCACAATTATCATTTAGGATCACTATCATCATCATCATCACAATTATCATTTAGGATCACTATCATCATCATCGTCACAATTATCATTTAGGACCACTATCATCATCATCATCACAATTATCATTTAGGATCACTATCATCATCATCGTCACAATTATCATTTAGGATCACTATCATCATCATCATCATCACAATTATCATTTAGGACCACTATCATCATCATCATCACAATTATCATTTAGGACCACTATCATCATCATCATCACAATTATCATTTAGGACCACTATTCATCATCATCATCACAATTATCATTTAGGATCACTATCATCATCATCATCACAATTATCATTTAGGACCACTAATATCATCATCATCATCACAATTATCATTTAGGATCACTATCATCATCATCATCATCACAATTATCATTTAGGACCACTATCATCATCATCACAATTATCATTTAGGATCACTATCATCATCAGCATCACAATTATCATTTAGGACCACTATCATCATCATCGTCACAATTATCATTTAGGATGACTATCATCATCATCATCACCATTATCATTTAGGACCACTATTCATCATCATCATCACAATTATCATTTAGGACCATTATCATCATCATCATCACAATTATCATTTAGGACCACTATCATCATCATCATCACAATTATCATTTAGGACCACTATTCATCATCATCATCACAATTATCATTTAGGACCACTATTCATCATCATCATCACAATTATCATTTAGGACCACTATCATCATCATCATCATCACAATTATCATTTAGGACCACTAATATTATCATCATCATCACAATTATCATTTAGGATCACTATCATCATCATCATCATCACAATTATCATTTAGGACCACTATCATCATCATCACAATTATCATTTAGGACCACTATCATCATCATCGTCACAATTATCATTTAGGATGACTATCATCATCATCATCACCATTATCATTTAGGACCACTATCATCATCATCGTCACAATTATCATTTAGGATGAATATCATCATCATCATCACAATTATCATTTAGGACCACTATCATCATCATCGTCACAATTATCATTTAGGATGACTATCATCATCATCATCACCATTATCATTTAGGACCACTATCATCATGATCATCACAATTATCATTTAGGATCACTATCATCATCATCACAATTATCATTTAGGACCACTATCATCATCATCGTCACAATTATCATTTAGGATGACTATCATCATCATCATCACCATCATCATTTAGGACCACTATCATCATCATCGTCACAATTATCATTTAGGATGAATATCATCATCATCATCACAATTATCATTTAGGACCACTATTCATCATCATCATCACAATTATCATTTAGGATCACTATCATCATCATCATCTTAATTATCATTTAGGATGACTATTCATCATCATCATCACAATTATCATTTAGGACCCCTATCATCATCATCATCACAATTATCATTTAGGACCACTATTCATCATCATCATCACAATTATCATTTAGGATCACTATCATCATCATCATCACAATTATCATTTAGGATCACTATCATCATCATCGTCACAATTATCATTTAGGACCACTATCATCATCATCATCACAATTATCATTTAGGATCACTATCATCATCATCGTCACAATTATCATTTAGGATCACTATCATCATCATCATCATCACAATTATCATTTAGGACCACTATCATCATCATCATCACAATTATCATTTAGGACCACTATCATCATCATCATCACAATTATCATTTAGGACCACTATTCATCATCATCATCACAATTATCATTTAGGATCACTATCATCATCATCATCACAATTATCATTTAGGACCACTAATATCATCATCATCATCACAATTATCATTTAGGATCACTATCATCATCATCATCATCACAATTATCATTTAGGACCACTATCATCATCATCACAATTATCATTTAGGATCACTATCATCATCAGCATCACAATTATCATTTAGGACCACTATCATCATCATCGTCACAATTATCATTTAGGATGACTATCATCATCATCATCACCATTATCATGTAGGACCACTATTCATCATCATCATCACAATTATCATTTAGGACCATTATCATCATCATCATCACAATTATCATTTAGGACCACTATCATCATCATCATCACAATTATCATTTAGGACCACTATTCATCATCATCATCACAATTATCATTTAGGACCACTATTCATCATCATCATCACAATTATCATTTAGGACCACTATCATCATCATCATCATCACAATTATCATTTAGGACCACTAATATTATCATCATCATCACAATTATCATTTAGGATCACTATCATCATCATCATCATCACAATTATCATTTAGGACCACTATCATCATCATCACAATTATCATTTAGGATCACTATCATCATCATCATCACAATTATCATTTAGGATGACTATCATCATCATCATCACCATTATCATTTAGGACCACTATTCATCATCATCATCACCATTATCATTTAAGACCACTATTCATCATCATCATCACAATTATCATTTAGTACCACTATCATCATCATCATCACAATTATCATTTAGGACCACTATCATCATCATCATCACAATTATCATTTACGACCACTATTCATCATCATCATCACAATTATCATTTAGGATCACTATCATCATCATCATCACAATTATCATTTAGGACCACTATCATCATCATCATCGTCACAATTATCATTTAGGACCACTATCATCATTATCATCATCACAATTATCATTTAGGATCACTATCATCATCATCACAATTATCATTTAGGACCACTATCATCATCATCGTCACAATTATCATTTAGGATGACTATCATCATCATCATCACCATTATCATTTAGGACCACTATCATCATCATCGTCACAATTATCATTTAGGATGAATATCATCATCATCATCACAATTATCATTTAGGACCACTATCATCATCATCGTCACAATTATCATTTAGGATGACTATCATCATCATCATCACCATTATCATTTAGGACCACTATCATCATGATCATCACAATTATCATTTAGGATCACTATCATCATCATCACAATTATCATTTAGGACCACTATCATCATCATCGTCACAATTATCATTTAGGATGACTATCATCATCATCATCACCATCATCATTTAGGACCACTATCATCATCATCGTCACAATTATCATTTAGGATGAATATCATCATCATCATCACAATTATCATTTAGGACCACTATTCATCATCATCATCACAATTATCATTTAGGATCACTATCATCATCATCATCTTAATTATCATTTAGGATGACTATTCATCATCATCATCACAATTATCATTTAGGACCCCTATCATCATCATCATCACAATTATCATTTAGGACCACTATTCATCATCATCATCACAATTATCATTTAGGATCACTATCATCATCATCATCACAATTATCATTTAGGATCACTATCATCATCATCGTCACAATTATCATTTAGGATCACTATCATCATCATCATCATCACAATTATCATTTAGGACCACTATCATCATCATCATCACAATTATCATTTAGGACCACTATCATCATCATCATCACAATTATCATTTAGGACCACTATTCATCATCATCATCACAATTATCATTTAGGATCACTATCATCATCATCATCACAATTATCATTTAGGACCACTATCATCATCATCATCGTCACAATTATCATTTAGGACCACTATCATCATCATCATCATCACAATTATCATTTAGGATCACTATCATCATCATCATCACCATTATCATTTAGGACCACTATCATCATCATCATCACAATTATCATTTAGGATCACTATCATCATCATCACAATTATCATTTAGGACCACTATCATCATCATCGTCACAATTATCATTTAGGATGACTATCATCATCATCATCACCATTATCATTTAGGACCACTATCATCATCATCGTCACAATTATCATTTAGGACCACTATCATCATCATCATCACAATTATCATTTAGGACCACTATCATCATCATCATCACAATTATCATTTAGGACCACTATTCATCATCATCATCACAATTATCATTTAGGATCACTATCATCATCATCATCATCACAATTATCATTTAGGATCACTATCATCATCATCATCACAATTATCATTTAGGACCACTATCATCATCATCATCGTCACAATTATCTTTTAGGACCACTATCATCATCATCATCATCACAATTATCATTTAGAATCACTATCATCATCATCATCACAATTATCATTTAGGATCATTATCATCATCATCATCACAATTATCATTTAGGATCACTATCATCATCATCATCACAATTATCATTTAGGACCACTATAATCATCATCATCACAATTATCATTTAGGATCACTATCATCATCATCATCACAATTATCATTTAGGATCACTATCATCATCATCATCACAATTATCATTTAGGATCACTATCATCATCATCATCACAATTATCATTTAGGATCACTATCATCATCATCATCACAATTATCATTTAGGATCACTATCATCATCATCATCACAATTATCATTTAGGACCACTATCATCATCATCATCATCACAATTATCATTTAGGATCACTATCATCATCATCATCACAATTATCATTTAGGACCACTATCATCATCATCATCACAATTATCATTTAGGATCACTGTCATCATCATCATCACAATTATCATATAGGACCACTATCATCATCATCGTCACAATTATCATTTAGGACCACTATCATCATCATCATCATCATTATCACCAAGAGAATATGAGATAAGAGCGCTTATCCTCGGTATTCGCCCTTCGCCAGGGGATCTTTTCATTCTATTTTTAAACTAAAGTTATTTCGGGAACGGAACGTGATTGGCCAGATTGCATGAGGCGCGGTCGCATCGTCAAAACATCTCGAGACAAAAGTACGGAGATTGGTAGCAAGTTTCTAAAATAGCACGACAAGGGTTGCCCATATATGATGGGGTGCGGCTCTCTTATCTCATTCTCTCTTGCTATCACTTAAGCCGACCAACATCATCATCATCAATTAAGATCAAAAACATCATCATCATAACTTAATAAAAATCACAAGGATTTTCACTGTATATATGCTCTTTTAATCGCAGCAAATCTGAAATTCATCATTTTCTAAAAGAATGTGACAAACACAGTCTAATGGTCGTGCCTTTGGTCCAGTCTTTTGGACATTTTGAGGTAAGTGAATTCATGTCGACAGAAACTCATAATTATAATGGGATTGAACCGAGTAGCGGCAGTACATTGCTTTAGTTCTATGCTCCAGAACCGATTCCATGTTTTCATCGAAAAGCCTTTCTCAAATAAGATCATTTTTTTGCTTCCAAAACCTTACAAACCATGTTCACGAAGATATCAACATGCATCAGAAAGGAAAACTTTGTCTAAAATCTAATCAGAAATTTCGCAAATGTGTGATTTGCAGAATCAAGCGACACATTTGAATAGAGCTCTGAGTATCAAATATTGACCATATATATATATATACTTTTTTTGTAGTTTGTACTCAAGCATAAGAAGTTCGTTCACTTACGCGAGATACCGTACGATAGAACAGCTCTGTGTCCACTTAACAACGGTAGGTTTAACAATAGGGTTCATTAAATTTCCGTTAGTGAAAACTTTAATTTTAAAATTTAAGGTCACACGGCCAACTTGCAACGTGGATTTCGATGCCGTGTAACATAGTGTCAAGAAAAACTTTTCATGCAATTCTTTCACTCTGCAGCAGGTTGCAAGTTTTTTCCCCTAAATTCAAAAACTTGCAACGTAAGATGACGAACGTTCTGCAAATTGATGCGTGTGACATGACCACTGGCGATTTGATAATATTTAGAGCCAATGCACAAACAAAGACAGCTTTTATTTTAATTTCTTTCTAGTATTGTGTTTATGACTTGGTGAATTCTTAGAGTGCACGCAGTAAAAGTGTGCAACATCAATATCACTAAATAATGCTTTTTTTAGATTCTAGAGCCGCAAACACTAAATGTGTTCAACAGTTTTCACTATTTAGTAGTACTTAGCACTAATAAAAGAAAAGAAGACAATAGAATTAGCATAAAATAGCACTATTTAGTGGTATTTATGTTGCACACTTTTAGTACTTGCACTGTAGTTAGTTAATAGATAATCACTGAGGCACACAGCATTCGTGGGTATAATGCAGGCAGCTGAGGGCGCACTAGTATAATTATTGTTCTTATCGTTGTCTTATTCGTTTTGGTTATATTGACTGCTAGGCGGACCTCGCTGCATTATTAAAAATAATGCTTTTAGCTAGAAGCATTATTTTTGATAATGCAGTTTGCTGTTTGTTGAAGTGTGACCTATATGCATTCGTTGGGATAATACTGAGTAAAAACAATGGGTTGTGATGAGAACAATGATTATTGCATTACTAAATCTTATCTGGCGCTAAATATTAAGAATTGTTTCGCGCTTTGTGGCGTACACTCTAGTTCGAGTGCTTTCATATAAATCACGACTACTACTATAAAATATGGTACATACGGAAATGACTCTATGAGGCCATGTCGCGGATCGTAGCCGAACAACGCTAATTTCTATATCGTTACAGAGTCAGTTCCTCTTGTGAAGAAAATGTTTGATCAAGTATTAGCACTGCATCCAAACGTCAAGTACTTTCATGTTGGAGCTGACGAGGTATAAACGCACCACTGATTTAAGGTTAAGTACTTGTACTAGTGTTACACTATCCTATATTAGAGTGCACGCACTAAAAGTGTGCAAAAGTTGTCACTATTTAGTAGTAAATAGCACTAATTAAACAAAAGAAAAAAAATAGAATTAGCATAAAATAGCACTATTTGGTGGTGTTTATGTTGCACACTTTTAGTGCGTGCACTCTATCACGTAAATGGAGCTCACACGATAAATTGTACACTGATATTCACGTACAAAGCAGTCACGGGTTAGTTTTACACCAAGCTTGAGCCGTGCGTCATTTAATGGACACCCTTTGTCTTTCTATATCAATTTTGTACTTCTCAGGTCGGAAACCTTAAGTCTTGCCCCAAATGCACTGCAGATCCCAGACCTAAAATACGACTATTTATGGACCATATGACGCCGATCCTCAAACACCTTAAAGAGAAAAACATCACAGCGCTGATGTGGGACGATATGATGCGACAATCGGTCAGTGAGAATTTGAATGGTGAGTCAAAAATACAAGTACATTTATCGTTTGCCCGAGGATCATTTGAATATCGCATGATCCTAAGCAGTGAATTGCAATGTGCTAGAGTGCACGCACTAAAAGTGTGCAACAGTTGTCACCATTTAGTGGTAAATAGCACTAGTTAAACAAAAGAAAACAATAGAATTAGCATAAAATAGCATTATTTAGTGGTATTTATGTTGCACACTTTAGGTGCATGCACTCTATGACAAATGCTGTTCTTGTTTTTTTAATATTAATTTATAGAGCTTGGCGAATTAATGGAGCCGATGGTCTGGGCATATACAAATGCAAAGAGTTCATTTTCGCCAGGTGCGTATCAATGCTATCACAGTCGCTGTTATCAGACTGATCATTGTCATCAAACTTTTGTTGTCGTTTTTGGGACGTCATGTTGTGAAATAGAATGGGATATCTGCTTTAGGCTGAACTGTCTTTTTTCGGCCAGAAATCAAAATGGCGGACTTGCTATCACTCGAAAACGTGTAAAATATGAAGGAAAATTTAAATTGAAAATTGAATGAAAATCGCTTTTGTTGGACTGAATGTTGGAATTACTCTCACTCATTATGACTCGACCAAAGTAATTACATCAGCGTTTTCGAAAATAGTCGGCTAAAGCGTTTTCTTGTAAACGGTAGCCTTAACGGTTTAAAAACGTGCGTTTACGAAAGTAACCGACTTCGTGTAAACGTTGGCTTAGGCTCATCACGGCTACATTGACATCATCCTACTTGTTATTTTTTTCCAGAATTAAGGATGAAGTATGCTGCCGTTTTTCCTAAAGTGTGGGGAGCAAGTTCCTTTAAAGGAGCAACAGAGCAAACAACAAATTACGTGCCCATCAAGTTTCATTTACAGAATAACCTTGACTGGCTGGACATTGTGAACTACTATCCCAGGCATTCTACAGTAGAAGGAATGGCACTAACGGGCTGGAGCAGGTTTGCATTAATTCATTTTTTCATTCATTCGTTCGTTCGTTCGTTCATTCATTCGTTCATTCCACATTCATTCATTCATTCATTCATTCATTCATTCATTCATTCATTTTTTCATTCATTCATTCATTCATTCATTCATTCATTCATTCATTCATTCATTCATTCATTCATTCATTCATTCATTCATTCATTCATTCATTCATTCATTCATCCATCCATGCACCAATCTATCCAAATTGCCTGGGAAGATATTTGACAGAGCTGAGTCTTGCTAATGTGTACATGGTTTTGTATTTCTAGATATAACCATGACTTGCCAATGTGCGAGCTGTTACCAGCTGGTCTTCCATCTCTTGCTTTCTGCCTTGAAGCTCTCAACAATGGTAAGTATTAACCATAATATCTTAGTTTAGATTCTTAGTACGGCAATTTTCTATTTTCGGCTAAGCCATTATGCAAATAAAAAAAATCAATGTGTTCTTAATCTTTGTTCAATGAAGGGAATTGCCCTATTGCGTTATGACATCAATGATGTTCATGTCAGGGATAAAACTACCAAATCTAATAAATGTTTATAATAATAATAATAATAATAATAATAATAATAATAATAATAATAATAATAATAATAATATTAATAATAATGATAATAATAATAATAATAATAATAATAATAATAATAATAATATTAATAATAATTAATACTAATAATTGTTTTTATATCAGATGGCTTTGTTTTCGGATATACTTTGTGTTTTTTATATCGAACATAATAATCCGTGTATTATATTTCATATTTATTTTATTTCTCTCCATAAATTAGGACAGATTTTGTGCTTTTTTGTTGATTTGAATCCATTCAAATACTATAAATCCTTTGCATTCGAACAGATTGTTTTGAAGTGAGTTCATGATGCATTAGGGCTACTAAAAATGACATAATAGAAATACATATCAAAGATTTGCTATAGGGAATTTGAAACTGAATTGCTGTTCGATCGGCCATCTTTGTGAAGCATATTTGATAAACTTATTTGGAAGTAGGCTTCAACTCTATTTTGCCGATTTTCTGAGCGTTTAGGGTTTAAAACTAAGAGAAAACTGATAAATATTGTTGAGATGAACTGAAAATGTCTACCACATTTGATCAGCATACTTTGCAGCCGCGGTTTCATGAAAAAAGCCCATAGTTAAAAAAAACACGCAGGGCTCCCGCGCGAACAGCATTCAATTATTCGATATGCGCCTGATTCCACGAATTGCTTCAAAAGCTTTTACTATATATAGCTTTATTATTATCTTGATGTTTATCTCTACGCTATTGCAGGATATATGGATAAGAAGTTAGAGAAAAATGTCACAAGAGAACTGGGGCTTTCTGATGACTTTAATATCAAAGCAGTACCATATATAAAGAAGTATGTCAAATTTATTAAGATAAACAGAAAGACAGACAGACAGACAGACAGACAGACAGACAGACAGACCGACAGACAGACAGACCGACAGACAGACAGACCGACAGACCGACAGACCGACAGACCGACGGACAGACGGACCGACGGACCGACGGACCGACGGACCGACGGACCGACGGACCGACGGACGGACGGACGGACGGACGGACGGACGGACGGACAGACAGACAGACAGGCAGGCAGGCAGGCAGGCAATAAAAGCACTCTAACAGAGGGACATCCAATAAAAAACATCATATGATGATACTTTAAAGAGAATTATAAATATCTAGTTTTTTCTTGCTTTTATTAGACCTACTGACCCACCACCGTCTTTTCCCGGTGGACGTATTTTCACGTTAGTGGCAAAACTAAAGCAGGCTTACAATGTCATGGGCTATAACAAGGAAAAGTAAGTATAATAATTAATGTATATGTGTTGATAATAACGATGGTAATGGTGAACGACATTAAAATCTATCACAGGAAAAAACGTTGCATTCCAAATCTTCCAAAATTGCATGGGAAGTGCCCGGGGGGGGGGGGGGGGGGGGACTCCTGGAATAAGCGATCGGGGATGCTCGTCGGAAATTTTCAAAAATACCTCTAAAAGATACCTGACGTTCTTCAAAAGGGCGTGGCTTCGCAAATTTTTCATCCCTAAAAAACCGAAATCATGACGGTTTTAGTGGGTTTTAATCCCACAAGATTCCAAAAAGTTAGAATTTGGCCATTTTTGTTATTTTAAACCTAAAAGATACCAAATCGCAGATTTTTACCCCTAAAAGATACGACGAGCATCCCCGATCGTTTAACATCGGAGTCCTCTTCCCCCCTGGGTGGAAGTGTTCTCATTTGCAAAGCCTTGTATGGGGGATTTGTTCTCTTAGCCCATTTTCTCTTGTCTTTATCTACGTTTTCTGTTTCTCTTTCAGAGCATTACGACTTCTTAAAGAACTGCAACATGAAGTGCAAGATCCGTTTTGTAAAGTTTACGATGATAAGATAGTAAAAGAATGGGTGGAAAAGAAAATAACAGCGAAAATCACAACTATAGAATATGAATTAAAAACAAGACAAACATCACAGCAAGCAATTCAATTAAACAACAAACATAACAGGCAAGCAAGGAAACTACCAAATAATAATAAACAAAAACAAGAAAGGAATCTGGCAAAAAGGCAAAAAACGAAATATTAAATTCGCCGGTATCCTATTGAAAACGGCCTGGGCTCTAATCTCATGTAATAGGCGATGTGCGCGGACGCCTTTTTGGATTTAAAGCGCGCAGGGAATCACGGGAAACTGAGTCCTTGGTCTACACTTGGCAGTCGCCATGATTTGTGCTTCGCTAGAATAGCTGTAAAATGTACATAATAATCTATGACAAATCCAACGAAATCGTAAAGAATCAATTACCTGTTGCTTTCTTGAATGAACAGATTCAAGGCAGTTATATTTCATGGCTAAGGTAAAAGATGGTTAAAAAGCGAGAAATATTCAATCATTGCAACCTAGGTATGTTGTGAATTATTACATCCATATTATCGATTTTTGCCATCAAAGCTTTCAGTTTTAGTATCAAATCATTGTAAGCGATTCTAATCGGTATTTTCAAAGAAAAGCAATCTTTTATTTAATTTGATTATAAGCTCTAGACGTCGGAACTGAAGACAATTTTGATTGCCACATAAAGGCCCCTATGAACTAGTTTTACTCTTGTTCAGTCGGCAAAATCACAAAAAAAATGTATTTGTATAACAATTCAGTATAGTTCTAATTGGGTCATATATCTATTGTAAATCAAGTAGGTGCACGTTTATCTATCGAGTACATATAGATAAATTCATGCAATATCTGTAGGTTTTGTCGCTTGCAAGTGTGTGAATTCACTTCACTCGATCTTTCAATTAATTTTTATAGTCCATTTGTTACTGATTGCATAAATTATTTTAGTATTCATACAATTTTAGTTTGTTGTATTACCGAAGTGATCCTTCTGACAAAAAGCACACTTTTTCAGTAATAACATGGAGAAATCCTTCGAAAACATGCACATCACCATTCGACATATCCAGTACTGACTACTGAACAAAGAATTCTAAGAATTCTAAGGTAGATGTAAATATCAACTTTGCTGTTAATGAACTTGAATTGCGATATGAACGTCCGCGTAAGTTTTGGGTTACTTATAATTCTTGAAAAACTTCATATTAACTATTGTTAAAATATTTTCTGTAAATCATGTGCATGCAAAAACATAGCAATTAAATCTCACTTTTCAACTATGTAAACACTGCAATATAGATTTGGTTTTTGGACTTGATCCTCATTATTTATTGAAATACACGTATTTCATTTTTATCATAAATTTGCTTGTTTTTGCAAAGTTGTTCACTGTAAGTTGTACATATCTATCATCTGCTTAAAGTTTTATCGTCTTAGGTAAAAAAGAGATCTTTTTTTAACAATAACATAGCTTAATTATGAAATATTATCATGAGGACATCCGTGATTGATCAGCTTATTTTGTATATAATTTTGTTCCCTTTTAACCATCTTTTGGCCATGAAATATAACTGCCTTGAATCTGTTCATTCAAAAAACAACAGATAATAGACACTCAACAATTTCGTTGGATTTGTCATACTTTTTTCATGGAAATTTTACAGCTATTCTAGCGAAGCACACATCATGGCGACTGCCAAGTGTAGACCAAGGACTCAGTTTCCCGTGATTCCCAGCGCGCTATAAATCCAAAATGGCGTCCGCGCACATCGCCTATTCAGCGCGCGGTGGTGCTTGGGATTGATTGGAATGACAGAGACGCCATGCCTAACCACTATAAGTGCTGCGCTCCTGGTTGTTTTGATAGTTATAATAATAAAAATAATAATAATAACCCTTCACTACTAAGAACACCTAAAGAACCTGAACTACGGAAGAAATATAAAATATTGCTAAAGAATTGGAATGACACTTTAAAAGTCGAGTCAACTACGCTTTTAAAGGAGGAGGCATGGCCGAGTGGTCAGAGCGTTGGTCTCGCAATCCAGCGGTCTTAGTTTCGATTCCCGTTCTGGCCACAGAAATTGTATTTCTCAGGGTCCCAATTTGGTCAAAGTACAATTTCTCGGTCATGCTTTGTATATAGCCAACTGGTTTGTCTCCTTGCCAGTTGGGATTCTTAACAATGTTATGTTTGAATTTATTAGTATTCAGTTTCTGATTTGTCTCCCCAATTAGCTAAATACATCGATACTTAAATAAAGTGGATTTTTTTATTATTTGTCGAACTATTTGAAATTGTGCTAACGTTTATGTTAGATAGCTTTACCTAGTTCGACAGAGAACAGTGACCAATCCAGGGGGGTTCGATGGAATCCACGGAAACCCCTGGAGCAGCTTGCGCCTAAACTTGTAATAGACTGACTTATGGCAAACAAACTTTCACAAGAGAATATGAGATAAGAGAGTTTATCCCCCGTATTGAGCTTCACACTAATCAGGGGATCTTTTCATTCTATTTTTAAACTGTTATTTCGGGAATGGGATGTGATTGGCCAGATTGCAGGAGGCGCGGTCTCATCGTCAACACATATATCAAGACAAAAGTGCGGAGATTGTTAACAAGTTTCTTAAAATAGCACCACGAGTAAAGCCCGGCCTTGATGGGGTCCGGGGATAACCTCCCTTATCTCATACTCTCTTGACTTCCATTACACCCCCTCTATTTCCGGAGAGTACTGGGAACAGAAAAAATGTCCGTTTTGAAGGGGGTTCCGGTTTACTAGGAGGTTAATTGTACAAGAGATATTGGAAAAAATTGAATTCTGGACCAAACAAATTGTTCGGTTTAAAGAGAATTTCGGTATATTGAGGGTCCGGTATAGAGGGGTTTCACTGTAGCAATATTAGCTGGAGAGGCCATGTTGATCTTTTAAGCAAAGCTAAATCTGCCCTAAGCGTCACGGTTGTAAAACGGCTACCTTGATAAACAGACCCTTTTGAACCTATACAAAATACTTCTTAGACCCCACTTTTACTACAGCTGTGAAGTTTGAGATGATCTTAATAAGGTTCTGTCTGATAAACTACAGCGAATACAAAATAGGGCAGCTAGGATAAAAACAGGCGCAAGTAATGACATTCTATCGCCACAGGCGCGGATCCAGGAGTTTGTCAAGAGGGTGACAGTACGTGATAACAATGTTTTAAATTACGTGGTACTCTAAACCGGCTATATTAAAATATAGCCGGTTTAGAGTAACACGTAATTTACATCAAAACAACTAAAAACTTTATTCGAGTATTAGTTTATCTAATTTTTCAATCTTATTTTCGAAAAGGATTTTTGTAGAGTGCAAGCACTAAAAGTGTGCAACAGTTGTCACTATTTATTAGTTAATAATATACTTGCAAAAAATTCTCGATTCTGATTGGTCGAAAGCAGTGCAGTTCAGCCGTAACACCAGTGCAGAAAGCTGTAACACCAGTGCAGAAAGCTGTAATACCAGTGCAGACATTTGTAATACCAGTGCAAATTACAACTTGATTCAAAAGACAAAATACGCCCTAAACTAAATGTTTTTGGAATTTTTTACTATCTAGAAAACAGTTTTAATTTTCTAAACATTTCTATTTGCAAAAAGTTTGAAATTAAAAAAAAAAAATAGTCAATAAATTTGCAAAAAACTGAGCGAGATCTTGAAAAGTTTTCAATTTTCGCTTTGAGCGCGCGCTAGATGACGACATCATCACGCCATCATCGGCGCGCACTCGTTCGAATTTGAATCAAAATCTCAACCAAATGTTTTTAAAAATCGACAAAATGGTTGAATTTTTTTCAAGTACATTATCAAAAGGTAATAAGATGGTTTCTCGTTCAATTTGGATTAATTTGCACTCGTTTGTTTTTCAAAGAGCCAAATTGCATTCGCCCTACGTGCAAATTAATTCCAAATTGAACTCGAAACCATCTTATTACCTATACTAATAAAACTAATAATAATAATAATGATGATTAATAAAATAATGATAAAATTCAGCTTTGATGATATCCGTTATTATCAATGTCTCGCAAAACTGTTATTGATAATTACGAATAATGGGTGATTATTAGCATGCTTTTCAACATGTTCACCGTATCATAGAAAAGCGAAAGTGTCTTTGGATTAAACAGCTACATATATTGAATGTTTGTCGTTTAGAATAGCCATAATTACCGTAAGTAACCCAGGTAACTTCAGTATAATAGAAACTATCTGTTCATGTCATTCATTAGCTGCGCGCGATCGACCTATCAGAATCAAGATAGTGAGTTCTACGTATGATAATGAGTTTAATTGGGAAAAAAAATAAATTGTAAGATTTTTGTAAGCTATTCAGAGTGTTAGTACCGATTAAAATATCCATTTATATCTCAGAATAATTAATGGCTATAGATATTATTGACAACTCACCAAGGCAGAACCGATTCGAGAGCGAGTCTCAAAATCGATATATACTCTGCTACATAATTTGGAGCTATTTGCCTTCTCAATGATTATGGATAAGAAAAACGTGCTCTTCATATTTTGCGGACTTCTTCTTATGATAGTAATTCCTGAGGAAACTATGGTCCATGGTCACGGCCATCTTGACAAGAACAGTTCGCACAAACTCGACGCAGTTGCGACAGGAAAAACTTCACAAAACAACTTTGGAACTCCACAGAGAAAGACAACGTCAGGTGATCATAGTTGACGTTAATGTGTATTGGTCGTTTTTGATTTCTGTCTACCTGGTAGTTTTGCGTTATTTGTAAAGTCTAACACGATTTATGCAACATTTGCCATATTCCAGTTGTAAACATCGCAAATCGCAATATTGAGGGGTTCTTATTAACTCGTCAAAAGACGAATGCCATTTATTTAGACTTGTTTTTGATTTAGCTTTACAATGAATTTAGCTTCTTACTTCATCTAAGGCTTGAGTTTAAGTTTAAGTTTGATTCGGTAAAACATAAACTTTATATGTAAATATAGCTATTGATATCAAGTTTAAAGGCCGGTACACACTAGGCGACAAGTCGCAGCACACGGGGGGAAATTGTCGCTATACGACCTATCGCGGGAACAAGTCGCTGCGACTTGTCGCCTAGTGTGTGCCGGCCTTAAGGGTTCTCTGAACAAGCAAGAAAATAAAACTAATGATGGAACAACTAGTAAATTTTATGCAACGTTAAATTTTTACACATGCAATCATATGGCGAATTTGCATTTTTGAAAGTTTTTGTTACAATATAATTGGTAAAACAAGTGTTTAATATATCAAATCCTCCTGAAAATTTGTGATCATTTTTTCTATCAATATCGATCAGCTCTTATCTCGCTACGAGATTGGACATAGTTGTCATATAAACAAATAGTAAAAACTATGGCTTTTAATATTTTCATTGAAGTAATTAAAAGCTGAACAAAACTACCGATCACCAACTTGTGATCACAAAACAATTTACAAATTAAAGCACTGTTCAGCCGCATGGTTTCCATACAATCGCTACGACTGCTGGGATAGCTACGGTCGCAAATAAGTGCTCTAAATCGTTGGAATCGCAGCGATCGAGCCGAACTCAACTAGTAGCGAGCGAGCACAACTATTTTTTTTGTTTATTCAGCGATGGTAGCGACTTTATTGCTTTAAATGTGATGACGTGACTGAATTGTTTTTTACAGAAACGTATATTGAAGTGAAATCGAAGTTGTTAGAAGTGGAACCTGACCGAGCACGAGAGGAAATACATCAATTAAAAAGACTACTGAAAGAACAACAGCACAATAACGATGACAAACCAAAAGCAAAACTACCTCTAAGGTCAATCATCAAATTGATGATTATGATGATGATGATGATATTTATTATTGTGGTAATGATGGTGATAATCATGATGATGGTGATGATTGAATTTGCGGAAATCATGGTAGTGTGGTTGAGTCACTACATTCGCCTAAACACTTTGTATGAAAGAGCACAATGTTGCTTTATTAGTGAATTCGGTGAAGCGTAACTAAAGTGTGCACATGCAATAGTCCTGAAGTGTGATGACGTTTTACCCCCGTCTCTATACCATAATAGTTTTTAAAATCCTTTCATATTCAAATTTTATATTCCCTCGAGAATACAGGAACAATAGTTATAACTAGTCTACCTAACAGGTAGCAAAATGCTGCCTTAGATTTTTGCCTAAATGAATTGAAATGTTTGTTGTTACAAACAATTGAAATTGAGTGAATTATGGTTCGATATTTGGCAATAAGGACTATGTCAACATCACCAAAAACTAGTTTCAATTCCCAAATTTTATTTTCAACATATTTATTCTTTTAAAAATCATAGAGTGCAAACAATATATCACTGAAACACTAATTACTAAATAGTACAAAATAGTGCTAATTAAACAAAAGAAAACAATAGAATTAGCATAAAATAGCACTGTTTAGTATTACTAAAGTTTCACAGATTAATTGTTTGCACTCTAATGTAATGGAAGGTAAGCACATCACTATAAAAAGTACAAGCAAGAAAACGGTGACACTCAAGAACACATTTACTTGGCCCCAATAACCAGAAAGAGTTCCATTCACTTATTGTTTGCACTTTTGGAATTAATTGTTTAATTAAAAATATTCAATCTCATAAAATTTTCATGAAAATCATCAGTAAATAATAAAAACCATTATAAACATATCTTGATTGACAGTCTAAAAAAGAAACAAGCAAGTCAATGAATATACCTAGTAAAAGCATAACGAAATGAACTACAAATATCTTATTTCAATTTTACGTACTGTAATAATTGACGCCTACAACATAAGTGACACGAATTGCGGCCGTATATCTACAAATATATAACAAATATCGACAAACTAATTGTAATCAATGTAAATCTTCGTCTACCTTAGCCATCTGAAACAAATTCTTGCTTTTACTTATAGTTTTGTACCATCATGTTATAATATTACAAATATTAGAACGAACAGTCGCACTTCAATCCGTCCAACTCAAGCTTAAGGAATTATGATCTATTTCAGTTAAACGATAAAGCTTTCCTAATATTATCACTTGTCTTTACTCCAAGTGATTATTCTTCGAGCGTCTTGCACAGTAATCACAGAAAAAAAAGATTAAATTGGACTATAAAAGACACACATTTTCACTCACCTTGACCACACAAATCCAAGGAATACTTTGGTGTCGAATAGCAACATACGAGGCACGCAAGGGACGTAGGTAAACGAATTTGCGGTGCATTATGGGGTAAAATCGAGATTTTAACTCCCTTTACAGATTAGGGTTGCTGCCTTGCTCGCTCGCTTCAGGCTCGCTCGCTGCGGCAGCAATTAATGAACAAAAGAAATGTGCAAAGGATTCTGGTCTAGACACGGGGGTAAAACGTCATCACGCTTCAGGCTTATTCATTGCAAAAAATAATATCAATAAATATAAGATGAATAGAAGCAAAGATGTTTCAGAATGCCATTAATGATTAAACAATATAATATAACAAACTTTATTTAATCACGGTAACTCAAATCAACTTACAATAAAGCTGTTCTCCCTAGAGGCCGTAAAACTATTATATTAAAAATAGTCAAATTTAAAATATGTATGTAATATATGATATCAGTATAAAAACAGTACGTTGATAAAATGGGTACTGCTGGTATTGTCTAGATTAAGTCTGAAAAATCGTGCGTATTTATTATGCGTTTAAAACTGGCAAGGGTTTGTTTTTCTTTTATATGCTTTGCAAGTATAATGGTGATGATGATAATGATTCTAGCGGTTGTTTTTGCAATGTGTTAATGATGATCATGCGGTTCTTGTTATCGTGATACAGTATGTTGTATTCCATATTCTTTTTTTTTTTTTTTTTTTTCAATTTAAAGTTTTAAAGGCCATAAGCTGATTCATCTTGATCTCAAAGGAGCGCCACCCAAAATACCGTACTTGATTGAGGTTAGCTGATCTATAATCACCATAAACATCATCACCATCATCATCACAACCTTCATCATCACCACCATTATCATTATCAGTATAGTTTTGGCATGAGTTGGTAACGGTTTTATTTAATGATTCTTTATTTTTAAATAACGGTCACAATATAATAACGACTTTCAGAACGAGAGCTATGATGACGACGAGTTTGGACTTTATTTTTGTTCAAAAACATGTGGGAGTAATGAGTCATGTTTAGCCAAAACGTGTTCACTGTTGACAACAACTGGTGAAAATACAATTACTACCCCAAATGAAGACTCAGTGCACATATAAATCAGTTAAATTTGACTCGTCAACGCCATTGCCTCGCTTACTCTAGTCTCCCTCCCATGCGTCACTTATGTCACGCAACGCTAGTTTGGGGATCTTAGCGTTGCGTGACACAAGTGACGTATGCGAGGGAGACTACGCTTCCTCATGCTTAAGGTCTTTAATACTGATTCGTTCTCATACTCGATTTAACTTCCATATTTCAGTTAATGCCTTATTTCAAGAGATGGGGCGCTACTGGTTTACTCGTAGAATATGAAGACATGTTTCCGTACTCGGGTGAACTCGACGTTCTGAAGACTTCATATGCTTACAGGTAGCTAGCACTTGGGAACAACTATGTCGCATTGTATCATTCTCACTGTAATTACCAATTGTTCGCATTTATAAACCAATCCGTGTATGTCAAGCATCATCGTAGGAGTCGTCATTATATGAACGCATCGGCTTGCAAAAGCCGAATAAGTATTCTAGAGATTGTAAAGCGCATTGCGATTAGGTGAAATGCGCTATTTAATTTAAACACTAAATAGACGATCTAATTAATCCCCACCCCTCCCCTCCCCACCCCCACAACAAAATCACAAAACAATTTTTTTTAATTGTGTAAACTCATGCATTAATGTCTTTTAACCAATATTTTGTGAACCAGGCTTAAAGATCATTGTTATGATGATATCAGATCAAGTATCATTATCAAATTTATCATCATCGCTGTCATCAACATTATGATCACTGTCAGTAACAGTTATCCATTACAAAAAATTAATCATCGACATGATCATTTCGGTTATCCGGCATGTCGAAATCGAGGAAACTGAGGAAACTAAGGAAACTGAGGAAACTAAGGAAACTGAGGAAACTAAGGAAACTGAGGAAACTAAGGAAACTGAGGAAACTAAGGAAACTGAGGAAACTGAGGAAACTAAGGAAACTAAGGAAACTAAGGAAACTGAGGAAACTAAGGAAACTAAGGAAACTAAGGAAACTAAGGAAAACTAAGGAAACTGAGGAAACTAAGGAAACTGAGGAAACTAAGGAATCTGAGGAAACTAAGGAAACTGAGGAAACTGAGGAAACTAAAGAAACTAAGGAAACTAAGGAAACTAAGGAAACTAAGGAAACTTTTGTATATGTGATTCATTGGATTAGTTGTTTAAGAAAATTATTAACTTACTTTATATCCGTCTACAGTTCGCAGTGCCACTGATAAACTTGTTGAATGTTGTTTCGGATTCGGCGTACATCAAAATATACACAAACAATGAGTCCTTAGCATCTTTGATAGAGAATTCGAAAAGATAGGCCGTCTTGTACATGCTTTTTGTACTTTCATTTGGACTGATTTAACTCCTATAAACAAAGTTGTTATCGTCTTTCCTCAATCTTGTACAACATACATGTAAAATACTGAGCCTTTTTAGTACAGTAAAAAATTAAAGATTAAAAAACAAACTAAAATAACATCCCGAACAAATAATGCACCAAAGAATCAAAGATGAAATAATATCTTTAATAATATTATTTTGTTTTCCAAAGACACGTCTTAACATTCGTCGCGAACGACTTTGCAGACTGAACCTTCGCTCGAACGCAACTTATAAAACCTGATTAAAGCTTTTTGTACATTTTGACGATTCAGACTGGCTTTCTACTGTTGGTGATTAAGTTGCATTGTTCTTTACATTTTTATGTTTTTTTTTTCTAGGTGAGAGCAGTGTTTTTTGTTCTTGTTTTTTTTTTCTTTGAATATGGATTGTTGTTCGATTGCGTGACAGCAGCGTCGTCATGAACAATAATTATCACCCTTAGACAAACAACATCACAATAATTATCACCCTAAGACCATCAACATCAACATAATTATCGCTAAGGATCAACATCACCATAATTATCACCCTAAGACCAACAACATCACCATAATTATCACCCTAAGACCAACAACATCACCATAATTATCACCCTTAGACCAACAACATCACCATAATTATCACCCTAAGACAAACATCACCATAATTATCACCCTTAGACAAACAACATCACAATAATTATCACCCTAAGACCATCAACATCAACATAATTATCGCTAAGGATCAACATCACCATAATTATCACCCTAAGACCAACAACATCACCATAATTATCACCCTAAGACCAACAACATCACCATAATTATCACCCTTAGACCAACAACATCACCATAATTATCACCCTAAGACAAACATCACCATAATTATCACCCTTAGACAAACAACATCACCATAATTATCACCCTAAGACCATCAACATCATCATAATTATCGCTAAGGATCAACATCACCATAATTATCACCCTAAGACCAACAACATCACCATAATTATCACCCTTAGACCAACAACATCATCATAATTATCACCCTTAGACCAACAACATCACCATAATTATCACCCTTAGACAAACAACATCACCATAATTATCACCCTTAGACAAACAACATCACCATAATTATCACCCTAAGACCATCAACATCATCATAATTATCGCTAAGGATCAACATCACCATAATTATCACCCTTAGACCAACAACATCACCATAATTATCACCCTTAGACAAACAACATCACCATAATTATCACCCTAAGACCAACAACATCACCATAATTATCGCTAAGGATCAACATCACCATAATTATCACCCTAAGACCATCAACATCATCATAATTATCGCTAAGGATCAACATCACCATAATTATCACCCTTAGACCAACAACATCACCATAATTATCACCCTTAGACAAACAACATCATCATAATTATCACCCTTAGACCATCAACATCACCATAATTATCGCTAAGGATCAACATCACCATCATCACTATTTTCATAAAATCACTCCTATGAATGTTTTTCACTGTATTTGCTCTTTTAATCGCAGCAAATCTGAAATTCATCATTTTCTAAAAGAATGTGACAAACACAGTCTCATGGTCGTGCCTTTGATCCAGTCTTTTGGACATTTTCAGGTAAGTGAATGTTAAATCTAAGAACTTGTTTGGCTTACTTGGTGAATAGTTCTCTCATCCCCCCCCCCCCCCCGGAATATGTCTTACACTTCTTAAGGTAATTCTGTAGTTTTGCACTGCGCACAGCTCTGCGCATATTTCGATTTTTAGAGTTTTACATTTTTTATCATCAATAGATACAGAATTATGATTGAGAAACACATTAACGTAAAAATACGAACAGTTTTCACATTTTCAAGCGAAAAACTACTAAGGAGCAGCGTCAAACATCGGCAAGCATTACCGTACCGCACACGATATAACACCTCTCAATATAAATAACAACTTTATTGTTTTGAGAAAATGCAAGAGTAAATTTGACTGCCTATTGTTTGAGATGCTCTTTATAAGAGAACAACAACCGACCTTAAACAAACAGTCTGATTCCCTTAGGGCAAAACTTTTTGTTTAACCTATGTAAATTTCTTAGTTTTTCTTATATTACTCAACTCACTGTTATAATATTCATTTGCTTGATAATGGTGTCTAGCCGACACCGAAACGTCGCTCTCATTTGTTTAATATTTTTGAAAAACTACTAATTTCTTTAAACTCGCCCCAGTCCATACTCGGAAAAGCCTTGATATTATTGAATTTTGAGAATATTTCTCAAAATATCTCACAAACCAATACGGGCACCTATCTTTTTTATTTCATAATATCGTTTCAAATCATGTTTTTTGAAACATATATGATCGATGACAAAATTCTATGGCTAGATTTTTCGATATTTCGAAAAGTGTTTCGTTCAAAGCATCGATGAGGTCCGTAAAATTTCGAACAATTTGTTAATTTTTGCTTTTTTTCTCTTTGCTGTTGAATTTTAGTGCAAATCTTTTGCTTTACATCGATAGCCCAATGTATAAGGAGCACATTTAAGTACATTCAAAATATTTGGTATTGACCAAGCTCAGTAAAGAGATAATTTTATGAATGATGCCCATTTTCGAATGTTAGACGCTAAATTGACAAAAGTTGGTATACTTTAAAAATTTGTCTCGCGAAATCCAATACGGTGACCCCATTTTTTTATTTTATATTTTTGATGAAAAACTCAAAATGTTTTAATGTAGAAAGTTTTATCAAAATTCTATGGCTAGTTCTATTACTACGGAATTACCTTAACTCGAAAATCGATGTTTATTTGAGACACGCTGACACTCAAAAACTGAAAATAATAACTATTTAAATTATAATATAACATAACTGAAAATTAAAAAAAAATTATTATTAATCAATTGTAATTGAAGAAATGTAAAAGCGAATGTAATTTAAATGTGTCGTATCGTATCGTATCGTATTTTATTGTATCGTATCGTATCGTGTTGTGTCGTATAGTATCGTATTGTATTGTATCGTATCGTATTGTATCGTATCGTATCGTATCGTATCGTATCGTATCGTATCGTATCGTATCGTATCGTATAGTATCGTATCGTATAGTATCGTATCGTATTGTATCGTATTGTATCGTATTGTAATAAACTGTGACATTCTGTCATCCTTCGTTGGCTAAGTTTGGGCTTCATTTGGAATTATTTCCAAGCAATTGATTAAAAATATCCTCACCTCTCCCCCAGCTACCTACTATTTCCCTAGTCCTGTTTGGTAAAATCTTAAAGGACGGTGTTTGCCTGCGAAGAGGAGGAACCCCATGTTCTCACACAGGTAGCCCAAGCTAGCTGTTTGTGACCGTTTTTAACAATAAAACGAAACAATTAAAATATTATCCCTTCTTCTTAGGACGTTCGTGGGCAATTTTAAATAAATCGCTTAATATTGCTCCAAATGGCTTGAAACTCTACCGGAACATAAATAAATAGACAATACACATATACAGACTTTAATTTTTATCATATTTTATTTTTTTCGTTTTATTGTTAAAAACGGTCACAAACAGCTAGCTTGGGCTACCTGTGGTTCTCATAGTTTTAATTTAACAGCCGTGTTTCAAACATATGTTTGTAGTTTGTATTAAAGCATAAGAAGTTCGCTCACTTAAGCCTGATACCGAGTGATACAGCATCACTAAGCCCACTTCACAATGGTAGGTTTAATAGTCAAAATTTCCTGTAAAATTATTTTACAATTCAACGTACTTCACCTTGAAAAAAAAAAAAAAAGAGAAAAAGCGAAGGTTGTCTGCACAAGAGGTCTGTGCGTCACCTTCTCAAAAACTAATCAGAATTTCCAGCTTAATCTCCATTTTCATATTAGGCCGTGTTTGGTTTGTAGGTTTGATAATACTAATCTTTATCGTTGCAGAGTCAGTTCCTCTTGTGAAGAAAATGTTTGACCAAGTATTAGCACTGCATCCAAACATCAAGTACTTTCATGTAGGAGCTGACGAGGTAGAAACGCACCATTTAAGGTTAACGTTATTTGCTGAGAAAATAATATTTTACCATATATATAGATATATATATATACAGCCAACTGCATAAATTCTGTCGCCAAGAACATATATAAATATATATATTTCTCACCGAAGAAATTATGGGATACCTCCCAATATATTTTTTTCGAGTTGCCCCGCATGAGTACTATCTGAAAAAAATATAGTGGTTGATATCCCATAATTTCTTCTTTGAAAAATATATATATTTATATACGTTCTTGGCGACAGAATTGATGCAGTTGGCTGTATATATATAGTATATAGTATATATATATATATATATATAGCTAGACATATATAGATACAAGATATGTAGATACATAGTCGAAAAGTGACGTCTCGGACGTTGGTCCTTCGTCACGGAGTAAAGGTCGGTACACACTAGGCGACAAGTCGCAGCGACAATTTCTCCCGTGTGTACTAAGTATTTTTGTCGCTGCGACAGAATTTTTTCTCTGCGACTCTTTCTCTGCATGAAATCCAACCGGTTGGATTGTTGAACCAGTGCACACTGGATCGACATTTCGCGGGGACAAGTCACTACGACTTGTCACCTAGTGTGTGCCGACCTTAAAGCCTGGTTTCCATATAATCCAAAACGATCGATAACGGTCGCAAACTATGGAGAAAAAATTGATTATATGGAAACAATTTTTTCGATCCTAAGAACCATTTCGATCCATTTCGATCGTCTACGATTATATGGAAACGCTTTTTTCGATCGTACGATCGGAATGTTGCGATCGTTCTTTATCGACCGTTTTCGATTATATGACTACGTATAACTGCTTTTTGATGACACTCTAAAAACTGCATAAATTAAAATAACAAAAGTGAGAAAAAAAAAAAAAAAAAAACGAATTTAATTTTTTTATTTTATTTTTTTTTTATTTTTATTTTTTTTAGGAATTGAGAAAAAAAATAAAAAATACCCAAAACTTTTTTTTTTTTTTCAAAAAGTAAAACGATTTTTTCTTTGGAAAAAAAAAAAGCAAAATCTTAACCTTTACTGAGTAAATCAGAGTGAGTTGTAGAAAAAAGAATGAAATTCTTTTTTCTCCCACAGTCAAGTTACGTACTGTAAGTAATTTGCAAACAAGTTTATTCTAAGATTAGTTGAAGACAGTAAACCAGCCATGATTGATCTTCAAAATATTTTATTACTACTGCAAAACTTTATAAAGTACACATAGTAAAATCTAAGTCTTTACACAACACATGTTCTAACATTTATTAAAGTAGTCTAGTCTACAACAGAATACAGTTACAATTTTATCACTAACAATCATACTTGAAAACAGGAAATCATGTTTTGCTTTGCTTAAACTCAAAAAACTTTTT
The DNA here is from genome assembly GCA_918843875.1 of Diadumene lineata. Lineage (NCBI taxonomy): Eukaryota > Metazoa > Cnidaria > Anthozoa > Actiniaria > Diadumenidae > Diadumene > Diadumene lineata. The sequence continues at coordinate 1,561,542 of OU974083.1, read as the reverse complement.
TTTTTCTAATATTTACAAAAGAGAAGATTTTCTAAACAAAGCTAGCCAGCTTGATCTCACTCCTGAAACATAAAAAATGTTCGAATCACTAACAAAATAAATAAGAAAAATATAGATATCGATCGTGAAAGAATACCACGACCGTTGAATAAGTTCGACATATCTATTTCTTATTATCAATAAGTAAAACAAACATACATAAATTGTTATAGTAAGTACTCACAGCATCATCACTATCATAAAAGGGCTCAACATCAATGGCCCATTCTGGAATAATCCAATCCGGCTTCTTCCTGTAAAGAGTATTAATAACGATAGACTACATTAATAAAAACTATTATGAAAAAAAAAAAACACACATTTTGCCTTGTGAAGAAAGTTAATTTTCATAGGTCATGATATACAAACTAACCTGCAGTTTGGACAAATACCTAGCGCTTGCAGCATTTTGCTGCATTCAGAGCACAGCCGATGAGCACAGGGCATTGGCTGTACTTTTATTTGCAAAAAGCACACCGTTTTGCGACAACCTTGGCATTCTGCAATAATAATAATAAAATAAAAATAAATAAAATACTAATTTCATTTGTATTTCTTCAAAACTATTGATAGTTTCGTTGTAATACGATAGTACATCATAAAAGATTTACAGTGTTAATACTTACTCTCAGAAAGATCCATGTTACAGCTTCTTCAGTAAAATGCTAAAGTAACTGAGTGCTCTTATCTCAATTAGTTATCTCTTTGACTTACAAATTCCATTACAGGTAAGGGTGACGCCACCAACAACCCCATTTTTTCGGTTCAGTTAACACGTTTTTTTTTAATTAAACATCTGTTATTTTGTTCCATATTTCTCATTTTGTTGTCTTTACATCAAACATCTGTTATTTTGTTGATCCATGCATGCTCTACCCACAAGTAACATGCATCAAAAAGTTATCTATTTTGTTAAAACCACGTTTTTGTTATGTGTTCACAAATCAAATAACCGGCTATTAAACAGTCATAGGATGATGCAACTATTTTTATTTCATCAGTACCTTTATTGTAATTTGAATCAATATTAACTTGAGCGAACATTTGAAAGTTGTTGTCATATCTTTTTATTCATCTTCTTATCTATTTCATTTTCTTCATTTATGTTCGTTATATCAATTTGGCAATGAGTATTTCATAGACCTTTTTTTTTATAACAAAACTTTTTAAAATCTTGTGTTTTTTTTTTTCTCATTTCAGTTTATTTGAACTCAAAAATTTTGATTTTTCACAATAGTAATAGTAATTACCTCAAAAAGTTGTACATGTGCTGTTGTTCTTTTAATTACTTTTTTCCAGTCCAGACCATTATCCAAAGAAATGCGACTTCACAATAGAACCTGTTTTATTGTAGGAATAGTACATCTTTTTTCTATTTAATTATTTGTATTCATTTTTAGGAGTTTTGATCATCTAAACAACTTTTTAATTGTAATTCGTGAAAGTGTTTTAGCAAAGGAAAAATCAAGAAATGTTTTTATAAAATCATATTTGATCGATAGCACGCCACATTTTTTTGTTTTTTGTGATCAATGTGTTAAAAAAAAAAACACAAACAGAGCATTCGAAGTATATTATCAATTAACGAGACTCTTACAAATCTCATTAGCGATTTCAGGTTTACTTATTGAAAACTTTTTTTTTTTTTTAAACCATTTATTGAACGAAAACTATTTTGACTAAAGATTTCACAAGCTAAAAAAAAAATTCATAGTAATTTTTTGCCGGTCTTTACAATTTCAATAGTTTAGTTTCTACCTGCTAGTTTGAAACAGTACACACCCGTACCTGTTTACCGCCTTTTTTTTTTTTCGCGCGAAAATCATACTGTCAGTGACAAAAGACATAGTAAGTCACGTGGTTTACAATTTCACTATTTAACTCGAAAAATCCTAAAAAACCTCCACTTTTCAACTCTATAAGTAGCTTGTTCAGTTCAACAAACTTTGAGTCAACGCAAAATGGTATCACTTGAGAAGTACAAATGCTTGTGTGAAGAATCGGAAGGGCTCGCCATACTTAAAGCCAAAACAAGCGGCGAGCAGTATTTAAAGTGTAAAAAAGGCGGCTGTGGGTTTTTCACTAAAGCCACAGATTTCACATCGTACTACGATACAATCGAGAACAAGCTTTTCGACCAGTATAAAGTGAACAACCCCATATGCATCGACGGAAAACCAGCAACACTAGCTGTGTCCAAATCAGTAAACAACCCAGGACGCCCGTATTTTAGATGCGGTCAACAACAAAAGTGTTCTTTCTTTTTATGGGGGGATAGATTTACTATCCCCCAAAAAAGAGAATACGTCGACAAAGCTACAATGACTGATCAACAACAAGTCGAGCGACCAAGACCAACAGCAGCAACTCCACCAACAGCAACCACACCTTCAGCAGCAGCAGCAACAGCAAAAAACCATGGCGAAGAACCGAAAAGAAAGAAATGCAACCCTAAAAGAAAAAGAGTCATCCAAGCTGTAGATGATGATGATGATGAGTAGCATGAACACTTATGCATTGTGGACTTTGAAAAACATTTTTATGCTATCGTACACAGTAATGTTTGTAGAAAAAATAGAAAACATTTTTTTTTTCTTAGTACTTCAAATTCCGTACTTTAGTAACACGTAGAAAGCGTGAACTGAAGCTTATTTTTTGTTATATCATATGTTAACGTCAACCACAACTTAAAAGTGTATTTGTTTTAATTGATTTTGAAATTAAAAAGAGTTACAAAAAGAAATTCTATTGTTGTTGATGTTGAAAATAATTTTTTTTTTTAAATAAACAAATGAGTTTTTTTTTTTTTTTTCCAGAACATTTTGCATAAAAAAGATATTTTCAGAGAGGGCTGGTTTGTTGATAGTTAAAAAAAAAAAAACTAATAGGGTGTTTTTCTTTTTTCAATTTATAGGATGGGGCAACCCGCAAGTATTGTTTCTAAATCGAACATCCTTTTTATTTTATTTTATTTATTTATTTATTTATTTTTTTTTTTTTGCGCGGGAAAAATAGCTATAGTATGTCAAATAGGTTACTTTAAAAAACTTTTAAGGAGGGGACCTGGGCTCTGATAAGTTAGAAAACTGTTATGTATTTGTATCAACTACTGCAGACACTCACAACATCCAGCGCGAGTACAATCTAAACATCCTATTAAGAGAAACATGTCAAAAAGAAAAAGTCCCACACACAATAGAAAAATCAGAGGCAAACAGAAAAGAATAAAGCGATACTTGAAGCGTTCTGGTAAAGAATTAAAGAAAAATATTCCAGATCTCGAAAAAATTCTTCGACTTCAACAAAAATCAGCAAAACTTTTACAAGAAATAGCAAATGAAACAGAAAAGAGAGACCCCGGCCAAAGTACAGATAATGAAAAGAAGAAGAAAAAAAAGAAGAAAAACAGAAAAAAGAACTCTAACGAACAACAAACTTTAACTTATTCCTTAGAAAAAATATCTGAAAAAGATGTAAAAAAGTTTGGAAGCACTAGCTGTGCTTATCGTGTTAAGGTTAGTAGGCCTGATAGCTCACTCAAAAATCCGATAAAAGACCACCTTTTTGCGTTAGAAAATGTGTTTGATAGTGCTATTCAACAAGTAAAAGAAAAATGTAATTTAACAGATACTAAGAGAGATAGAATGCGCATCATAGTCAACTCAAATCACTTTAAAAAACCACTTTCTACACGATTAGTAAGAGTTCAGGAACAAACTGCTTCTTTGATTTTAAACGAAATTTCAAAAGTTTTGCAATCTCAAGAAGAAATTCCTTTAGATGAAAGTTTTAATATAGATGTTCTTGCTCTTAAAATGCCTGTCGGAAAAACTAGAGGTATAAAGGTTTTGGATTTCGCAAAAGATAATAAGTTAAAAAAATCAATTTTGACCATAAGGAATAGTGACAACCTGTGTTGTTCGCGGGCTATAGTTACGGCAAGAGAATTAGCTCTAAAAGGTCCAAAACTCACACAGCTAATGCGCGGAAGACCGATTCAGAAACGCCTAGCACTCGAGCTTCACAAACTAGCAAATGTTCCACCAGGTGCGTGCGGTTTGCAAGAAATTGATCGTTTTCAAAAAGTTTTAACCGATTTTCAAATAATCGTCATTAGTTTTTCTAATAGAAATAATGTCATATATCAGGGACCTTTGCGCGATAAAAAGATAATACTCTACAACCACAATACCCATTTTGATGTCATTAAACCTAATAAATTGCCAGCATTTTTTGGGTACAATTTCTATTGCAATGTGTGTAAGAAATATTATAACGACATCCGATATCATCCGTGCAGAAATTTCTGTCATGTTTGCAAAAAGAAAACATGTACACCGACAACGACAGCCATTCAGTGTCAGAAATGTAATAAAGTATGTCGATCTCAAAAATGTTTGGAAGAACATCAAAAAGTAAATGTAAAATCCGGTTTTTCTAATTGCGATCAATCTTTTCGGTGTACGGAGTGTAATTCTATTGTTGATGCTAAACGGAAAACTGTACATGTTTGTAATGAGTTCAAGTGCTGGAATTGTAAGGCCTTTGTTTTACCAGGACATTTGTGCTACATTCAACATGATGATCCAAAACCACCTAGCGATAAACTTTTATTTTTCGATTTTGAAACAGATCAATCAAGTGGTGAGCACATCGTAAATTTTGCTGTGGCTCAAGATATAACGGGAAAAACGTCTGTATTTCGAGGTTATGATGCTTTAGATAGATTTTGTAAATACGTGTTTAGCAAACAATTTAATGGTTACACGTGTATCGCACATAATGGAAAAAGCTTTGACAACTGCTTTGTTTTACGCTGGCTTTTAGAAAACAGACCAACAGCTGGTGTACATATTATAAGAACAGGTCTGAAAATCATGCACTTAAGCGTTAAAGATTACAAAATACGTTTCATCGATTCGATCAATTTTTTTCAAATGCCGCTAGCCAAACTTCCAAAAACGTTTGGTTTGGATCAGACTAAAATGTTAAAAGGATTTTTTCCGCATTTGTTCAATAAAAAAGAAAATTTTGGTTACATTGGTAAAATACCAGATGCAAAATATTACTGTCCAGAAAGTATGACTCCTGATGCACGTGCAGAATTTATGGCATGGCATGAAGAATTACTTAATAAGAATTATGTGTTTGATTTTAATAAGGAATTAGAACAGTATTGTATTCAAGATGTAAACATCTTAAGAGAGAGCTGCATTCGTTTTCGCGAACTTTTTTTATCAGAAACAAACGTTGACCCTTTCTCATATGTGACAATAGCCAGTTGTGCTATGGGTGTTTACAAAAGTGCGTTTTTACAACCAAACACAATAGGAGTTGTACCGAACGATCTATACAAAGGCGTGCACAAAAACTATTCGAAGTCGGCTATTCAATGGCTTGAATTTGTACAATTCAGTACAAATACTCGAATCTTGCATGCTTTAAACGGTGGAGAACATAAAATTTTCGATAAAGAACTCGGTAAAACATATTTTGTCGATGGATTTTCTCCAGAATCTAAGCAGGTTTACGAATTCCTGGGGTGTTTTCATCACGGTCACATCGAATGTTTTGACCAAAACACAGACCACGTGCTAATAAAAAATAAAAAAAACAGTGAAATATATCAAGAAACGCTGGATAGATTAAACCGTATAAAGCAGCTCGGTTATACCGTAAAATACATTTGGTCTTGCCATTTTGAAAAACTCACACAAACTACAGCGTTCAAAGAATTTATTCAAAGTTTTGAAATCGTTTATGATGCGGAACCGCGTGAGGCTTTCTATGGTGGTCGTGTTAATGGGATTAAACTGTATCATGTCTGTAAACCAGACGAAAAGATAAAATATGTTGACTTCACGAGCCTTTATCCGTTTGTAAATAGGTCAAAACAATATCCTATAGGGCATCCTAAGATTATTAGAGAAGATTTTGGTGATTTAAGGCAATATTTTGGAATTGTACACTGCAAAGTGGTGGCTCCTGCAGGTCTTTATCTACCTGTATTGCCAGCCAAAATAAGTGGTAAATTGGTTTTTTCCATTGTGTAAACAATGTGCGATTAACAATGACTCGCTTTGTCGTCATAGTGAAAATGAACGCGGCTTTTATGGTTTTTGGTGCACACCTGAACTTCACCGCGCATTAGATTTGGGGTATAAAGTTTTGGACATAAAATCTGTTTGGTCTTTTGAAAACTCATCTAATACTCTATTTGAATCATATGTTAAAACGTTTCTAAAGTTAAAACAAGAAAGTTCTGGCTTTCCGGACTCTGTTAAGACACCACGTGACCGAGAACAATACGTTGCCGATTATTTCGCGCATGAAGGAATTCAACTTTCCCTCGACAAAATTAAAAAAAATCCGGGGCTTAGAGCTATCAGTAAGTTAATTTTGAACAGCCTTTGGGGAAAATTCGGACAGGCACAAAATAAAGAGCAATCTGAACTTGTTTTTGAAGCTACTCGTTTTTATGAAGTGATAAATAGCGCTGACTGTGATGTCTTAGATTTGCATCTCATTAACCAAGATATAATTGAAGTTGTATACAAACAAAAGGAACAGGTGGTAAAAGAAAGTAATATCGCAAATATATTTATAGCAATATTCACCACTGCCTGGGCAAGACTAGAATTGTATGATTTAATAAATAAGTTAGATAGACGAGTGCTTTATATGGATACTGACTCATGCATCTATGTATCAAAAGAGGGTGAATTTGAACCGGAGTTATCTAGCTACCTTGGAGGCCTGACTAATGAAGTTGCAGATAGTGGAAATGGTGAATATATCACAGAGTTTGTCACTTGTGGTCCAAAAAATTATGCCTATAAAATTTCCAACGGTGAATGTGTAGTCAAGGTGAAAGGGTTTCGATTGAACTATCGAACTAGTAAACTCATCAATATGGATACAATGAAATCATTAGTCCGTGATATGAAAGACAACAAGACCATCACAGTCGTAAATGAACACAAAATTACAAGGGAACCGATCACTAGTAAACTTATCAACAAAAGAGAAGAGAAAAAATACCAGCTGGTTTATGATAAACGAATGATTGTGGGTGAAGGTCCCGAAACACTACCCTATGGGTATTTTTGGGAACCAAATACCACAATAAGTCAACCATCACAAAAGAAAGCACATGATAATATTCCATCAGAACTTCTTTATTCAAACAATGCCACCACGTGTGTTGAACCAGAACTTGATCCGTTATTTCCTTACAACGACGAGAACCATGATAATGAAAATGCATCAGATGAAGGCATTGAAGAGTTTTCCGATCACGACGGATCTATAAACATCATGGATACATCAGATTCTGATTCAGAAGAAGACGAATATACGATGGAAGATTTAGCCTTTTACGATGACACAATAGTGCATGATGAAGTATCTTTTTATAGAGCACTCGATAATGGTCAATAAACAAGTTAAAAATAACAATGAACAAAAATGGACAATAATCACAAGTTTTAATTAGTATTTTTTAGTATAGCTTTTTTATAGTATTTTAATAGTAAAGCATTTTAGTGTAGTATTTTAAAAACTTTATACCATTATTTGTGATTATAGTATAATAAAAAAATTATGAAACTCACAAGGTTGTGGTCTTTGTGTTATTAATGTTCTTTTTTGTGAATTTATTTAATTTTGGATATCATTTGTTTTATGTTTGATTGGCGAATTTGTCATGAGTGAATGCGTTGGTTTTTTTTTTTTTTTTTTTTTTACAAAATTTGGACTTATTGTTTTAGACACTTCATTATTATTAGTAGTAGTTGTAGTACAGACACTTTTATATTATTTATACAGAGAACGCTACTGTTGCACGCGTACGTGTTTGCATACACAAATAAAAAAGACAATACAGCAATTAATCTAGCGGTAACCTGTAAAATAAAAGTCACGCTTTGAACTTTCAGCCAATGAAAAAAAGAAAAGGAAACTAACAAATAAAAGGAAAACACACAAAAGTTTTATTTCATTTACAACAGCAGTTTAAGAGTGTTTTGAACTATGGGTATTTTCTCCTCGATTCCTTCACTTAAATTTGGAAATATTTTGAGACAAATCAGATGCGCACTAGCTTGCTGCAATAGCACAGTCATTGTTCAAACGACTGATGGGAAGAAACAAAAGGCAAATCAACCAGCTTCTGAAAAACCTGTACTACAATCCAAAAAGTCCAGCAAGCTTTTCTGCGGGCGAGGCGCTTTATCATGCTGCAAAAGATATAGGTGGTAAAACAATTACAAGAAAAGTTGTTCAAGACTGGTTAGCTACACAATCTACATATACCTTGCATCGCAGACCGCGTAAATCCTTTAGAAGAAATGTAACCCTAGTTAATGGTATAGATGAACAATGGCAGATTGATTTAATGGACGTGTCAAATATTGAAAAAGAAAACAAAGGTTTTCATTTTATACTGGTTGCAATAGACATTTTATCAAAGTTTGTATGGTGTGTTCCGCTGAAATCCAAAAACGCAACAGATACTACCAACGGATTTAGCAAGATTCTGAAAGACGCCAAGCCCCGTAAACCGATTTCAGTGCAGAGTGATTTTGGAACAGAATTTACCAACAAAACATTTCAAGCTCTCTTGAAAAAAGAAAACATTCATTATTTTAACACTCAAAATATGGAAATCAAAGCCAGTATCGTGGAGCGTGTAATTCAAACATTGAAACATAAACTGTACAAATATTTTACTTTCAAAAACACATTGAACTATCTTAACGTTTTACAAGATATTGTAAACAGTTATAACGATACTTTTCACTCGTCTATAAAACAAAAACCGCGTCTTGTTACCCTTGAAAACGAAGATCAAATATGGCATAATTTGTACGATAAAACGCGTTTAAACGAGTCCGCAAAGTTTCGTTTTCGCGTAGGAGATAAAATACGTCTTTCTAAGAAAAAATCTACGTTTGCAAAAGGCTATGAAACAAACTTTACGAAAGAAATATTTGTCATCACAAAACGTATAGCTAGAAGTCCGCCTGTTTATACTATCAGTGATCTCAAAGGCGAACCAATCGTTGGTACAATATATGCCAGCGAAATGCAGCTTGTAAAAGAATAATAAAATGAAATGTTTTTACAAATTGTTGGCACAGTTTTAGTTGTCTCTTCAACATGATGGACGGACAGTTTTTTGTTCTTTTACCTTCAAACGCATCTCTCGACTTGTATGCCGATAACGCGTTATCAAGTTATACGGTACAATTACCTGAAAGAATCCAACTCAATGATGAATATGAAGTGGGTCTGCAAAGCATCATATGGCCAAAAACATATTATAACGCTCCAGACGAAATTTCACGTATTGAATACATCGGTCCTGATAAAATACCGGATTCAGTGCGCATTCAAGCGGGAAACTATAACAGTATGAAAACTCTGATTGATGCTATTAATGTTAAAATGAAAGAAAGATTGGGTGATAATATCAAACTGACTTTCAATACCATATCCGAACAAGTACAAGTTGATGTAAAAAACGGTTACAAATTAGTGCTTTACAAACAGTTAGCACAAATGCTGGGTTTTGGTGATAAAGAAGTTATAATCGCTTCTGCAAAAACTAGTCCTCATGTGTGTGATCTAAATGGCGGTATCGAATGCTTGTATGTGTACGCTAGCATTCTCGACTATCAATTTGTCGGTGATACCAAGGCGAAACTGCTCAAAGTTCTTCCAGTTACTGGAAAATACGGTGATATTATTTACAACCAGTTCATTGTCCCAACCTATTTTCCTCTGTCAGTCTCTGAGTTTCAGAACGTCAGAATAGATATATTGGATAGCGCTGGTAGAAAAATTCAGTTTAAAAGAGGACGCGTAGTAGTTAACTTGCATTTCAGAAAGAAGCAGTTATCGTATCTGGTGTAAAACATGAGTTCAAAACACATTTCACCAACTGAGCTTTACAAGCAATATTATTCAACTCAAGCGCAAAAGGGCGGTGGTGCGTATTTTAGTGGAAAGCTGTTTCAACGGGGCTATGGAGGTCAGCGTGGAAAAGGAATCGGTAGTATCTTTGGCAGTCTTTTTAGAAAGGCTCTACCTTTTCTAACGACTGTATCAAAAACCTTAGGGAGAGCCGCGCTCAAAACAGGAGCAAATGTGCTAGCGGATGCTGCGGAAGGTGGTAATATCAGGAATTCGTTTCGAAACAGAATAAAAGAAACAGGTGGTGATTTGAAACGTACCGCTACTAACCAAGTGCTGAGAGCCTTGAATAATCAAACAGGCTCGGGAAAGAAACGTGGTAACAAGAGAAAGCGTGTCAGATCAAAAACTCCAGCTATAAAACGAAGAAAATTAACAAAGCCGGTCAGATCGTCGAAAGCTGTCAGACGACGCAGAACCCCAAAAGCAGTCAAACAGAGAACATTTGAAGATATCTTTGGATCTTAAAATCATCCGCGCAACTGTAAAATGGCTTTGATCCATCCCCGTTCACAGGAATGCATGGTAGAGGAACTTGATTTATTTACAATAAGTCCAACACAGACTAGCATTATCAAAAAGACTGACATTGAATATCAACCGATATCTACTGTCACTGCTGACACCCCAATTGAGTTTAATATCGTTGGTGATGAAAACTATGTAGACTTGGGTTTTGTCAATTTATTGATATCAGCCACTATCAAACACAAGGACGGAACGAATCTTGAAGCCGATGAGAAAATAGCACCTGTTAACAACTTACTACATGCTCTATGGAAACAAATAGAAATATATGTAGGATCGACGCTAGTCTCTAGCTCGACGAATACTTACAGTCCTGAAAGCTATTGTAAGACTGTCTTGAGCTACGGTATGGGTGCTAAAAAGTCGCAACTACAAACGTCAATGTGGTATAGTGATACAGCTGGTGCCTTTGAGGATACCAAGGTAGGCGATGACGGTAAAAACGTTGGGCTGAAAGAAAGAAGCAAACTGATAGCTCGGAGTAAAGAGTTTGAGCTTGTAGGTCCACTACTATGCGATATTTTCATGGTTCGAAAATTTCTCTTGAGTTTTGTCGACCTAAAGATTAAGCTCATTCCAAATGCTCCTGAATACTTTCTAATGTCTGGTGAAACGGGAAAAGAATACAAACTAGACTTTACATCGGTAAAACTGAAAGTAAGAAAGGTCAAGATTGCAAGTCACGTAATTCTGGCTCACGAGAACGCACTCAAGACAAGCCCTGCCATGTACGAGGTACCAAGAACAGTTACTAAAACCTTCACTATTCCTGGAACTACTCTTTCAATCGTAAAAGATAACATCTTTAACGGACAGATTCCTAATCGTCTTATAGTATTTATGAACAAGTCTTCTGCTAGCAATGGAAGTTTGACAAGAAACCCTTTTAACATGGAACTTTTTGGTATTTCTTCGATCGGTGTCTACGTAGACGGAGAGCAGACCCCTTCAAAACCGCTAAAACTGAAGCTCTCCGGTAGCAGCAAGAAATATCTAGAGGGCTATCAAACACTGTTTACTGCAACAGGGAAGTACAACAACGACTCTGGAAATAATATCCAAGCTACTGACTTTATCGCAGGATTCGGATTCTTGGTATTTGATCTTAGAGCTGATGGCTGTGATGCTTCAGAATACATGGCTCTCAAACAAAGGGGAAATCTTTCACTAGAAATTGTGTTCAGTACAGCTTTGACAGAAGCTATAAATTTATACTGCATTGGAGAAACAGACGGCGTTCTTGAGATTACACGGGAGAGAGAGGTTCTGTTTGACTATACAGCATGAACACTTTAGATTTGATTCAAGCCATAGAACAAGATTCAAGAAGCCATGGTAAATTCTGCGGTGTTTATGCTTCTGATACTCTGCCTAAAGTGATTGAAAGTTATCCTTGTGGACTGATTGTGAATACAGATCCTCAAACAGAAAAAGGATCACATTGGTTGGCTATGTACTTCCCTAGCAAAGAAAACGCTGAATTCTTTGATTCTTATGGAAACCCGCCTGATTTTTATCTAGAAAACTTCAAAACATTTTTAAATAGTCATTCAAGAAAATGGACTTATAATCATAGATGTTTACAAAGTTTAGCGTCCAGCATGTGCGGACAGTTTTGTGTGTATTTCTTATTGAATCGAATCCGTGGAAAATCGATGTTAGAAATAGTAAAATCGTTTACTGATAACTTAAGTGTGAATGATCAACGTGTAAGTCATTTTGTTCGTAGATTATTAAGTTTTTCAAATGATAAAAAAAGAATAAAACGTACTCAATTAGCTGTGACACGCGTGCAAAATAAGACCAATTAACGTAGTTCAATAAAAATAGATTACTGTGTATTCAAAGTGTTTTTTTTTTTTTTTTATTTGTCCAATAAACATGTTTACAATCATACATATATAATTGGTCTAATATCGGATCCAGTTATCGGAGAAACGTTTCGCTGTTCTTGTGCGTTTGAATGTAGGAATCTTTGATGTTCTTGGCGTAGTTGGCGGTGTTGGTGGGAAAGAGAATTTTTCTGTTGACGGTGTAGCTGCAGATGCTGGAGAATCGGCTTGTACTTGTGAAATATGACTTTTTCGCCGTTCGTTTCGCATCAAGTACTTGGGCATGTTAATCTTGCTTAATGACTCTGTAAAGGTTTCCCACCCCGTAGGATCAAAGTTTTTTCTGTCTCTCAGTTGGTCGTTGATTAAATCGATAATATTCGATCCTGGGATTTTATGTCCATTTACTGTGATTTCGCCTCTATCGTTCCATGTAATGTGTTCTCTGTTTGCTTTCAATCGGTTGATCATAGACTTTGCTAACGTTTTGGATGTTTTGGGAACAGAATCTAATATTTCACCCTCGGACAAGCGCTCGGCAGTCGTTTCCTCAGGATTATTTTGTTGCGGGGTTTCAGAAGTGCCGTCAGTAGGTAGTGGCGCTGGATCCTGTTGTATTTTAACTGTAGGAACAAATGCTCTGTTTTTCTCCTGGACGTCGAGGTAGCGTTGTAGATTTTGATTGTATTCTGCTACTTTGGCGTCAGGCTGTGCAGTTTTGTCCTCTAATATATCGTCCATTTTTTGATCGATCCTTATGATAGATTTAGTAATGGGTGTAGTCTGTATGTTCTCTTTTCGTTCTAATGTGTCCAGTAATCCCTCAGGTATCAAAACCATACGTCTGGTGAACTTCATGGTTTAGAAAGTGCGGCTTGTAGTGCTGAAATAACTGGCGGTAACAGTGTTAAAAGCAACGATCCACCACTTTGTAAAATATGCCTCTTTTTGTGTTTAATAGGCACCTGTCTATCAGCGAGTACTCTGAGCTGTTTTCTATACCTTCGAAGTTTAGCCTTCTGTGCTGCTGTTAGGTTGACTATGCCTTTAAGTACGTTGATTGCGATTTCAGATAACGTTAGGATCAAGTCTTTGTCACAATGTTCGAGTAAAGCTTTGCGTTGATTTTTGTTACACTTTGCTAGTACTGTCAGAAAATCAATATTACGCTTTACACGGTCTGACATTTTCGTGCAAATGAAGTAGTAAACTAGTATGATTGGGTTTTATATCTTTTTTATGTAAACTGTGTGACGTTCTTCAGGGAAAATGTTCGTGCGTAGTCTCAAGTTTGACGGGGAGGACGGATGTAGATCGAACAACAGATAGCCGTATATTCTATTCGTTGCATCCTGAAAACTTTCCATAGCATAATCTCTGTCATTTTTTCCGCAGAATGCTTGTTGTATGAGTGTAGAAATACCAAGAGAATCACGACAATTTTTGAACGTTAAAATATAATGACAGTTGAGAGAAATTGTGCGGGAATACTTTCCACGTGGAAATAAATTTTGTACAATATAGATGACGGTGATGTTCTTGTGATGGGAATGTTTAGTCAAGAGGTCTGACATACGCTGGTCATTAGAGCACGAATCCATTAAATCGTCAATGATCAAGATACCGTGTTCCCCTTGAAAATAGTCCAGCACATCTTCTGGAAACCCTTCGACAAAAACTATATTACCAATTTCATTTTGTAGCTGAGTAAAACCCGACTGGTAGGCACCGTAACAGTAAACAATTTTACCAATTCCTTGATCAAACATTTCTTGTCTGTTTATAAGTATTCTTTTTGTGAGTACAGTTTTACCACTCTGGGAAGGTCCAGAAATCATAATACTAGTAGGGGTTTTGAAAGGTATAAGTGCCATCGTGAACAGACAGTGTAAAAATGAACATAAAATTGAAAGTGCATTCTTATTTATTATTTAGGGCTACATGAAAGGAAATATAATAAGTTGTCATAATAAGATAGGAGACATGGGTATAATCAAAAACATAGTTTATTCAAGAAAACGTAAAAATAACATACATTAACCAGAGAATTTTTTTTTTTGTACAAGGCTAATTCCCATAGCCGTTTATATAATTACGATACACCTCAGTAGCAATGTCGTCAAATTCATCTCTTTTTCTACTTAATATTTCCTTTCTACTGTCTTTACATTCATAGCGTAACAGTTCAAGCCCGTTCAATGGGTCATCTAACTCTTGATCTGTATATCTCTTAAACAGCGTCATAACTTCATCGTCATCTACTCTATCCAAAGCATCGATGCTATATCTCCATACGATAGTCTGTGCATCTAGCATCATACAGTCGTGATGAAACTGCGAGGGGTCATCAATCTCACATCCTTCACACCGCTCTCTGCTTATATCGGATAATGCCCATATGAATGACTTTGAATTAGCAAATGCTCTAAGCAACAGTTTTTCAATGATCTCTTGTCTTGGTGTGAGTTGGGGTTCTATTTCGAGAATACTTTCTTCGTACGTTGGAATATCCAAATGTAGCTCTGTCATCGGCTCTTGTGACTGGGCGTCCGCCAGCCATGAAGAAACGAAGTTAGATAGTTCTTGATCTTTTACATACTCGGCAAATGCAGATGCCATGTTACAGATGAAACTGGAAAATTGTTCACCAGTTTCAAGCACTTCATACTTGTTAATGTTTTCTGCAGAACTAGCAGGTCTGCGTACAATTGTTAGACGGTTCATGTTAAGGCGTTGATTTCAATATCGACCGATAGAATGGTTGTTCAAACGTGTGTGTAAAGGTTTTTATATTGATTGTGAGCCCCCAGTATGCCTGTACAAGGATTTTGAGCCTACACCGTAACCGATCAGCGGGATTATAGATTAATAGTTTCTTCCAGTCCCGCCGTAATTAATTGACAATATGTTTCGTTTAGAAGTGGATCAAGATAAGGGAGAGCTGAGCTTTTGTTGGCTCAACGATAAGAAAGAGGAGCAGAAGGTGTTTGTAAATAACGCAGAGAACAAACTTGAAACAAACCAAGAAATATCAAGGGCAAAAATCGTTGAAAGTGGCTTGATTCCCTCATCAGCAGTCTTTAAACAGACGAAAAAGGCAACTCTTGAATACAACGATGGTGGAAGAGAGCACATAGTCACAATAGAGTGTACAGGAGAAAAGGGAGAATTTAGTTGGCCCAAAGAGTGGGACTTTCGTCTCACAGAAGGCGGCGTTACCGAAACATTTCGCGCACCAACACCTGATTGTGTTCTTGCTTACGAATATTACTTCAATCTTGTTAAAAAAGAGATTCTCCAACACCAATTGAATTTGAAGAACTTTGGATTTCCTTCTCAACCAGCGCCAACTGGGCTGTTTTGATCTAACAATGTGATTAATGTCTCATTTTTATTGATTTATTCTTTTGTTCTTAAAACTTTCATATATATCCGATAACTTGTTGAAGGTTCGTCATTATAAAGAACTGTACGTGGAATCACCATGAACGAAATGATGAAGGAATTGGAGTGTTTTTTCTCATCGCTCTTCTACAACTGCTGTGAAGAGATTGCCCGCAACCTGTGGTTCGAAAATATCAAGCGAGATTGTCCGTATCGAGTGCCCGAAGAGTGTAAAGTTGACAAAAACTTCTGGAAAGATTACTTTTTACCGACTTGGAATTTTGTACAGATGAACCTGCGCTGTAGAAAGTTAATTCTAGCATTTGACGATTTTTCAAAACGCGAGCTCAACGTATACGGTAAAAGTGAAGAGTATTTCAATTTGAAAAACCTGACAATGAACTTTCTTCACGAGCTCTACAGTAACAACAGCATTGAAAAAACATTGAAACTGATGGAAGATCAAAATCAAGTTGATGACAACTTGAACAAGAAACTCTATCTCCATCAGCTAGCAAGTGAATTGTGTGATGTGTTTGTCGGGCCTTTGTTTTACAAATATGATCCTGACTTTTGTATAGATTACTTTTACAAGTATTTACAATCCAAATACACCTTTATTCCCGAGATTAAAGGTGGAAGAACGATTAAAAAATCGTCTATCGTTGTACATGGAGTTAGTGATATCGCAAACTATCATTTCACCGTTCTCGAAACAGGTGAACGGTTTAGAAGTCCAGAACAAAACCCTCGAAAAGCATTCTTGATGCACAGAAAACTTCGAGGACCATACTCTTGTGCTCAAGAGTTTAGATTGTTAACTCATGTATTATAGTTTTAACTTTATTTATCAATAAAATGTTTTAAAACGAAGAAATGAGTCGATCACTGTCCACATTTTTTTTTTTTTTTTTTTTTTTTTTTTTTTTTTTTTTTGAGGAAAATTAAAACATACAATTTTTTAAATGGTCAACTTCCATTTTTAGAATCTCGTACTGATGATGTAATCTATGTGATAAAAGCTGTCATTGCTATGAATAATTATTCAAATGCTTCTAACTATCATACTGTACGTATATTGTTGGTTAAAACCCTATTCACCTCCCTGGTATACTGAAGAACAAGATGGAAATGTTAGACAGAGTCGTTCGACCTCGAGGGGAGCAAAGGAGAAAATTAGATGTTTATGAACTCGGTTTTGTTGAAGAATTTCATGAAGTTTTAACTTACATTTATGTAGAATTTTGCACAAGGAAACGCAAGCCTATGGCATTCATGTGTAAAACGTGCTATTGCAATTGGTGCGAAGAGGAAAAACACGATTTCGATTCCAAAAAGGTCTGCCAAGTTTTCGGTGAAGACTACAACGATATCAAAAATGGAATTGACATGCAAATGCTGCACAATTTATGTGAGTTGTTGTTCGATTTTATTGATCAACCTCGCCCAGAGGAAAGTATTACATTTGTCAATGAACTGTTGAACAAATCTTCAGATGAAATATGTTCTCTTCACAAAGAACTTGTGAACATTGGAGAAAAAGAACACTTGAGTCCAAACATTAAAGCTTTTGTTGAAGAAGTATACGACAGACATAATGGATATACAGACAAATTGTCAAGAGAACTTTTTTTGTGGTTTTTAGACAGTTATGTAACTTGTTGGAAATAGGAACCAATAAAATAAATTTCCTCTTGATACTTGTTTTGTAAATTACTTTTTTTTTTTTTTTTTTTTTTTTTCTCACTTTTGTTATTTTAATTTATACAGTTTTTAGAGTGTCATCAAAAAGCAGTTATACGTAGTTATATGAACCAGGATGAAGTAGCTAATAGATAAAGATATTGCACATGTCATTTGTTCTAGGTCTCAAACCTTAAGTCTTGTCCCAAATGCAAAGCAGATCCCAGATCTGGAATAAGACTATTTATGGACCATATGAAGCCGATCCTCAAACACCTTAAAGAGAAAAACATCACAGCGCTGATGTGGGACGATATGATGCGATATACAGACAGTGAGAATTTGAAAGGTGAGATAACACACCAATAAATTAGGTAAATATAATAATGCTAACACAGGAAACCCTGTTACGCCACAAAATGTAATAACTCACACAAAATGTAATAACAACGCAAAATGTAATAACGTTTGCCGCAAAATGTAATATCAACGCAAAATGTAATAACTTTTGCCACAAAATGTAATGTCAACGCAAAATGTAATAACTTTTGCCACAAAATGTAATAACTGCTTTAACGCAAAATGAAATAACTTTTGACGAAAAACGATAGATGCATTATTTTCCAACGGATACAAGAGCGCGCACGTAGTCAATAAAATCATTCTCTGAGGAGTACTTCACTACACAAAATAATAATATTTAAAAAATTAGTAGACGCGTACAGCCCCGATAATAATTTTATTTGTTTATTTATTTGTTTGTTTAATTTTTGTCTGTCCGTCCGTCCATCTGTCGCTCACTCGCTCCGTCCATCCAGTCAAAACTTGCAAGCAATTGTAAGCTTACAATTTCAAAAACATAGTAGTAAATAAAATAATTTATATTTTTATCTTCAAAACAAGATGTTATTGTTTTTATAACAAGTTTTGAATGTTATGTAGGGCACGGTGAATCCGGCGATATAGTGTCGTTGATGGAGCACCCAAAAAGACGTCAGTAGTAACATATCATTCACCAAAAAATCATCCAAGAAGACTTTATCACTCGCCATCCCATGCTATCCATTCACATCCAATCCAATCTCATCCCATGCCATCCATTCACATCCTAATGTAAAGTCATTATTCTATTCTAGTCCGTCTTTGTCTATAAAGTAAACATTGACGTCCAGCTGCAAGTTTCTTATGTTATTACATTTTGCGTCAAAAGTTATTACATTTTGCGTTAAATAGAGTTATTACGTTTTGCGTCAAAAGTTATCACATCTTGCGTTATGTCAGTTATTACATTTTGTGGCAAAAGTTATTACATTTTGCGTTGACATTACATTTTGCGGCAAAAGTTATTACATTTTGCGTTGTTATTACATTTTGTGTGAGTTATTACATTTTGTGGCGTAACAAACCCATACACGACAGTTCTCGGTAACACGATACTATGACGACTGTTTTTTATGTACGTAGAGCTTGGCGAACTGATGGAGCCGATGGTGTGGTCATATAGTAACGCAGAGAGTAGCTTTTCGCCAGGTTTGTATCAAAGCTATCACAGTCGCTCCCATCTTTGTATCACTTTCATCATCATCATTGACATCATCTCAATCATCACTTTTGTTCGTAACCATCATCATCACTGTTATTCTTCGTAACCATCATCATCATCATCACCATTGTTATTACTATTATCAACAACATTGTCGCTATGTCATCATCATCAGCAACATCACCATGCTCGTTCTCATCATCTTTATTTTTTTTAAATTGAAGATGATCTAAAATGAAACTTATTATCTAAAATGAAAAATATTATCTGAAATGAAGATTATTATCTTTTTTTAATTGGCTATATAATTTTTCAAAGTATGTTTCTTTTTTTCCAGAATTAAGGATGAAGTATGCTGCCGTTTTTCCTAAAGTGTGGGGAGCAAGTGCCTTTAAAGGAGCAACCGTGCCAACAACTAATTACGTGCCCATCAAGTCTCGTTTACAGAATAACCTTGACTGGCTGGACATTGTGACACACTATCCAAGGCATTCTACAGTAGAAGGAATGGCACTAACGGGCTGGAGCAGGTTTGGCCTTTTTGGTCATTTATTCACTCCACTCGTTCACACATTCATTCATTCATTCATTCATTCATTCATTCATTCATTCATTCATTCATTCATTCATTCATTCATTCATTCATTCATTATTCCTTCCTTCCTTCGTTCGTTCCTTCCTTCCTTCATTAATTCATTTGTTCGTCCGTTCGTTCGTTCATACATTCATCCTATGGAGGGGTTGTTTGGACAAAATTTTAAAACGATTTGTGGCGTACTATTATGTGACAAACTAATGACTTATATATGTTATACTGTTATGTGACATGCCATATAGTGTAATGTGATATAATAAAACTTGTCAAGTAATTTATCGTAATTCAATGTTATATGTATTATACCCCGATTTGTTAATATCCAATATGGTGTATCGTAATGTGCATTACGCAATATGGTGTATCGTGTATTATCACATACATGGCGTACCATAATGTGCTGTACCGCCGTACATGGCGTACCGTAACATGCCGTACCGTAACATGGCGTACCTCAGTATCCCGTACCACAGCAAACCCACGGTAGTTATGGATGAATAGAAAGAGAGAGACTGAGGAAGAGTTTGTAAAATAATGGCGTCCAACGAAGGCCGAAATGAAGGCCAACACTGTACAACTACTGGCATTGCGTTTATTTGATTGGCGGTGGACGTACATGTTGATGTTTTGTTGTTGTTATAGTAGATGTACTGCTAATGGAATTATTATGAGACTGTCTCGTTAGTTCTGCCAATGCACTTCTTAAAAGTGAAGTTATCCTTTGCAAGATGACTCGATCGTCAGCCATATTTTCAACCATGTGCTTTTGATCTCCTTTTGATCCGGGAAGTTTGACACAGGAAACCCACATTTACAACCGTGGGCTTGCTGTGGTACGGGATACTGAGGTACGCCATGTTACGGTACGCCATGTTACGGTACGCCATGTACGGCGGTACAGCACATTATGGTACGCCATGTATGTGATAATACACGATACACCATATTGCGTAATGCACATTACGATACACCATATTGGATATTAACAAATCAGGGTATAATACATATAACATTGAATTACGATAAATTACTTGACAAGTTTTATTATATCACATTACACTATATGGCATGTCATATAACGGTATAACATATATAAGTCATTAGTTTGTCACATAATAGTACGCCACAAATCGTTTTAAAATTTTGTCCAAACAACCCCTCCATATCATCCATCCATCCATCCATGCACCAATCAATCCAAATTGCCTGGGAAGATATTTGACAGAGTCTTGCTAATGTGTACATGGTTTTGTATCTCTAGATTTAACCATTTTGAACCAATGTGCGAGCTGTTACCAGCTGGTCTTCCATCTCTTGCTTTCTGCCTTGAAACTTTCAACAATGGCGAGTATTATTCACAATATGTTAGTTTCACAGTTTACTATATTAATTTTATCTTTATTATTACTATTAAACGTTTTTACATATTTGGATTAATTAAACAGTACAAAGTTGATTGAAGGTCATATATAGCTACCGATAACCTAATCGATGTGAGCAGCTAGCATGCATGAGACCAAGATCTTTGCACAGATCAGAAGCCCGTATAAGTATATTTATTACCGCCGAGTTATTTTTACAACGGAAAGCAATTGACCAGAGAGGAAATAGACGAATTTTGTGGTGACATTAAAGGGCTACTAAAAATGGTATAATAGAAATACGCCCGTTACCAGGAATTTAATTTAATGCCTTTTACTAGAGTGCTTACAATATGTCCATAAAATCAAATCTAAATAGTTACTACCTATTAGTTCATATTTAGTGACTAATTTAGACAAGTAAGTTGCAACGAGGTAGAGTGCAGGCTCTAAAAGTGTGCAACATAAATACCCGCTAAATATTGCTATTTTATGCTAATTCTATTGTTTTCTTTTGTTTAATTAGTGCTATTTACTACTAAATAGTGACAACTGTTGCACACTTTTAGTGCGTGCACTCTATTGTTTCCTTTGTATTTGCCTTTTCTTTGACTGTTCTGGTTGAATGATAGCACCTAAATAATCCCTAAACAGAGACTATTAGTTAGTTACTAATTAGTTTATATTTCATGGACATAGTGTTAGCACTCTATATATTGATGTATTATTATCTTGATATTTATCTCTACGCTATTGCAGGATATATGGATAAAAATTTAGAGAAAAAAGTCACAAAAGAACTGGGGCTTCCTGACGACTTTAGTATCGAAGCGGTACCATACATAAAGAAGTATGTCAAATTTATTAAGATAAATAGAAAGACAGACAAACAGACAGACGGACGGACGGACGGACAGGACAAAAACGTTTTGTATGGTACCGACAGTTCGCCATTCGGACAAATTTTTCAGACATACAGACAGAGAGGCACTAGGCAGACAGACAGACAGACAGACGGACAGGCAGACAGACAGACATACAGACAGAGAGGCACTAGGCAGGCAGGCAGGCAGGCAGGCAGACAATAAAAGCACTCTAACAGAGCGACATCTAAAAAAAAAACGTACGATGATACTTCAAAGAGTTTTTTTTATCTAGTTTTTTCTCGTTTTCACTAGATCTACTGACCCACCACCGTCTTTTCCCGGTGACCGTATTTTCACACTAGTGGCAAAACTAGAGCAGGCTTACAATGTCATGGGCAGTGACAACCAAAAGTAAGTATGCTGATATATGTGCGTCGATAATGTTGCCAATGTTGACTGATATAATATGGCTATGTAAATACACGCATCTCGATGGCCTAGCTAGCTCTGTTGGGAGAGCATTGGGCTGTTAGATACGGCCTAGTCCAAACGCATTCACAAAAGGAATTATCCCTATTACCTAGAATGAACAGTCCCTAAGAGAAGATGAGGTCACGTGACATATTAGTGGTTTCACAAAAGGAATTATCCCTATTACCTAGAATGAACAGTCCCTAAGAGAAGATAAGGTCACGTGACATATTAGTGGTTTTCAGTTGGTTTTCATTAACGAAGCAAGCGCAGACGCAAGCGCAAGTCCAGAAAAAAATAATTAAGCGTGGTTTTCACTAGCGACGCGAGCAAAAGTACAGACGCAAGCGTAAGGGAAAAAAATTAGTAAGCCTGGTTCACACCAGCAACGTAAAAGCAAACGCAATGCAAATTTAAGTCATTTGCACTTGCGTTTGCGTTTTTACCGATTCACACGTTAAAAATGCAAGCGCAAGAGCAAACGCAAGTGCAAGAAAATGAAAAAGGTTTTCATTTCTTGCGTTTTTACCAGGTTTTAAGAGAAGATAAGCTCACGTAACATAAGGGGTGGCGAATGCTTCCTAAAATCGTCTCGCGAAATTTATCCGGGATCTCGAAAGCTCGTTATTTTTTTAAAAAACAATATCGGAATATATCGTGGAACGTAAAGTCTAATGTTAAGTCTTTGGAACGGAAAAATTCCAAGGAAAATATTGCGCTCGATTTTTGAAAATATTACGACTCACACTCGAATTTTAAAACATGCGTTTCGCCGTCTCGGAAAGTATAGCAAAGACCATTCCGTTACCCCTATCATTGTGTAAAGCGCATATTCTTTTGCAATCTTTTCTTTTTCAGAGCATTAAAACTTTTCAAAGAACTGCAAAATGAAGTGCAAGAGACGTTCCTGACAGTTTACGATGATAAGATAGTAAAAGAATGGGTGGAAAACAAAATAACAACGAAAATCACAACTATAGAAAATGAACTAAAAAAAACAACAACAGAACAAGCAATTAAACAAAAAACTTAATCGCCAAGCATGGAAACTAGCAAATAAGGAAGAAAACAAGCAAATAAAAAGGCAAAATAGCAAGCTATTAGCTAGCAAACAGGAAAACAAGCCAGGAAGTTAGTAAGCAAACAAATAATCAAAATAAACAAACATAATCAAAATAAACAGACAAACAAACAAATAGGCAAGCAAGCAAGCAAGCAAAATAGCAAGCAAGCAAGCCAGCAAACAAGCAAGCAAGCAAACACACAAACAAAAAAATTAAAAAAGTAATGTAAAAGTAAAAGTCAATAAGGGATTTAGAGTTTTTAAAAGACTAGACCATAGAATTCATTAAGAGTGACTGATCATTAAAATTCTAATCTACATGAAATTAATTAGTCTGTGTACATCCGTTCTCGATTATCCGGATTTTTTTTTTATTATCCAGACTTTTTTGCTTGGTCCGGACGACTCAGGATGATCGAGGTTCGACTGCAAATCGCACAAACTTAATAGAAAATTGGAACATTGCTCCCATCGAAACAGTTTAACCTAAAATAGCCTGGTTTTGCTATTTAAAATATTTCGAATCTGCGATTATTAATTCCATGCTCTTCGGTGACCATGATTATCTGCGTTAATTAAACAAGAGATTTGTTGGTTTTATTAGATTGTTTAGATATGACGTCATAGTAGACACATTTGAATTTGGTAACTTTATTATCTCCATCCCTATACAGGGTTTTTCAGAAGTAATATAGCAGTAATATAATATAATAATTGTCTAATTTTGGATTCATTCAAAATATTTAATTCACATAGCCTAGCAGTTAATATTTTACTTAGGATGTTGTTGTGGTGTCGTGTGTCTTGAGGTCAGGCTTGTCCTTTAGTTGTGTCGCCGCTCAAGTGCAGGTCACTATTGTGTGTTAGCTACATTATCGTTCTAGTTAGTTTATTTTCCCACCCTCCCACCCATATTCTGGTTAATACTTTGTTCCTTTTGTTTCTCCTTGTATTAATCAAACATATGGTGTGGGCGGAGAGGTTTATTTTGCTTGTAGTTTGTAGTTTCACTTCATGGTTCTTTAGTGTTTCTGCTTGTTGTTAATAAACCTCTCCTTTTGGCCAAACAAAATGTTGTGTTGTTCTTACTGTTTATAGGGCGTTCATGGGAATTAAAAAGGGAATATGGTATAAAATGGGGAATGTATGCTATGTTAAAATATATATGTTTAGTCTAACTAACTATTAATCAATTACTTAAGTAGCAAGGTCTTTAGGGTTCGTTTGAATGCCTCTGCGTTGAAGCTCAGTTTGATTTCGTTGCTAAGTTCATTCCAAATTTTAGTGCCTTTGTAAGAAAATGTACGTTGGCCAGTACTTGTCCTATAAAGCGAAATATTGAGTAATGACGAGTTTCTGGTTTGACGACTAAAGATATTGAATCTTATCTGCTAAATATCGATGCTAAATAACTAGGTGCTGTACCAGTCATACTCTAAGGTAGCTTGTCGTAAATAGAGTTGTTGTTTTACAGGTAACAATTTTAAATCTTTCAGAATTGAGGTTACATGTTCATACTTCCTTGCGCCTACTATAATTTTACTGGCAAAGTTTTGTACTGCCTGGATCTTTTGAAGGTTGAAATCACTTGTGTTAGCCCAGATATTTCAACAGTAATAAAGTTTACTAAAAACTAACGAATGAATAATTATCTTCAATGACTCACTGTCGAAACAGTGTTTAACTCTAGTTATCTGGCCTAGTCGTGCCGTGCACGAAGAAGCGGTCTCTAAGATGTGTTCGTTAGTATCGTTAAAGGAGCGAGGTCACAGTTGATCTTTGCTACTGCATCCAACTGATGTAGCTTAGAATTTCTTTCGTGTTTTCGGTTTACAACATTTTTTATAGTTTATTACATTTTATTTCACGTTAGCTATAATTACGCTTTGTTTCTCGTGTTTTCTTTTTTCTTTAAACGACTCTACTTATGCTCAATTCATGTGGACTGCCTGACTTCCTGAGGGTTCTAGAACTAGTGGAATGAATAGGGAAGTAACATTAGAAAAGTGAAGGGGGAAGGTAAAATACCCAAACAACAAGGAAAGGAAAAAAACTTGCATAATAGGCAAGCCGAAAAAAAGTATGCAAGGTTGAAACTCCCCCAGCCAACCCCCCTTCACTTTTCGAATGGTCCGTCCCTAAGATCAGTAAGCTCCTCTTAGTACTTGTAAGTGGCTGCAAATCTCTGCTCTAAATACCCTTTGCCTGTTATGGGTAGGTATTTCTTTGATCCATCAAGACACTCAACGACAGTATCATCGTCAGGATGAACAAAGAAGGCCAGTGATCGTCTGGGCTTATTACGAACTGCTTCATCAGCTGGGATCAGAACACGATGTTTCTGGGAATAAATGAAAAAAAGAAAATGAATAATGAAATAAACAGATTGAAAGATGAATGCATAAAAATGAATGCATTTTTCGTTTTTTGCTACAAGCGCATAGAGATTTTATAAATGTGTTATATACACATTCAATATTATTTTCATTATTATCAAAGTTGAGTGATTACATCACAAATACGTGATAGATGAATATATGAATGAAAGAATGATACAGTACGCAAATGTAAGAATAGATAAATGAAGGCAAAGGAATCGAATGAATGAGGGAATTAAGAATAATATAAGTATAAACCAATGATTAGATGAATGAATGGAATGGAATGAATACATGAATGAATGAGTTAATGAATGAATGCAAAAGTTCGTGATTCGTGAACTGTTTTTTTTTAATGCCGTGATCCTTGAAATTGGCAAAAAATCGTCCGTGATTCGTGAACGGTACCCCCCCCCCTTCCTTCCCCAGCCTGTGGTAAGCAAACAATGAATATTGCATATGACATACAGTAGATTTAAGCTGGTCAGCGGTCCATCGTTGCATAAGGTCACCAATGTTGACTAATACACAGCCTGGCAGAGTTGGGGCTGGGATGTAGTCACCATGAACTGGTAAAACCTGTTTGACAGGAAAAAAAAAACAACCATTAGTGTTATATAATTATTGTAAATGAATAACATGCCATGTGACTGCGTGACACACTTTGCGTGATATTGTATTGCGTTATCTGCAGTTACCCTAGATCTTGAAATAGTCATGTTATAGATCCTATGTTCGTAAAGTGACATGCTATGTATTGCGTGACACTGAATGTGACTATGTATTGCGTTACCTGCAGTCCTCCTAGCCATCTTGAAAAAGTAACATAATAGACCCATAGTCACTATGTTCGTAAAGTGCCATGCTATGTATTGCGTGACAATGAATGTGACCATGTATGGCGTTACCTGTAGTCCTGCTAGATCATCTTGAAAAAGTAACATAATAGACCTATAGTCACTATGTTCATAAACTGTCATGCTATGTATTGCGTGACACTGAATGTGACCATGTATTGCGTTACCTGCAGTCCCCCTAGCATAATAAACCCATAGTCACTATGTTCGTAAAGTGTCATGCTATGTATTGCGTGACAATGAATGTGACCGTGTATGGCGTTACCTGCAGTCCCCCTAGATCATCTTGAAAAAGTAACGTTATAGATCCATAGTCGCTGTGTTCGCCACATCGTATCTGGTCTTTCTTGACAACATAGTCTTTTGGCACTGGGGGATAGTACAGGAGACGCATGGCTGAAGAGTTTAATGGTTTACCAATATTTTCATGTGCTCTCACTAACCATTCAGGGTTCTGAAGGAGAGATTTCAATGAGCCGTTTCGGACACAATGTATTGAGCACGTGTTTTATTGTTTAGATACGAGCAAAATACACAAATCTACCAAATATCTAACGGTGCAAACACTCCAAACGGGACCACTTGGTATTATTTATATTTTTTATTTTCTGCGCTTAATTTCTACTGCTTCAAACCTTCTGATAAACTAGGATTCAATTTAAATACATTGAGAGATCAAAATAATATTTCTATTCAATTCACTTGAAGGATTCAAGTTTTAAAAGTATTGAAAAAAACACAACGTGGTCCCGGTTGGAGTGTCCTCACTGTAAACAATTAAGCAGGAGCCAATAAGGAACTTTCAAAAGGTTATTCTTGACAGATGTTTGGCATAAGACAAGTAAGTAAGAAAGTAATTAGAGTCGTTTTGGTATGAGTAGAAACGGTACGGTTACGATACCGCTACGATGCGGCAGATAATTCGAATGTTTTCTTAGAACTATGGCTACGATACGATACAGTACTGTTTCCCACTCATACGAAAACGACTCTAAGTAAGTAAGTAAGTAAGTAGGTAGATGGGTAGGTAGGTAGGTTGGTGGGTAGGTGGGTAGGTGGGTAGGTGGGTAGGTAGGTAGGTAGGTAGGTAGGTAGGTAGGTAGGTAGGTAGGTAGGTAGGTAGGTAGGTAGGTAGGTAGGTAAGAAAGTACGTCTAGGTAGGTAGGTAAGAAAGTACGTCTAGGTAGGTAGGTAAGAATGTACGTCTAGGTAGGTAGGTAAGAAAGTACGTCTAGGTAGGTAGGTAAGTAAGAAAGTGAGAATTTAAGTAAGTAGATAGGTAGACTTGCCCAAGTCGACCTCTCTGATATTTACAGGGAATTTTGAAGAGGATTCATGGTCCATAATGAATTTATTTTAATGTCATTAAATTCAGCGCGCTAAAAGCACAGGAAGCCCAACAAGCAAGCGCGCGTACATTGCACAGAATCTCCACAGAAGAGGTCGACTTGTACAACTTGCAGGATTTCCATTTGCGTTTCCCGCCAAATAAGCGCGCAGATTATTTTGAAACATGCGTGATCCGAATTGATGGCGCAAAAACGATCGCGCGCACGTCCGTTTTTCAACGTCTTTAGCCATTTTACCCTCGATCGACATTTTATATTATTTTTGAGTTTTTCGCCCTTCCATTTTACAAAATATGACAACAATTCCGAAAAATCTTGATCAGTATCAAGAACGAGTTTGCTCTCATTGTTTACAAGAAGTCGCGATCGTTAACACATATTATATAGGTAAGTTCTGTTTCGTCCGGACAGAAAAGTAAGGCTTGTTACAACTTTCAACTTCCCACAGGAACATTTTTTTAGACAGCAAGACATTTTCAAAACTTTTTTTGTGAAAATTGGGCTGACAAAATAAATAAAAAAGAACCGCGTTGTTCCTTTGCGTGACAAACTTTCTTGATTGACAGGTTTGTGGAGCGCGCTGATTGACTTATTTCACTTTTCTATAAAAATCGTTTGCTGACCCATTTTTGGGTCAGTAAATTTGGCGGGAATCAAGTTGGAAAAGTCCTTCGTCCTGAGGGAAAATTTGATTGGGGTTCCTGCGTTTTTAAAGGCGCGCGCGGGAATGAGACGAAGGACTTTGAGATAGTCTAGTAGATAGGTAGGTAGCTAGGTAGGTAATTAAGAAAGTATGTCTAGGTAGGTAGGTAAGAATGTGAGAAAGTAAGTCAGTAAGTAAGTAAGTAAGTAAGAAAGTAAGTAAGTACGTCAGTAAGAAAGTAAGTCAGTAGTAAAGTAAGCAAGTAAGTAAGTAAGTACTAAGTAAGTAAGTAAGTAAGTAAGTAAGTAAGTAAGTAAGTAAGTAAGTAAGTAAGTAAATTGTGCTAATGCCATAGACCATCTTTACTAGATGCTTTTGTAATCATAGCCTGGATCATATTGTGTTCATACAACCATCATATTTCTTCAACATTAACTACATTTTTTACCATGAATGTGGAGAGCAGTTACCTTCACTTTGAGTCCTATACCAATGGTCTTTATAATCGTGAATGCCAATTGTACACACCGACCATAGAGGTTTTCAAGAGATGGTTGCATATCTGGTACAGCAGTTGATGGCCATTTCTATTGAAAAAACAGTACACTGTCTCATTTCAGAAAAAGGTTGTTTGAAAGGTTACCGCAAGCCAGATGCCAAATGCAAATTGTTCTTCTAAAATGTCCTGTTGGCCTGGTAAATGTATCAAAGTATATACAATTTTTAACTAATATGCCTTTAAACTAAAAAACAATTTTTTGCAGATTTATTGATTCTAATTTAACACCATGCATTCAGACTTACAGGCTGGTTTAGCTCAACATTAAATGCTTCTTTTAGGTCAGCTGGTCTTTCTGGGTTCAGACTAAAAAGCAACTCACAATATGTTATTATAAATCTCATTAATAATTCATAAGGTGAAAACAATGAAAATCATAACCCATGAAGGCATCTGCAAATTGGACACAGATTCATAAATTCTGATTTACATAAAGTTTAACTTACTTTATTTTCTCAAAATCAAATGGAGATATTTTCAATTTTCTTTAACAAAGCACTTGAACTATGTTGGTAGTTCCACAATTAAGTAATATACAATATTTGCATCTTCAAAATAAATACTTTATTAACTGAGCCTGTCCTGTCTGTACAGGAGAATCTTGACCTCAGTTGGGTACTGTATTTGGTCTGTTCTATTCGACCTCAGTCAAAATTTTCCTGTGTTCGGTTAACAAGACCAAAATTTTACCTCTCTCTCTCTAGTGCCACCCATCCATGGTTGGACCCTTGGCTTTCTCTTGCACACTTTTGTTTTTCTTCAACAGGGAGAGAAAAAAACTTGTCTGCCACTTGTCTTGCTCTTGTAATCTAATTAGTGGTCAAATCAGACAATCAATTATTGTTGATTTGTTTCTTGAAAGAAGAAAACACAGGAAGTCTCAATGGACAAATTGATCTATATATGTATAAGAATATTCAAAAAGAACCAAACACATCTAAATAAACAAGTAAAATTATGATAAAATTAATAGAAAACAAGGTATTAGTTGCAATACACGTATAGCGATACTTGAGCTGACGTAAGCCTTTGTAATTCCCCGGTGTTATTCATGTGCCAGCCAGCCAGTGATTGGCCGTTTTTTCCTTTGATAGGCACATTAGCATAACAGTTTGTTTGGTAAACAAATAAATGAGAGAAAAAAAAAACCTTCGTAACTAAAGCAATAATAAATTACATTAATAACTGTTCTAAAATAAGCATTTATCACTGCATATTTGAATTTTTTGTTGCAAAAGGGTTAACTTATTAGGAATAAAATAAATTTTGCAAATAATTCGAGTTTTCAGTTCTTCCGGGTTTATTTCACCTCTTCATCGGCTATTCCATGGTTTTTCAGATAAACAAAACCAATATCACTGAATGCTTTGCAGATTTCATCAGCTACTTTTTGTACTCGTTGATCTGAATCAATTGGCATCTCTTTATTATCAACAGACATTGCACTAAAGTCAACCACTGGGATCGTCGTCGCTTTTTCTTCCGCCATCTTGGGGCTTGGATAACAACACAGGGAACCCAGAACTCTAGATATAGTCTTCAATGACCAAAGGAATTCCGCAAGAAACAACAGCTCTCTCAAAGAAATACCAGTATATAAATAAAACCAAACAAAATATATCTGGAACGAGTGATAACCAGATAAACAACACACAATTTTCAGTTAATTTCCTTTACTTCTATTTATTTATTTATTTATTTATTTATTTATTTATTTACAAGGCTTTACACATGAATAAAACTTCTTAGTTTGCGCATCTGTGTAATAATTCATATTATTAATTATTATTTTTAATTGATATCTCCAAAATTAAAGGTATTAATAACATCTTTTGATGTTAATTTTGGATTAAAATTGTTAGTCTACATATTTGTAAAACTATATTTTTCAAACACCTCAAACCACTCTACGATTGCCTCCAATAATTTATGACCAGTCCCTAATGGAAGGATAGATGGAAGGATGAATGAATGAATGAATGAATGAATGAATGAATGAATGAATGGATGGATGGATGGATGAATGAATGAATGAATGAATAAATGAATGATTGAATAAATTAATAAATTAATGAATGGATGATTGATTGATTGAATGAATGAATGGATGAATAAATTATGAATAAATAAATGGATGAATGATTAAATTAAAGAAGGAAAAAACGAATTATTTAATGAATGATTGATTGAATGAATGGATGAATGCATTTAAATAAATGAATTTATGGGCAAATGAATAAATGGGTGAATTGATGTACAAAGAAATGGATGAATGAATATGAAAATTTGTCCATGCAACACAAGTACCGTTGATTTCAGTTGATCAGCTGTCCACCTCAGACTGCATGAGGTCTCCTATATTGACAACAACCAGTCAGAGTGATGGCTGGGATGTATTCGCCATCATGAACTGGTAGAGCCTGTCAAATTCAGACAAACATGTACTTGGTAAAAAATACCAAACAAATGGGAAAATATCTATGTCATGTAGATCAAGATATGATAATTTATTAATTCATACAGAGCTATTTTTGTAAAGTGACATGCTATATATTGTGTGACACTGAGCGTGATATTGTATTGCATTACCTGCAGTCCTCCTAGATCATCTTGAAAAAGTAATGTAACATATCCATAGTCACTTAATGTTCACCACGTCGTATCTGGTCTTCCTTTTCTTTCTTGATAACATAATCATTAGGTATTGGAGGGTAGTACAGAAGTCTCAAATATTCAAATATGATTTTCAAATAATATAATACAAGTCCTTGGGTGTCTCATCGAATCTACTATTAGCTGGCACAATAAAAGGACTGAATTGAACTTGCTTGCAAAGCAGACCAGCCAAGGCACAGAACAATATGTAATGTATACAATATCAAGGTCTTTATGAAGATTTAGAACTGCTAGCCATGGCGGCTGGTCAGCTGTTTTAAACTTGAGTTCTTAAAAATTGCAGGCAGATTAAATTTTATATTGCTTGTCAAAATATGTAATTTGTATTAGCTCAAATAATTAGATGTTTGGCTAAAGTAAACATTGTGCAAATTAGGACTAATTTTTGCATCAGGATACAAAGATGCCTTTGTGGTATTGATTTTGTAGTATTCTTGACTTAGAGTGGATATTAATGAATTACATGAATCTATTAAAATTGTGTCAAACACGTTGTCAGCATTGTTGGTTTGTGTAACTTAATAGGCAGAATAAATGAAAATTTGAATACAATACAAAACATAAATGCAGAAATGCTTCACAGCTTATATTTGCCAGTGTACTTGCCACTTATGGGGAGGCATATGGGGTCAAATGGGATAGAATTACCTTAATGCTGATGAATGAATGAATGAATGCATTAATGATTGAATGAAAATGAACAATGGGGATGAATGGAGAAAGGAATAAAAGGAACAAGTAGATGAACAAATGAATGGATAAGTGAAAGGATAATATTATAAATAAATGAATGAACAAATGAATGAATGAATAAATGAATGAACAAATGAATGAATGAATGAATAAATGAATGGATAAATAAATGGATGAATAAATGAGTGAAGAAATAAATGTCTTGAATAAATGAATGAATGAATAAATGAATGAATGAATAAATGAATGAATGGATAAATGAATAAATGACCGGCCAGCCAGCCAGCTACTTTTTGTACTCGTTGATCTGAATCTTTTGGCATCTCGTTATTATCAAGAGACATTGCACTAAAGTAAAGTCAACCACTGGGATCGTCATCGCTTTCTCTTCCGCCATCTTGGATAACAACACAGGAAACCCAGAACTATCTTGAAAACCAAAGGAAACCCGAGAGAGTCGGAACACAACAAACGAACAAACAAACAAACGAACATTCTGTAACATTCTATATAATATTCTATATTCTATTCCATTCTAATCGTTTCTATTTTTATTCCTGATTCTATTTCAAAATCTCGTCCTACTTTGACAACTTCACCTCCCGACCCTGAATCTGTCGTACAAATCCCTGACGCTATCTGGGATCCCAGGGGAGACAAATGTTATGCGAGCCGTTGTCCATGTCTTCACTCGAATCACTCTAAACGATATTCGTTCCTTGACACATTTGTACACCAGAAAAACAATGCAGACCTCATTATATTTACTCGTGGAGACTGCTAAATATGTGAGGTAAGTAGCTTTGTATTTCCAGAACGAAAAAATATGTTTTTAGATATTTTGAATCAGGTGTTTTATAGAAGTGGTCAGCTGCTCTGCTCGAGTCATACCGGCGTTTCTGTACATAAAATTGATTATTTTTACTCCAGCAATGACCTGAGAAAATTATAAAATTAACATTCTATTTCTTTGTCTACCCAAGAAGCTTCAAGGACAGGAATTTTGAAAAGTTATTTATCGAATTTTGGTTTTAATTTGTGCATAAATTATGCATTTTGACTGTTGTTTGTTTCGGAAAAAGTGTCGTCGAACCCGGGCTTTCTACATAACTACCTTTGTCAGAACAGCTATTAATTTTTGCACAAAAAATGAGCCAAGAAATAAAGCTCTTCATTTTGAATCGTTCTTAGCTTTGCCAAGTTTGTACTATTCAGTTTTAAAGCCAAGAAAACTGTTTTGCATTATTTGTTTTGGTAAAAATTAATTTCGGTCTAATATTTCTTGGTCGACCCGTGGAAACCCAGTCCTTTGAACGGAGTGATCGGTACATGACTAGACTCGGACAGAAGTAATTTCAAGCTCCTGATATTTTGAGCGCAAATTCGCTTTGAAATCACTCAGAATCCAATATGGGATTATTCCCAAGCAAAGGCAAAGCTTCGAAATCGAGGTATTTCAGTTTTATGCGATGTTTTATTATTTGTTTATTTTTGGTTGCTGTTGCTTTGTTGGTGATTTTATGTCGACTTCAACGATCCATCGTTGCTATACACAAACAAATCATAGCTAAAATTTACAACACTAGGTGTTTGATTAAAATAATACAACTTGTAAAAATGCTATTTTTTTCTTGAAATTAAGTCTAGATTGTTGTGAGTAGAAAATCGTTTTTTTTTGTTTCGAATCCGATTTTTGCGCTTCAGTTATTTCGGATTGGTTTCAATTCCTCTACGAAAACAGGAACATAAACTACTGTTTTCATTTCAGCCTTTCTTGTGTTGATGGTATGATTTATCTTTCTCAAGAGGACAATATTCTCAAAAATATTTTCGCTTAATTTATTCTTAAACATATAACATTTGATGTCAAATGTACAAATTATTTATGATTAAAAATCTAAACAGTGGTAAACTGATCTTATCGAAAAAAAATCCAATATTTTTTTACTTCATTTCTAATTTCAGAATTAAGATTTCATTTGAATTACTTATTTTTTTGTCTCTTTTCAAGTCGTAAATTCATTTTGCAGCAGAAATAATATGATATTACATATTTGCGTGGTATTTTTGTTATTCAGTGACCAAAGTTCAAATTCATTATGAAATGGGAATTGTATATTTTAGGCTTAATTTAAATCCTCCAGTTTCTGCATTTCAAGCGGTTAAAACATTATAATTTTTCGTCAATTCTGAATTTTTAAGGTTTCCGTGTTTTTCTGCATGAAAAAAAAAATAAATAAATAAATAAAAAATAAAAAAATGCGTGCGAAACGCGCAAAATTTCGCTACTCATATTTCTAACCGCCACAATGCGTACCAATTTTAAATTCATACATTGACTTGGAACTCGATAAAATCGTTGATTGTAATCTCATGAATATAGCTTTAGCTAAAGCTTCTCTTGCATCAATTATAATTTTTATTGACCAGTAAAATTTTGTTGCGCCGAAGCGGCCAATTGAAAACATCTTTCTGATTATAAAAATACGCATTTTGTGCGGCACATTTTGAGTTTTTGTTTTAAATAAACACTTATATGTTATTATGTCAATATATTCAAAAGTTCCTTTCAAATATTAGCTAATTTATTTATTTATTTTTTTGGCGGGAATGCTCTGCTTGTTGCGATTGCGTGACAAAATGATCACGGTGTCAGTCTAGCCTTAAAACATGACATTGACAATGATGATGATAATGATGGCAGTACTAGTCGAAATGGTCTCTCAGACGATGGAATACAAGACAGGATAATGGAGGTTGCAGCGACAATTTCCTCCCTTGTGTACTAAGTATTTTTGGTTGAATTTGTTGTCGCCGCGACAGAATTTTTTCGCTCAACTTGCGGCATGAAATCCAACCGGTTGGATTGTTGCACCAGTGCACACTGAAGCGACCTGTCGCGTAGTGTGTACCGAGCTTTACATCAACATCGCTGTTATGATTATGATCATGGTAATCGATGGTTGTGAAGATGATGTTGATGAAGGGGATGATATTGATGGTAGTAATGATGGTTGTGGTGGTTGACAGAATGATGACGGTGAGGATAATGACGACTATAATGGAGTCTAAAGTGGACGTTGAATCGAAATGGTTTGGGAATTTGCCGAAATCGATTTATCGACTTTGAATTGTCGGTGATAAATTTCCTGCCATCGATGTATCACTAATCAATTTCCATTATTTAGAGACATTGTCTGGGTCATAATTGAATTGTTTAGATTTTTGTTCAACCGGATGTATCCCAAACTTCCATCACCACTAGGTCTAGTCAATCATTAACCCGACTTTCCTCGCTTGAGTGGCTTGGTCTTTTGCATATTCATCGTCTGCAGTTTGTCCCGGGTAAGCAAGCGTTCTCTGCTCAAATTTTGCTTGAAAATATTACAAAAAACATGGGTCTTTTTCCTAGCAAAAAGAAAGCAAGGTTAGTATTTAAAAATGCAAAGAAAAACTAGAGGAACAGTTTTGGTTCAAATACGTTTTACGTGCGAAATGAGCCACACAGAATTAAAGTGAAATTGAGATCTTGCAACAGGCGCAAGAAGTTTGCCGGCGCCACAAAGCTTTTAAGTTTGGTCTTATTTACCTCTATTTGACCGGTAAAAGTTACTTTATGAGGCGTTTATGATCTTCAGTAGGCGTTACTGAGTTCAGCTCTTGAGTTATGGAGGTTTCGAAGCTGTACAAGAGTTATAAAACGATGCAAAAGTTTGATTTGTTTAGTGTATCGCTTACTTGAGCATCCCAAACTAGTTCAGAAATTGAGTGATTCGTCACTTTGAAGTCCATTGCCGAAACTAGTGTACAAAATTGCAGAATAATGGTTTATTATTAAGTATATGGTTTAATATTTAAGCTTTTTATGCGGAAACATTTTTTTTATTATTGTAAGATAATACAATTTGTATATCAAGGCTGCAATGTTTTTTTAATATTTTGGAAAATATCCTTATTAGCTAAATTTATAATTCAATATTTTGTCAAACACGTTTGCTTGCTAATTTGTAAATTTTGCTGTTTTTCGAGCAGAAAAAAATCAAATTATGCTTTATTTTGAGTGCTATATAAATTAATTTTCCCGGTCATGAAGTAAGTTCTAAAAGTGATTTAGATTGAAACAGATTTTTCATTTAAGCTTTTTCCAACTAGTTCATCTATAATTTCGTAATTTGGAATGGTTTGAAGCGAGAGCGTTTAACTGGTTTGATTACAAACTGATTTTCACTTAGCAAATTAAACAAGTTTCAATTTCGAAAATCATATCGAATTGCGTGACGATTGTCTCAAAAAACGGCAAAAAATATTCATAAGTTTTGCGACGTTAAGCTAATTACTAACTTACTAAAACTTTATAAGATATTTAGGGAAGCTAAGTAAGATTTGCTTGATGTTTTAATATTGAAAATCGTGCATCGGACATCTCGTTAAAAATTGTTATTGTTGGTTGCTATGCGACGGTCACTTCATGATTTGGTCAATAGTTCAGTTTGGCATTATTACAATGGCTGAGATTAATGATTGTTTTGAGATTAACAGCACATTGTTAAAGAACATTTTCATCGAAGGACAAATCGCACAAAGATATTTTTGACCAAGCTTTGTTTAAACATTGTGTATTAGTTAATCGAATTTTACCGTCCGACACGCACGTATTTTGGGTTTTTCCAAATCACTAGTGTATGGGTTTTCTAAACTATTGTTCTACCGAAAAGCCATTATTCCGTGGTTGGTGATTCCATAAATTGCTATTAATGGTTCGACAAATCGATATTTTGTAATAATCTGTAAGTTGATTACTATCGATTTTTATTATTCGATAACTATTGGTGATTTATCGATATTTTACATTGGATTGAATATTAACTGCTCACGTATCGGTCATAATTGTACGGAGAAATGGACAAACAAAGAAAATAAAAATAAACAAAGGGTAAACATAGTAACAAAAAATATGAACGTACAAATCCACAGACGAACGAGAGTCACCACAGACGGCCATACAATCAGATAGACAGACAAACAGAGACAAGCAGATATGCAGACAGACAGACACACATACAAACGTAGGATAAGCAGACAGACAGACAGACACATACGAACGTGACACACATATACGAACGCGGGACAAGCAGATAGACAGACAGACAGACACACATACGAACGCGGGACAAGCAGATAGGCAGACAGACAGACACATACGAACGCGGGACAAGCAGATAGGCAGACAGACAGGCACACATACGAACGCGGGACAAGCAGATAGGCAGACAGACAGACACACATACGAACGCGGGACAAGCAGATAGGCAGACAGACAGACACACATACGAACGCGGGACAAGCAGATAGGCAGACAAACAGACTCACGAACAAACAAACAAAACGACAGACAAACGAACAAACAATTCATCATCTTTGCTTTCTCTTACATTGCTATATTAATTTCCTTTCTTTTTTCATGTTGTATGTTTATTTACTTTCTCTCTTGCTTTTAACGGCATTCTTTCTTTTTTTGCCAAACATGTTTTTTTTTTCAAATTCATTTTTTCTCTTTTCATTTAATTTTCTTCCCTTCTTTATAATTTGCATTTTAAACTTGTCTTTTATTTTTTGTTCCGTTTCTATTAATTAATTTTCGTTTCCTTTCTGTGTAATGCCCTTTTCTCACACTTTCTTGCACTCTAATTTTGTCTGTTTTATTATTATTTTTTTTTTACATTTGCTTACGAAAGGGCCCATGGAGAGATTTATCATGAAAGGTTAATTCCTCTTTTAACAGCCATCCAATCAAAACTCTTCTTACACAAAATAACCGTCTAGATTTGAATTCATTTTCATTCTGTAATTAATCATATCGTATCATTTGTTTTGCAGTTCTTCCTCAGACGGAGCGATGGCGGAAAAGTAAGTGTTAAAACTAGAGTGCTATTAATAATATAAGTATAGATTATGAATTTTTATTTCATTGAGATGTATGATCCCGAATTTTGATATTGCCATTATTTGGGGACCAAGTTTTACATTTTGTGGACTCGTGGCCATTTGGGATAGAGCATAAACGCCAATTACTCGAAGTAGATTCAAAAGTTGGGAGGCTGTTGTAAAATAGAGCGTAAGTTCTATATCCATTAGGTAAAATGAAATTACTGCTGTTGAAAATTGCGCAAACACCATACGCATGAAATAAAATCCCTTTGCTTCTGCGGAATTGATGGCTTTAAACCATTCCCAGGAGACAATTTAAACAAAAGACATGGCAGCCATGCTGGTGGACTTTTCAAAAGAAAACCACCACCGTGACTGGTGGACCCTTTTGTTCTACTCACTCTCCTGGGAATGGTTGAAAACCATCAATTGATAGCAAACACTATATCCAACAACCAAAATTAAATCACCTATTTGTGATACAGCACAAATTTCACTTTCATGGACTGAAGGATGGTCTAGATTGAATAAAGGCCCTTATAACTTACATTTTTACAACAACTATTTAAGATGGATTTATTATTTTCACTCTATATCTAGAATAAAATATTTTGTTCCATTTATTAATCATTTTCGTTTTTTCTATTTTTATAATGTTTATTCAGCAGTAGACTAGCGTATGAATCTTTAATGGTGTTAGTCCAAATTTTGAAAAAAACATTAACTTATAGTTCTTATTTCTTCTGAGATAATTTGCTTAACATAAATCTGGAAACTAGTTGGTTCCAAGTTAAAACATTATTTCTAATAAATACAGGGGATTTAAAAATAATTTACACAGAAAATTTGGAAAATTTACATTATAAAGAATCCGTGCTATTTGTCATAATTTCATGTGAGAAAACGAAATGTTATGTAATCGTATTATGTTTCGTTTTCAAGTTTGCTTTAGCTGTTTGCTTGATTTGTCTCGTTATTCATGCGTTTGTGTTTTTTTGTACGTGTGCATTCACTCATTTATTTTTTTCGCTTGTTTTTTTGTTCGTGCGTTCGTTTGTTCGTGCGTTCGTTTGTTCGTGCGTTCGTTCGTTCAATTCGCTCGTCCGTTCGCTCGTTCTATCATTCGTCCATTTCTTCATTCGTTCGTTCGTTCCTTCTCTCGGTCGTCTATTTTTTATGGCTTAGAGTCGACGAGATTCTGTATTTTCCTCAGGCTAAAGAATGAGAACAAGTACCCGTCACAAATCCTAGGCGACAAGGCCAATGCCAAGATGCTTCTGCGCAAACACCTCACTCCTGAGTTGTTTGAAGCCCTTAAGGACAAGAAGACATCGCGAGGTGTAACTCTTTGGGACTGTATAAACTCTGGCGTTGTGAATCTAGACTCCGGCACTGGGATATACGCAGGAGACGAAGAGTGCTATACTGTCTTTAAAGACTTGTTCGATAAGATTGTTGAGGACTATCACTCGCCTTATAAACTCAAGGTAAGTCGAAACCTTTCGTGGATAAAACTACAACGCAACTCCATTCGGCCACGCGTGGAAGGGAGATCTCTAAGTGGACTTATTAGCGCGGTGGCTGTAACAGGACAGACACAGACAGACAAACAGACAGATTGACAGACAGACAGACAGACAGACACAAAACAAATGGATAAAAACAATAAATGAGAAATAAAATGGGAAGAGAATCGTTCATTAATCTCTTGAGGATTGACGGTGCCGAGTGAATTTTATAAAGCGCATTTTAATGGTTTTGCGGGATTGATTATATAACAGCGGGAAAACATATGTCATTTTTATTGCTTTGTATTGCAGGATGGTCACGTGTCAGACATGAATCCAGAGAAAGTAGAGGCTCCTAACCTTGACCCTGACGGTAAATACATTAGATCAACTAGAATAAGAGTAGCAAGAAACCTAAAGGGATATGGACTTGCGCCTAGCTTGGGAAAACAGGAAAGAATTGACTTAGAAAAGAAGGTAAATTTTCAACTAAGAGCAGCATTTACGATCATGCTTGTGCTGGCTTATTTGACAAACTGATGGACAGGTTATTGTAATCTACATCGTGGATTACAATTCGAATTTTAAAAATTCGACTTGGTCGAGAAGATATGTTTTGAGATTTTTACGTTTTTAACCTTTATAATCTTTTTTTATTCTGGTAGGTGGTAGAAGTCTTGAATTCTCTAACCGGTGATCTAGCCGGTACTTACTACCCACTGACTGGCATGGACGAGAAGACACGACAACAACTTGTAGACGATCATTTCTTATTCAAGAAAGGCGACAGGTTCTTGGAAGCAGCTGGTTGCAACAAGGAATGGCCCGAGGGACGTGGAATCTTCCACAACAACGACAAGACGTTCTTGGTCTGGGTAAACGAAGAGGATCAACTGCGTATTATCAGCATGGAAAAAGGTAATGAAAATGATGAAGGATGATGATGATGATGGTGGTGATGATGATGATGGTGATGATGATCATGGTGGTGATGATCATGGTGGTGGTGGCCATATGTAAGGTTACTATTGTTCAAAAAGTTTACTACGTCAAGTAGTAGATTTTTTGAAATTGTTCAAAAAGTTTACTATAAAATAGTAAACTTTTCCAAAAGTTCAAAAAACTTACTATTTTTTTAGTAAAGTTTTTGAACATAGTAAAAAATTTTGTCCAGTTCAAAATTTATACTATTTCTTGTTTTTGATATATTTAAAAAAATTATAGATGGTGATTGTTGCAAGTAAGAAAAAAATGATTTTCATAAAAATATCAATTGTTTATGAATATTTTTAACATGAAACACATTGTATTGACCTATTTTCAGGGCTTTTTGCCATTTTCCCCTGTCATCACCCCAAGGCAAAATCAGCAGTTCGATGTGATTGGTTTATTAAGATATTTATGT
Organism: Diadumene lineata; assembly: GCA_918843875.1. Lineage (NCBI taxonomy): Eukaryota > Metazoa > Cnidaria > Anthozoa > Actiniaria > Diadumenidae > Diadumene > Diadumene lineata. Next base: position 1,520,206 of record OU974083.1, on the reverse strand, counting down.
ACATGAAATAGAATATAAACAAGTTATTTGTAAATATACAACTCAACAGTGAATCATTTGAGCAAATTATGATACAATAGATAGGTGATTATTTGACATGCAAATTATTTCAGTTTTTTCATGATGATGTAATAGTTGCAAACGTAACTCCAATGAACTGAAATAAAAACCCACATAAAAAAACGTAGCCTTCAGGCTATACAAGCAATTATTATACAAAAAAATATATATATAATTAGTTTTAAGTTGCTTTTTAAGGATTATTGAAAGATTCTCCTGAAACCTCAAAACCAAACTGTTGGGTTTGAATGTGTCAATTGTCATTTTGTGTTTCTGAAGATGTTGATGAATCCTGGTTTTGTAGTCTGAACATTCACATCAGCAACGTCTTTTGTAGTGATCGTCTTTTTTAGTACGTACATCCTCTTCATGCTGAAAAAGATTAAACGTTTAGAATTTTGCCATCTGATGCGAAGAAACTCGCACGTGTTGGACATTAATGTAAATACCGTTTCTAGGTCTCTCTTGTTGTAGGAAATAAAAGATTTTGTATTCAAATACAAACGATTGGTTTCAAAGCAATATTGTCACAGAATGAATTTAATATACTAATCAAAGTAAATATAATAAAAAAAGAAAATTATCTCACCTTTGAAATCAATGCTTGAAATCACTGACTTGGAGTGAAGAGGTGCGCATGTCACATGTGCAACACAGGAAACCCAAACTATTTAGGATATATCGACATCTCGTCTTTTCGGATAAATTAAGCCAAGAAGTTTATCCAGCTTTATTCTTTGAACAAATAGTTGTGAAGTAGGTTTCAAACATTAAATTCTAAAGCAGAGCCTCATTCTTCGTTGCATGTGAATAAATGTATGATAAATATAGTTGGTTTCTATAGTTACTATTTTGTGTTGTCTGTGCTGTGTTTTGAGGCTACTTTGCTATTTATTTGTACGTCAATGATAGTTTGGTTACGAAGACCACACATTATAATAATCTTTTTTTGCGTGTTTCATTATGATATGAATTTCACTATTAAGCAGAATTTATACCAAAACTGTTCTTGAGAAGGGTGGATGGTAGAGGGGGAGTGTAGAGGGGGTCTATCGAAAAGGGGATAGGGGTGCTTGGTTTTGAAATTGAACTAAAACGGTGCTCGTAAATGAACTGAGATGCTGATTTTACACCCTAAATGTGCAACCAGAAAAAACAATGTATTGCCAGTCATAAAACTAGACATCTAACCCTTTTAGGTGCGCAATTCGCCGCGCATTGAGCCTAAAAGTTGCACGAGGATCTTATTTCCGACCATAAGACGTCCCTACTCACTTTTCAAGGGGGTCTACTGTGCGAGCTGACTACAACATATGTGTCAAGAAAAACGGAACGATAAAAAATTTTTTGAACATGTTCAAAAAAATTACTATGTCGCAACTTTTCGTTTTTAATTGAAAAAACGGTTTCGAAGAGTGTTCCAGAAAACATACAAGAAGGTTTTTGATATTTGCTAAAAAGCGACACATTTAAAATGTTTTTAATGCTTCTTTTCTATCCCCTGAATATTTTACTAATGCCCTTATAAATAATTCAGATTTGTTTTTTTGAATGTAAAAATTTGATAGTCTAGAGGCAGGCAGTGATAATTATCCACTGTAGGAAATGGACTCGAATGTTTTGTCATTTTCATCAAAAAAATTCAAAAAAAAAATTTTTGAACATGTTCAAAAAGTTTACTATGCGTCGTATTTTCGTCAAAATTATGAAATTGACTAAGGTTCATTTGCGTATCTCTTTCTTAGAGTTGATTAACAATGCTTATAAAGTTTCAGAATTTTCCATCTTGTTTTAAGTGATTTTTCATTGCAATGAAAATTTTGAGATGCTTTGAAACTTTCAGATCTTAGGTGCAAGTTAGACTTTAACTTGATTTGAAGATTCGTAAATTTTACAAAAAATCAAATTAAGGTGGAGTGCCTATGGTGAGGCAGCATAAGCAGAACTTAAAGGATCTCCAGGTTTTATGGCGAAAAAACGGAATAAAACAATTTTTTTCATATTTTCCCAAAAAAGTTTACTATTTTGAACCAAATGTTGAAAAAAAGAAAAATAACTAGATGGTGAGCCACCAATCTTAAGCAGCAAATATTTTAGATCAAAATTGACAAAAACAAAAGAAAAAAATGTCAAAATACTTTAAAATGTTCTTTTAATTAAGCTCAAAACTCGTCGGTGGAGAGGGTTCAAAAAGTTTACGTCTATGCATATCATGATGGAGATGGTGGTGGTGGTGATGATGATGGTGATGATGATGATGATAATGTTTATGTTAAAGATGGTGATGGTGATGATTGTGATTATGAAAATAAGATCTCGATGGCGACAGCGACGACAACGATGATGATAATCAACATGGCAATAATCATATTGATGGCGATAAAAGTGACTGACAATGATGGATATGATAGTAGCGATGATGGTGATGTATAGCGATAATGCAAATGATGTTGGCAGTTACCATGGTGATAGTGAATGTGATAATGATGGTAATCATCATGATTGTTATGTCGATGATTTTTGTGATGGTTATGGTAATGATATTAGAGTGGGCGTTTGACAATGACTGATTATTTGATTGCTCCGTTCATTAGTTGATTGACATCTTTGTTATATGTTATCAGGCAGTGACATTGGTTCTGTATTCAGTCGTCTGTGTAACGCCGTCAACGAGATTGATAAGCAGCTCGGCTTCCAACACACCGAGGCACATGGTTACTTGTCATCCTGCCCTACTAACCTCGGCACTGGAATGAGGGCAAGTGTACACGTCAAGATTCCCCGCGCAAGCGAACATCCAGATTTCCAGAAGATATGTGACGAATATCACATCCAGGCCCGAGGTATCCATGGTGAGCACTCAGTATCTACCGGGGAGGATGCCGGGGTATACGATATTAGTAACCGTAGAAGGCTCGGGTTGTCGGAGGTGCAGTGTGTACAAGATATGTACAATGGTGTCAAGAAACTGCTGGAGATTGAACGATCATTTGAAGAGTAAGTTTTAATCCTTTATCTCTTTAGTTTTGTTTCCTTCTTTCCTTCCTCCTTCGTCCTTCCTTCCTTCATTCCCTCCCTTCTTAACTCGTTCTCCTGTTCCTAGTTCGTGTGTTTCTTCTGTTCCTAGTTCGTGTTTCTTCCTATCTTCCTGCTTTGCTGCCTTTCCTTCCTCCTTATTTCTTTCTCTAGGTACTTCTAATTTTCTTTCGTTCTGTCTTTTCTCTCTTCCTTCTTTCCTTGCATTCACTCGTGTCCTTTCTCCATCAACAGCATTGATGAGAGCAAATTCCCTGAAGTCCTTAACAAACCTGAGGTGAAATCCTTATTGAAGAAATATCTTACACCAGAGATGTTTGAGGAACTAAAAGACAAGAAAACGGAACACGGTGTCACTCTCTTTAACTGCATCATGTCAGGTTTGGTATCTTATTTGATAAGTTTTTACAACAGAAACAAAACATACAAACCATAGCACGGTTGTATGCTCCGAAATGTCTACTGTCTAATGACTAATTAGCATAATTTTGACGACATATTTGGTCAATATTTGATACTCAGAGCTATAGATTCAAAATGGCGCTTGATTCAAATCCAACATTTGCGAGTTTTCTCGAGTTTTAGAAGAGATTTTCCTATCAGCATGTTTATATGTGTAGTATACAATTAATGATTTATTGCATTATATCTACCAAGATTAATAGAAAACACAATGAAAGTAACGTTTTACAAGCTGATGAGACGACTTCAAACAGGGACCTTGGTAGTGAAATGGCTCTTTTTGTTTGATTTTCAAATATCGATAGAGAAATCTGTATTCCTTTTTTCAAAAGGAGTTGGTTTGCAATGATAAGCAAGAGCCACTGTCTACACGGTATCTCGTTCAAGAATCAATAAAACTATCTATTTACCTTCAAGGCTTCGCACAGATTAATAAAAACAAAAATAAATAATTAATAATACTCGCGCTTTGTTCAAACGACGCTTGCATGGTGCGCGCACTTCTTTGTAACTGACAAAACGGAATGGAAAAGCGTACACCGAAGAAAAAGCTACGGTTGTAATTGCGCGCACAAGACAAAGCTCGCGCATTTGATAGGTTCTCTTCTAGAACACTCTAGAACACTATCGTGTACCGCAGTCTTACGTCACATCTACGTCGAATTCTAATCATTCTATTTTTGATTCCATTTATGCTAATAATTCTTAGAAGGTTCTTAGAATGTTTACTAATTAGAGCGCGCGACTCAGACGTTTTTTCGGTTACAATGAATAGCGTGCGCGTTTGATTCCACAGTTTTAGTGCGCGCGTCTACTGCGGCGCACGCTGCTCGATTGCAATACAAAGTATTTTCAAAATAGTGAGCGCGGACGCCGTTAGTTATCCGCACAAAAGGTCGTTTTTATACAGGAAACTCGAAGTTGGGAACCAAAACATTTATTGGAGATGTAAATAAGTCATTAACTAAACTCGAAAGCATGGCTTCCCATAAAAAAATGTCTTGTTTCACATTGTGAGTCGTATTTCAAAGCAAATCTGGCTAAGGATTTAGACTGAACTGTATGTTGCCGCAAGAACTTTGTTTGAAGATTAAAAGTATTTTCTGGAGAAGAATAATTTGAATTTTTAAGAACATTATAAATCAAGGAGGCTGGAGTTGATTAAACATGTATCATATCAAACTTATTCCCCATATTGTGGAATATTTGCTCAAACTATCAATATCAATTCTGTCGAAGCTTATTTGGACATTAGTTATAACACAAAAAGTTATTATAAGTAAGTTATAGATGTTACTTGTTGATAATGCATGTAAACATTGGAATTTTGCGATTTGACTGCGAAGAATCGCCATTGCCGGCTACAAAGTCCTCTGCTATTGCCTACACCGACACAAGAAAGATGGTTATAAATACGGCAAAGAACTCGATCTTCTCTTGCTATTTGCCCCATCGAATTTTGTCGAAAAATAGACAATTTATATGTCAAAATACAGGAAATTTTATGTAGAATTCGATTTTTGCGGTAAAAATGGACCTGCGTATTAGGGCGTAAAGTGACGTTTCGTAACGCAACTGGGTCACAGAGGTCAATTTCTCTTGTAAAAGCACTAAAAGTCCTCTGTTTGCAAATGTAAATTGCCCCACGAAAAGTTTGCCGTAATGGCTTGAAAACTATACAATATGACAGCTATAATAGTGTTATATTTGATCACCGTGGTAAAAATGTTGTTATTTCAAAGGGTTTTGAGTAAAACGGCAATATGCTGAAAATTTTATGGAATTTATACGGTGTTTATATGGAGTCTGAAGTGGAGCGTGACACTCGTGACTTCAAAGGGGCTTTTGCGACAATAAGTTTGATATGACTATACAAATTCCCCCCCCCCCCCCCCCATGTTAATGTTTCACGCGCGTACATTCAAGGTATTGCTTGTCTCAATTTTTTTAAATTTTCCGTTCATTATATTTCTTTGCCATTTCCATTCGTTTCATCCCACTGTTTTCATTTCATTTCTATTAGGTGTTCGCAACCTCGATTCTGGTACTGGTGTTTATGCCGGAGACGAAGAATCCTATACGCTCTTTGCTCCACTCTTCGACAAGATCATCGAAGACTATCATGCCCCTTACAAACTAGCTGACAAGCACACGTCTGACATGAACCCTGAGAAGGTTGACGCTCCAGATCTTGATCCCGATGGTTCGTTTATCAGATCAACCAGAATACGAGTAGCTAGAAACCTTAAAGGATACGCTTTGACTCCGGCGTTGAGCAAGAGCGCCCGTGTTGAAATTGAACAAAAGGTAATGGTGATGGTGATAATGATGATAGTGATGATTGATGATGATAGCGATGTTGATGATAGTGATGATGATGATCATGCTGGTGGTGTTAGAGATGATGGCGATGTTGATGATAATGGCGATGAAGATGATGACCATGCTGGTGGTGTTAGTGATGGTGGCGATGTTGATGATAATGGTGATGAAGATGATGATTAACTTTATTTGTCTCAATAACTAACAGCCAGGCACACGTGCCTTACAAGTAGATGAGACTAAAAGATAAATAAATATTTAAAAAAAAATGTAAATTACTTTATTTAAAGTGGTAGCTACACTTAACGTCAACCTAGTTTGCAGGTAGTCCACGAATGAAACATATTTTTTGTCCTATTGTGTCATCTATCATATCTTATGTATCGAGGTAAATACAGCGCAATCAAAAACGCGAAAAAAAACATACTCAAGCGCAGAGAAGAAGCACATTGTGACTGCCGTTTTAAAACTGATGTCACTCTATTCTTGTTGCTAGGTAACTAAAGTTCTAAACAGCTTAGAAGGAGATCTAAAGGGAACGTACTACCCGCTGACCGGTATGACCGAAGAAACAAGACAACAGCTCGTCAATGATCACTTCCTGTTTAAGAAAGGTAAGATCGATGTCTTGGCTGCACAATGCCTCTCGTACCCCCTCCTCCCATAGGCTTTGTAGACTTACGTAAGGTACAACTAAATAACGTTGTGAAATCAATCGTGGTGTGAAAGTGGTCGATCATTCCAAGAGGACTCATATCTCAAAATAATGTCATCTTAGTAAATAAAGATTGAAGAAATACAAACCGAAAGAGAGAGCTAATTCTCTACATTTACATCCCATAATGCCTTTTGATTTTGAGGGGTAATTATTGTCATTGAAATCATTTGTATTTGAGTAACAATCGATTTCATTTGCATCACAAAACCTACCCCTCAAAGAACAAAAGGCATTGTGGTTTGTGAAAGTAGTGGAATCCAAGAGTTATGGAAGTCAAAGACTGCAAAATAAATTACACTAAGATTTGAATTTTTTTTAATCTTTTTTTATTTATTTATTATTAGTATTTTTTTTTTTGACAGAATTGTTCTAATCAGTTGCGGAAGCAGATATTTTGAAAAGGGGGCACTAATCAAAAAGTGATCCAAAAATTTTGAAAGGTGGACTAATAAAAAAATACTGATTATCAATCTATAAAAAAAATTAAAGAGGTTGGAGGTACCGGTCCCCCCTGTGTGCTCACGTGGATCCGTCTCTAATAATTATGTCCAGCATTAGAACCCTGTTCAACGTAGCTATCCCCAAAGATTCAAGTCTTTCGCGGCACACTAATAGCCAATGATGTCATTTTGTAGGTGATAGATTCTTAGAGGCAGCAGGAGTTAACAGGGAATGGCCCGAGGGACGTGGTATCTTCCACAACAACGACAAGACGTTCTTGGTCTGGGTGAACGAAGAGGACCAACTGCGCATTATCAGCATGGAAAAAGGTAATGAACATGATGAAGGATGATGATTATGATGGTGATGACGATAATGGTGATTTTGATTATAAAAATGACGATGATGATGATGGTGGTGGTGATGATAGTGGGGGTGATGATGGTGGTGATGATGCCGGTGATGATGGTGGTGGTGATGATGGTGGTGATGATGGTGATGATGATGATCGTGATGACAACTGCGACGATGATAATGTTGGTGTTTTGGTTACAATTATCATCAGCATCATCATCATCATATCTATCATCACCATACCATCGTTAGCTCCATCATCATCATTACCATGACCATTATCATCACCATCATCATCATCATATCTATCATCACCATACCATAATTAGCTCCATCATCATCATTACCATGACCATTATCATCACCATCATCATCATCATATCTATCATCACCATACCATCGTTAGCTCCATCATCATTATTACCATGACCATTATCATCATCATCAGCAGCACCATCATCATATTTATATTGGTGCTTATTAGTGTTCCTTTATGATCTTTCACCGTGACAGGCAGTGACATTGGTTCTGTATTCAGTCGTCTCTGTAACGCCGTCAACGAGCTCGACAAACAACTCGGCTTCCAACACACTGAAGCACATGGCTACCTCTCGTCCTGCCCTACTAACCTTGGCACTGGAATGAGGGCAAGTGTACACATAAAAATCCCAAGAGCCAGTGCACATCCCGACTTCGAGAAAATCTGTGAAGAGTTTCACATCCAGGCCCGTGGTATCCATGGTGAACACTCTGTATCTACCGGGGAGGATGCCGGGGTATACGATATTAGTAACCGTAGAAGGCTCGGGTTGTCGGAGGTGCAGTGTGTACAAGATATGTACAATGGTGTCAAGAAACTGCTGGAGATTGAAAAAGCTGCCATCGCGTAAGTGTTGCTAAGTACTGACTGATTGACTGTTCGAGTGATTAATTGATTGATTGATTGACTTACTGTCTGACTGATGGATTGATTGATTGATAATTTGATTGATTGATTGATCTATTGATTGATTGATTGATTAACGGATTGATTGATTGATTGACGGATTAATTGATTGATTGAACTATGGATTGATTGGTTGATTGATTGATTGTTTGATTGATTGATTGACGCATTGATTAACTGATTGGTTCGTCATCTCCCTCCTACAATTCACCGATCTGTTCTTTCTCCTTAGCGAAGAACATTCCAAGTTCCCTGAAGGTCTCAAAGGCGACTCCGTCAAGTCTCTTCTAAAGAAGTACCTAACTGAAGAACTGTTTGAACAACTGAAAGACAAGAAAACATCTCGCGGCTACACTCTATGGGATTGCATCAACTCTGGTGTAGTTAATTTGGATTCTGGTACCGGTGTATACGCACCTGATGAGGAGAGCTATGAGATGTTTGCAGACTTGTTCAACCCAATCATCGAAGATTATCATTCACCGTACAAGCTTGCTGATGGCCATGTTTCTGATATGAACCCCGAGAAGGTTGATGCACCTAACTTGGATTCTGATGGAAAGTTTATTAGGTTTGTAAAATGATAAAAAATATCATTTTTCCTTTTTTTGGGCTGATTTGGATGGAATAGCGGTATCTGCTGAAAAAATCACTTTGCGTCCCAGCTTTGTCGAGACTTCAATAGCCTTCAAAGTTTGCTACCTCAAATAGCGATCTACATTATGGTGTCATTTTATTACGATTATCAGCATTCTATGCGAATTGTTTTTCGTATTCAGATTTTAACAAATCCATTTGGGGATTAACAGAACAGTTTGTGCTAATTGCGAAAGTAAGCAAAGCATTCTGGAAGTTGTAGTATATAGCCTTCAAAGTTTGCTACCTCAAATAGAGATCTACATTATGGTGTCATTCTATGCGAATTGTCTTTCATATTCAGATTCTTCTGAAATCCTTTGAAAATTAACAGAACAGTTTGTGCTAATTACGCTACAAAAGAAAGTAAGCAAAGCAATCTGGTAGTTGTAGTATATGACGCCATAATGTAAATCCCCTATTGGACCACTTCTTTCTTTATCGGATAAATGATTAAGGTTCCCTGAGGAAAATAAACTGAACTCTGAGCACTGGTAAAAATACTATATTTCCATCTATGAAATACGACATTTTTGCCTGTACCAAAACAACAATAGTCCACAGTTAAGCATCACTTTACGGCTTCCAGTTTCGAACTAATGTATATTGTTTTAGGTCCACACGTATCCGTGTCGCCCGCAACGTGAAAGGATACGGTCTAGCTTCAGGTCTTACTAAGAAAGAGAGAGTTGAACTTGAGAAGAAAGTTGTCGGTGTCCTCACGTCTCTAACAGGTGATCTAGCCGGTACTTACTACCCACTGACTGGCATGGACGAGAAGACACGGCAACAACTTGTAGATGATCATTTCTTGTTCAAGAAAGGCGACAGGTTCTTGGAAGCAGCTGGTGCAAACAAGCTATGGCCAGAGGGACGTGGTATCTTCCACAACAACGACAAGACGTTCTTGGTCTGGGTGAACGAAGAGGATCAACTGCGCATTATCAGCATGGAGAAAGGTATAAAACCATGACGATAATACATGTCATAACTTACATCATCATCATCATCATCATTATCATTATCATGAAAACAAGCAAAGTACAACCCTATCAACATACGTGTCGATCACTACTGTTAAAACGGTTATAGACCTTACTCGCTTCCATGTTTATTTTCCCATTTCAGACCATGTGATGTCACTCTTTGGAAATGATTCTTTCAGGTGTAAATATTTCAACACATTGTTCATGAAAGAACCATTCCCTAGAGAGTGTCACGTGGTTTGAAATGGGTAATTTGCATACGAAGCCGAAAAGGTCTATTGGTATCACAAGAATAGCCTGGATTGCAACGAACAATGTGTATTGTTCCACACATGGATTACCATCTTGTTTCTTCGCTCCAGTCATTGTCATTTTGTCCAGCATCTTTCTATCTCGTTATAACTTGAGTGATTTTCATTTGACCGTTAAAAAATATCATAGTTAATAGAAAGAATGGTTAGGAAGCCTATTGTTTTATGTCTTTGTTCGGTTTTGAGGTTGAACCGGTCTTGACCCTGCACAGGTCTTTATTTGTTCTCATTGCAAATTGTGAAATAAGTAGACATACACTTTGTCTATGATGTTATGATGAGGGTTGTTTAATTTGTTTATATCAATTATTAAGCATTTGGAGCGAGCAACCAAAAGAACCCTTTTTATCTGTTGACTCAACCATATCCAAAAAGGGTAAGACAATAGTGAAACAAAAGATTGTGCATGGTCAGGCTTGAAAAAAGTGTACAATAACATATAACAAAAGAGATTCCAAACCATTTCACTCTATTAACTATGAAAATATAGACCTTTTAGTTTGTAGTAGTTGATATAAAATAAAAGAAAATATGTTTAGCGTTTACTACTAACTAGTAGTTTGCCTATTTTTTAAGCGCAACACACCCTTGGTAAATCTTAGCCTGCGTGGCCGATTTTCGTCACTCGCCCCAATTTCCCAAAGAGAGCCGGTTACACATAGAATAGGTAATTCTTAACCATCTTATTATCGTATCCTTACAGGAAGTGATATCGGTTCCGTCTTCAAACGACTTTGCCATGCAGTAAACGAGATCGACAAACAACTTGGATTCCAACATAAAGAATCCCACGGCTACCTCTCGTCCTGCCCTACTAACCTCGGCACTGGAATGAGGGCAAGTGTACACATAAAAATACCAAAAGCCAGCGCGCATCCCGACTTCGAGAAAATCTGCGAAGAGTTTCACATCCAAGCCCGTGGTATCCATGGTGAACACTCCGTATCTACCGGGGAGGATGCCGGGGTATACGATATTAGTAACCGTAGAAGGCTCGGGTTGTCGGAGGTGCAGTGTGTACAAGATATGTACAATGGTGTCAAGAAACTCCTCGAAATTGAACAATCTTAGGTTCTATTATCAAATCTCTTTGCATCGATTAGGAAGATTATCAAATAAATTATCTGAACAAGTTCCAATCAGACCCACGCACGCTCAGTCGCAAAATTCTCGGGACGTATAAGTAACAGTGACAATTTTACACCTTTTGATGTTCATTGACGACACTGAAACATTCACTCAAGCGAAAGATGATTACCATTAACTCGATGAGGCATTCAATAATGTGAACATTCGGTGAATAAGAGTTATGGTTCTTTAGAAATACATTGTTTGCAAACATTGTTTTTGCTGTTATTGAGTGTTTGTTCATGTTACTGAATGCTTCATCGCGCTTTTGGTAATGCTCTTGCTTGAATGCATGTTTCAGTGCGGTTAATGAACACCAAAAGGTGTACTTAGTTCTACCATATTAATAATAACAAAATTAAAGCCTCTTGACGCAAGACAATGCTTCTACACATTTAGAACGATACTTAACATTTCCAAGCTAGATAGATTATATTTACTTTGTCGAGCTGGGATAATTTGGAGTGAATCAAATACAAATACTTTCCAAGTAATTTTGCAACATCTGTGCAGTTGAACCTGAGGGTCGATTTATATTGCACGGTATACAAGGGCGCAGCGTAAAGACGCGATTGATAAAGAGGACTGATGATGAACAAATTTGGGACTCTCTCATTCTCTATTAGCTGGGATAGCGTGAGGCTTTATATTATTGTGTGAAGACTAAATATGTGTGGAAATAACAAATAAAGGATTAAATCGCGTTGGTAGTTTGTGTTGTTTGATTACAGTGGACAAACACCTCTTCCGTTGTGGCTGCGTGCTTACTAATTTATATGATTATTTTCGGTGAGCTGTTTCAAGCTTTACCTAGTTATATAAAAAATGGATAATTTAAAAAAAAAAAAAAAAAAAAAAAACGAAAGACACTGAAAATAAGACGAAAAATTAAGTAACAATGCGCGTAAGAGCCATGCAGGTTACTATTGTTTTGCGGCAATTACAACTTCCCCTCGTAATAATAATAAATTTAATTCTTAAAACAGCGCATTTAACAAAAGTCTCAATGCTCTTTACAAATTAAAAAAAATATATATATATGCATGTACTGAAAATGGTTATGTACAAAAATTAAAAAAAAAATTCTTTGATTTTCATGATGTTATTCATGTATCAAGCTATGCGTTGCACATTTCTGTTACAAAATGCTATTTATTAGACAGTGTTTCTTGGATTGTCCTATCATAATTGCTTAAAACAATGGCTAAGAGACGCATGCTTTTCAAAGTGAGTCCCACGGTAAAAGTTTCTCATAGAAAATGATTGAGATGAGATTTTAAATGAAATATAGGAAAAATACCCCAATTTTTTCGTATTTTGTTACGGTTTATTCATTTCACATCAGTATTTGATTTAAAAAGTCAATTGTGAAGCGCATTGGGACTTTATGAAATGTGCTATATAAACACCACATTGTTATACAGGGGCGGCGGAACCGGGGGGGCCGGGGGGGCACGGGCCCCCCCACAAAATATTTTGGAGGGGCTCGGCCCCCCCACAAAATATTGGTTAAAAGACATTAATGCATGCGTTTACACAGTTAAAAGTTGTTTTGTGATTTTGGGGTGGGGGTGGGGAGGGGAGGGGTGGGGGATTATAGTGCCCCCCCATGGCTGTTACTGTTCCGCCGCCACTGTCTAATAATTGTTTTTTTTTTGTTTTTTGTTTTTTGTGTTTGTTTTTTTTTTCTGCTCGTTTCATGATCATACATGATTTATAAATCTGCTGTGCCTCGCATCGATTCTGTGCATCCCAATCAGCATATTGCTGGCTTGTCACAATGCTGCTTAGTCCTGTCTACTTAAAAAAAAAACGCTTGAAACGTGTGTCTGCGAGCAATTTACCGCTGAAAACGCCGCGCGCGCGCGCAAAAAGGCAACATAAGAATAACACAATGAGTCTTCGAAAATTATGCTTCAACCAGCGCTAAAGCCCTCATTTTTTGCGCGGGACTCTATATTTTTCTTCATTTTTTCTAAAATATGTCGTAAAAATCTTTCTTTTGGCGAGATTTTAAAAAATCCTGATGACTTTTCAACATAACACGCGATGGTAAGTGGTTTACGGTTTCACTTTTCAAAACGATTTTAAGTCAAACACGAAAACAAAACTATAAATTTTGACAAAATATTAAAACATATACTATTTATTTTCCCATGTTTGTGTAAAATGATGTCTGATTGAGATTGCCTATAAAAACTACGTCAATAGCTTTGTTAGTTTTTGAGTAATAATTTTTTGTGAAAAATGCATTTTTCGACATTTGTTCGTCAAAAATGTCGTCACATGGTTTCGTTCAAAGATTTTTATCTCGAAAACGGGCTCGGGACCATATAACTTTCTATGTATTTTTCGATTAATCGATAAATTCTCTATAAAATATCTTTCTAAGAAAAAATCGTGATTACATTTTGCTTAAGTAATCAGGACTCTTAAACCCGATGACTTCTAAAGCTTCCACAATGAATATGCGTGCTTGTTAGAAATGGCGAAACGCTGTGTGGCGCTGCGCCCATCTTGTGCGACAAACATCAATTAGAGTTTTTTGTTTCGATTCTTATACTACCCCTGTTTTTACTTCTGCTTCTAACAGTCCATTTTTCTTGAGAATTTAAAAAAAAAAACCCGGCAACAATTCTTCATCAAATCAAGAACATTACGTACAGGTGTTAAACTACACGAGTGACTTAACACAAGATTAAGTGAATGACCACTGCAGTGAACATAGGTGGCATCTCTTTTGATTACAGCATGCCTCTCCGACGGTGGCTGAGGACATGTTGCTAGCTCCGTCATACCCTTGACCGCGTATGTTTTGCATTTGAAGACGGAGTTCTAACAGTGTTTTCTTAATTTCTGAGCCAATTCTCTCTCCGTTCTAGTTTTACAAAGGCAATGAATGATTCTAGGATATCATCTGTTGTTTGGTCGACATAGCGGATACACAAGGAAAGCTGCTCAACATTGTGGCTATTCATCAGCTATTACAGCAAAAAAGCGAGCATCTTTTATCTCGTTAACAATGTTTCTAAGAACAATGTCATTTGCTAAAATATCTATCATTTCACTTTGAAACAAAGGAGATATGTATTTGGTATTTATCATTTGAGGCGAAGTAAGGTGCACATTTAGAACATCACTGTATTTTACCAACAGCTGCAAAAGTTCCAGAAAGTTCCCGTGGTTCTCAGGTTCACTTAAGTCCTCATTTGGCCCTCTAAGCGCTATGCACTGTTTAGCGCAGAATAAGACTACTTCAAATACGCTCTTCAAGCTTTCCCTGTTCCATGTTTTTCTGCTTTTTTCTGTCTAATAGGACTGGTACTGTCGAATCAGGGTGTTCAATGTTGTACATCATTTGATCTCCCGTTTCTTGTGCTATCACGTGACGTGGTACTCTGACTTTTCATTATCACGGCACTTTTTATACTGCTTTTGCCAATTTGAAAACGGGTTTACAACAAGTTTCCCTTTATTTGTTTTGTCAGGGCAGAATAAAACACAATATATGCAAAAAATGCCGTCCAAGTGGGTACTGTATCTAAACCAGTTATGCTTTTGTAGCAACAGAGGTTGAAATTTTCTATTTTTCCCGACCTTTGCAAACACACTGGTACTTAATATAATCATCAGGTGGTACAACATGATCTTTAACATATTTTCCCTAAGGAGTGAGTTACTCAACAGCATCATTAATTTCCTCAACGTTCGTTGTTTCATTTACAATTTTACCTATATCAGTACATGGCATGTTCCCTATAATGACACTACAAATTCAGTGAGAGATAAGACAAACTCAGAATTAGGTTACACTAAATGCTACGAAGACATCATTAGAACCATTCTACCGAAAAGCCATCATTCCGTGGTTGGTGATTCAATAAATTGCTAAAATGGTTCGACAAATCGATATTTTGTAATAATCTGTAAGTTGATTACTATCGATTTTTATTATTCGATAACTGTTAGTGGTTTATCGATATTTTACTTGGATTGAATATCGGACAAAAAAAATGAACAAAGAAACAAAATAAAAGTAAACAAAAAATAAACATAGTAACAAAAAATACGCACGTACAACCCCATAGGCGACCGACAGTCACCACAGACGGCCAGACAAGCAGATCGACAGACAAACAGACACACATACGAACGTGACACACATATACGAACGCGAGACAAGCAGATAGGCAGACATATAGACACACATACAAACGTAGGATAAGCAGACAGACAGACACATACGAACGTGACACACATATACGAACGCGGGACATGCAGATAGACAGACAGACAGACACACAAACGAACGCGGGACAAGCAGATAGGCAGACAGACAGACATACATACGAAGGCGGGACAAGCAAACAAACAGACAGACAAACGAACAAGCAAACAATTCATCTTCTTTCCTTTCTCTTGCATTGCTATATTAATTTCCTTTCTTTTTTCATGTTGTTTGTTTATTTACTTTCGCTCTTGCTTTTAACGCCTTTCTTTTTTTGCCAAACATTTTTTTTCAAATTCATTTTTTCTCTTTTATTTAATTTTCTTCCCTTCTTTATATAATTTGCCTTTTAAACTTGTCTTGCTTCTATTTTTTGTTCCGTTTCTTTAAATTAATTTTCGTTTTTCGTTTTCTTCCTATTCCGTGATGACCTTTCCTCCCACTTTCACTCTAATCTATCTGTTTTTGTCTCTTTTTTTTTACATTTGCATAGGAAAGGTCCCTGGGAGAGATTAATCATGAAAGCTTAATTCGACAATCATCCAATCAAAACTCTTCTTACACAAAAGAACCGTCTGATGTGGCTGGCCTCCAGCACAGAACACACTTTGACGGCCGTCTAGATTTGAATTAAAGGTTTTCATATCGTATCATTTGTTTTGCAGTTCTTCCTCAGACGGAGCGATGGCGGAAAAGTAAGTGTTAAAACTATAGTGCTATTAATAATATAATTATAGATTATAATTTTTTATTTCATTGAGATGTATGGTCCCGGATTTTGATATTGCTATTATTTGGGGACCAAGTTTTACATTTTGTCAATTACTGCTGCTGGAAATTGTGCAAACACTATACCCATGAAGTAAAATCCCTTTGCTTCTGCGGAATTGATAGCAAACACTATATCCAACAACCAAAATTGAATCACCTATTTGTGATACAGCACAAATTTCAAATTCATGGACTGAAGGATGGTCTAGATTGAATAAAGGCTTTAGAAAAACGTATTTGAGCTAATGTTTGCTCCAAAAGCTTTATAGCTTATCTAGGGATCTCACATCAATAATTTTGCTAATAATATACATTAGATTATTAACATAGTGGTACATTTACAAACACACGTACAATGACACTATAATAGAGAAAAAAGGAAAAAAAAATACAAATTAAATATACAAATTACACAGCTAGTTAACTTTAGGTTAAAAAACAATTAGAAACATTTTCCGGTGTCCACAATGTATTGTTGAACTGCCGAAAAAAGTATATGTACAATGGTATCAAGAAACTCAGTGCTGGAGATTGAAAAAGCTGCCATCGCGTAAGTGTTGCTAAGTACTGACGGATTGACTGTTCGAGTGATTGATTGATTGATTGATTGATTGATTGATTGGTTCGTCATCTCCCTCCTACATATTCATTTATTTGTTCGTGTATTCATTCATCGATCTTATCTTTCTCCTTAGCGAAGAACATTCCAAGTTCCCTGAAGGTCTCAAAGACGACTCCGTCAAGTCTCTTCTCAAGAAGTACCTAACCGAAGAACTGTTTGAACAACTCAAAGACAAGAAAACATCTCGCGGCTACACTCTATGGGATTGCATCAACGCTGGTGTAGTTAATTTGGATTCTGGTACCGGTGTATTCGCACCTGATGTGGAGAGCTATGAGATGTTTGCAGACTTGTTCAACCCAATCATCGAAGATTATCATTCACCGTATAAGCTTGCTGACGGCCACGTATCTGACATGAACCCCGAGAAGGTTGATGCACTTAACTTGGATTCTAATGGAAAGTTTATTAGGTTTGTAAAATGATAAAAAAATATCATTTTCCTTTTTTTCTGCTGGTTTGGATGAAATAGCGGTATCCGCTGAAAAATCACTTTGCGTCCCAGCTTTGTCGAGGCTTTAATAGCCTTCAAAGCTTGCTACCTCAAATAGTGATCTACATTATGGCGTCATTTTACTACAACTACCAGCATTCTATGCGAATTGTCTTTCATATTCAGATTAAAAAAAATCCCTTTGGAGATTATCAGAACAGTTTGTGCTAATTGCGCTACAAAAGAAAGTAAGCAAGGCAATCTGGTAGTTGTAGTATATTGCGCCATAATGTAAATCGCCTATTGACCCACTTCTTTTTTTAAAAATACTATATTTCCATCTATGAAGATACGACATTTTTACCTGTACCAAAGCAACAATAGTCCGCAGTTAAGCATCAATTTACGAGTTCCAGGTACATTCATTCTAACTAATGTATATCGTTTTAGATCCACTCGTATCCGTGTCGCCCGAAACGTGAAAGGATACGGTCTAGCTTCAGGTGTTAGTAAGAAAGAGAGAGTCGAACTTGAGAAGAAAGTTGTCGGTGTCCTCACGTCTCTAACAGGTGATCTAGCCGGTACTTACTACCCACTGACGGGAATGGACGAGAAGACACGACAACAACTTGTAGACGATCATTTCTTGTTCAAGAAAGGCGACAGGTTCTTGGAAGCAGCTGGTGCAAACAAGCTATGGCCAGAGGGACGTGGTATCTTCCACAACAACGACAAGACGTTCTTGGTCTGGGTGAACGAAGAGGATCAACTGCGCATTATCAGCATGGAGAAAGGTGTACAACCATGACGATAATACATGTCATAACTTTATACATCACCATCACCATCATCATCGTTATCATCATCATCATGAAAACAAGCGAAGTACAACTCTATCAAAAAGTGTTCAACATAAATACCACTAAATAGTGCTATTTCATGGTAATCCTATTGTTTTCGTTTGTTTAGTTAGTGCTATTTACTACTAAATAGTGGTAATTGTTGCACACATTTATTGTCTGCACTCTAGTAGTTTGCCTATTCTTTCGCTGTCATATGAAAATCATTCTAATTGTTCGGCGCAACAAACTCTTGGTAAATCTTAGTCTGCGTAGCCGATTTTCGTCACACACCCCAATTTCCCAAAGAGAGCCGGTTACACATAAGATAGGTAATTCTTAACCATCTTATTATCGTATCCTTACAGGTAGTGATATCGGTTCCGTCTTCAAACGACTTTGTCATGCAGTAAGCGAGATCGACAAACAACTTGGATTCCAACATAAAGAATCCCACGGCTACCTCGCGTCCTGCCCCACTAACCTCGGCACTGGAATGAGGGCAAGTGTACACATAAAAATACCAAAAGCCAGCGCGCATCCCGACTTCGAGAAAATCTGTAAGGAGTTTCACATCCAAGCCCGTGGTATCCATGGTGAATACACCGTATCTACCGGGGAGGATGCCGGGGTATACGATATTAGTAACCGTAGAAGGCTCGGGTTGACGGAGGTGCAGTGTGTACAAGATATGTACAATGGTGTCAAGAAACTCCTCGAAATTGAACAATCTTAGGTTCTATTATCAAATCTCTTTGCATCGATTAGGAAGATTATCAAATAAATTATCTGAACAAGTCCCGATCAGACCCACGCACTCTCAGTTGCAAAATTGTCGGGACGTATAAGTAACAGTGACAATTTTACACTTTTTGCTGTTCATTAACGACACTGAAACATTCACTCAAGCGAAAGATGATTACCTTTAACGCGATGAGGCATTCAATAGTGTGAACACTCGGTGAATAAGAGTTATGGTTCTTTAGAAATACATTGTTTGCAAACATTGTTTTTGCTGTTATTGAGTGTTTGTTCATGTTACTGAATGCTTCTTCACACTAATGGTAATGCTCTTTTGCTTGAATGCATGTTTCAGTGCGGTGAATGAACAGCAAAAGGTGTACTTAGTTCTATCATTTTAATGATAACGAAATTAAAGACTCTTGACACAAGACAATGCTTCTACACATTTAGAACGATACTTAACATTTCCAAGCTAGATAGATTATATTTACTTGGTCGAGCTGGGATAATTTGGAGTGAATCAAATACAAATACTTTCCAAGTAATTTTGCAACATCTGTGCAGTTGAACCTGAGGGTCGATTTATATTGCACTGTATACAAGGGAGCAGCGTATAGATGTCATTGATAAAGAGGACTGATGATGAACAAATTTAATTTTGGGACTCTCTCATTCTCTATTAGCTGGGATAGCGTGAGGTTTTATATTATTGTGTGAAGACTATATTATATGTGTGGAAATAACCAATAAAGGATTAAATCGAGTTGGTAGTTTGTGTTATTTGATTACGGTGGACAAACACCTCCTCCGTTGTGGCTGCGTGCTTACTAACTTATATAATTAATTTCGGTTAGCTGTTTCAGCTAAGCTTGTATGTATAAGAAAATGTTTTATTAAAAAAAAATAAATAAATAAAAAAAAATCGAAGGACAAAAAAAGACGAAAAATTAAGTAACAATGTGCGTAAGAAACATGCAGGTTTCTATTGTTTTGCAGCAATTGCAACTTCCCTACATAGAAATCTTTGAGTTTCACGATGTCAATCTATTGGTTAATTACTGTGCGACTACTCCAACCAAAGCCACCCTGACAAATTTTTCACAAATTGTCCAATCACGTTCGAGCATTTAAACAATAGATTTCTCATAAATTTCAAATATTGCAACAACTGATAGATCGTGAGCAACAATGTATTGTGTAAATAATTTCGGCAAATATTTTTATAATGGTAGCTCATATCCCAAGCTTTTACGAGAGAAATTACTTGATTTAAACCACAATGGTCGCTCACAGCGCGATATTGCCCAACAGCTTCAAACTAGCCGGTACTATGTTCAGAAAGTTATTAAAGATTATGACACGACCGGAACCGGGGACCGGAACAGCCAGAAAACCAATTAAACGACAACCAGAGCGAATCGTTATGACAAAAGACGCTGTCGACTGTGTGGAGATAGAGAAACTAATGAAGCCAAGTGTTACTACGAAAGAACTGCAAGATCGGCTACTGCTCGATGGTGTTGTCCTTCCTTGGCAGTTACCCTCCAAGTCTGCTATTACTAAAAGCATGAGGCAGGATTTAAAAATGACGAAAAAGAAAATCCAGCAAATCCCTTTAGAGTCTACAAGAGATGACAATATTCAAAAACGAAATGAATTCTTGGATATTATGAGCGATTTGAATGCCCCAACCATTCACTGTTTTGACGAAAGTAGCGTTGTTAAAACGACCTCCAATCGACGCTACGGTAATGCGCCTTGTGGCCAACCTGCAGTTGAATTGCAACGATATGCCTCAAACGCCACATACACCATTAATTTGTTGCACTCTCCGTATGGTGTGGATTATGTAGAGGTACTGGACGGCCCATCTAACGGACAAAAACTCCTGCTATATTTTGAAGAAGCGCTGAACGCCACGAAACCAGACGGCTCTGCAGTGTTAGAAAGGGGCGATACTGTCATAATGGATAACTGTGGCTTCCATCACGGTCACTTTGTTGAGCCCATCCTTACAGCGATGTTGAACGACTGTGGCATCCGCTTAGTTTATCAACCACCATATTCACCGGAATTCAACAGCTGTGAATTGTGTTTTCATGAGATCAAGTCATTCTTACAACAATATCAACGGCTGGCAGATCAAGACACCGAATATGCAATCTTTTTAGCGTGTGAAGAAATAACTCAACAAAAGTCTATCAATTTTTTCAGAAAATGTGGTTATTTATTTTTGTAAATAATTGTAATCCATGATACTTATAAGTATATAGAGCTTATCACATGTAGTCTCTTCACTCATGCAGAACTGACATATCGTTTGTTTACATTGTCAATTTCGCTCATTTGTTATGTATCCTCCAGGTACGAATGCCAATGACTGCTGTAGACACTGATATACCATATAAAAATCGCCTTCTGAGCAATAAACCATATAATTACATGGCATAATCACTCCACCACCCTTTTCCCACTTTTTTGGCCATGGAAAACCGCTGTCTTGTTCTTGACCTAGTAGTTCGCTGTATAAAATCGATAAAACGTAACAATAAATTTGCATAAAATTATATGATCATAGTTCGTGCATTGACAATTTTATACTGCCCTAACAGCTAGACAGGACGTAAATTGAGCCGAGAGAAACTTTGACGAAAAATTGAGTGTTTACATTTTGGTTATAAATACTAATTAGGAATGCAAAACATGACCATGGGGAATACAAACTCAAACAATTGTGCTCGATCGTCTTTTCTCATTGCCAACACTCACTTTACCTTGTTTTGGTTGTATCCATTTACTCACCAAAAAATTGATACATCATTCTTCTTGTTTTCAAAGATATATTGAAAGTGATCAGAAACCCCTTTTGGAGGATGCCCAATAATATGGCCTTCTAAATTGCACACTACAAACGCGTTGATGTCCACCGCATTGTTCAGTTCCTTTACACATTCGTAAATCTCACCAACGTTAACGAGCGTTTCACTGTACGAATGCCGGCCTTTGAGAACTGCTCTATTTAGTACAACTTTCGCCATTTCCTTTACTCCTAAAAAATCGCCGTGAACTTGAATACAAGTTGGCTTTGAAAACAGGGGGGGTTACTCTCTTATAATTACTGTTTTTACGGGTACGCTGAATAGGGTATACAATTTACCAAGTTTTCTTAAATAAGAGTGTACTTTTTATAAGTATGTCATACATTGAATTTCACTATTAATACCGATTCAATATAATAGGGCATAAAGTCCAAATCGTAAACAACAATAAACGGGATTAATATCTGGCTATGTGTCTTGGCATAGTTTGCATAAAAAACCCTAACCGTCCCCCCCTTTCCCTCTGACTGCCACGTGAATATTTGCAATTGACACAAGTTTCCAGACAGAACTGTATGATTGCTACAGAATCAGTAAAATGGCTGCTTCTAGCGAAGTGCGTGAATGGCTATGTTCCATTTCTCATGGACTCGATTTACAGCGTCTTGCACCGTTATTCGAAAGTCGTGGCTTCAAAACAAAAACATCACTTGCCTATTTAGAGAAAAATGATCTCGAGATCATTATAAATTCGCCCGATAAGCTGTTGTTGGCCGAAAAGAGAATCATCGAGAAGGAATTGGAGAACATAAAGCGACCATCCCTCGAACCAAAAGAGCTATTTCCACCGAAAAATCAACCCTTACAAGTGAATAATAATGTGCTAAATGTTGGTCTTGTGAACTCTTCTAATCCTAGTTCGTCGAAATCAAGTGCAAGCGGCAGTATAAAGGAGTGCTCTGATCCCGTGTCTTATCAAGATTCTGTAGAAAACGCGGGAACAGCACAACCCGAAAGCGGATATTTACAACGGAAAAGTGTTGAATTGACCGACAACCTAATTGTGCTTAGAGCTCAAATCTCAAGCGCTAAGAACCAGCTTTCAATAGTAAAAGATGAATACGACCAGACTTGCAGTCGCAGTAACGGTAGAAAAGGGAAGCTGTGTACGAATTGCCATCAACCTGGCCATTACAAAGCGAAATGTTCAAATCGTCCGTGTGAAAACTTTAAAAACTGCATGGCGAGTGAAAAACATCCTGAAGCCAGAAACGAGATCCTAGAACTGCAAAGACTCGTAAAGGATTTAGAAAAGAAGGAGAAGAAGGCCAACGAAGAGTTAGACTCATTCAAACTCTCAAAAGAGCGCTCGATAAACAGTTTTTTCGCTATAATGCGACCTCGTCTTCGTCGCCAAAATGAAGGTCGCTACGTGGACCGCTTTCAACTCGATAAAGACTTGATCATATTGAAGAAAATACTAAACAACAAAGTCCCTTTGACACAAGATCGAGACTGGGAATTCCCCCATCAGATTGAACAATATAAAAGAGGACTACATGTAAACATTCTTTCCTGATTGAGAATATAAATACTGCATGCAGACATATGACACAAGCTTAGCAAGTAAACAAGCAATTAATGTCAAATAGTTGAGTTATTAAGTTAAAATACTTTGAATAAGGACCCCATAAGTTGTGTTTTTATTTCGTACGGAGAAATAAAGTATACTTTAGACTACGTACAATTCATGATTCCATGTTTATTTATTTACCATTGGGTAAAAGCGCGCGCGTGCGATTCATGATTCGGCGTAATTGCCCCTGGACGCTCGCGAATCTTATAGTCATCACTACCAACGATGTCCAAATAAAATAAAGTAATTTCGCGAATTCTCGTTCATATCCAATAGACGAATACCTCTGATAATAGTAAAGGTTTTTTTAACACCAATGCGTTATTATCATCCATGAGAGTCCAAACGGTCGATGGATCGTTTGGTTCAGCATTGGAGAATCATCAAAGTGGTCGACCTTGAATTGAGATCGTCAGAAGTTATAAAATGATCAGACTTCCAAAAACAAGCAACCAGAAAAGTTTTCAGTAAATAATGACCTCTTTATTCTCGACACGGCTAGCCGCTAGTTAGTGCTTCAGTACATTTGTTCAAATTCTATTGTTCAAATGCTCGAACGTGATTGGACAATTTGTGAAAAAATTGTCAGGGTGGCTTTGGTTGGAGTAGTCGCACAGTAAACATTTCTGTTACAAAATGCTGTTTAATAGACAGTTTCTTGCAATTGTTCTATCATAGTTGTTCAAAACAATGGCTAAGAGGCCGCTTGTTTTTCAAAGTGAGTCCCACGGTAAAAGTTTCTCCTAGAAAATGATTGAGATGAGATTTTAAATGAAATATAGGAAAAATACCCCAATTTTGTCCGTTATACATTCCATTGACGTTTGCTTGCCTAGTTCTTAAACGGATCGTTTCTTAAACGTGAACGATTTATCAAAATATTGGAACATAATCCTAAATCTATATGGAGTCTCTTTCTCGGCATTTGGACCATCGAGTTTCATGCACACTTCCATGCTTTGAAATTTCATTCTGGAGGTTATCGTTTGTTTCATTATTTACTTGTTTGTTTTTGTTTGATTGTTGGTTTCCTTTTTGTTTGTTTGTTTAAATTGTTTCGCGTCTATTTCGGCTTATTTTCTCGTTCATTTTTTTTCGTATTTTGTTACGGTTTATTCATTTCACATAAGTATTTGATTTAAAAAGTCAATTGTGAAGCGTATTGAGACTTTATGAAATGTGCTATATAAACACCTCACATTGTAATAATGATTATTGTTTGTTTCGTTTGTTTTTGTTTTCCTGCTCGTTTCATTATCATACTTGCTTTCTCGCAGGGCGGAAAAGAGAACTTTCTTTTCCATTCTTGTTTTTCAGTTTGTTTGTTTCGTTGTCTATTTCAGCTATTTGCATGCTTGCTCATTGTTTGGTTTGTTAGCCGATTTGTTTAGGTGGCTGTGTTGTTTGTATATCTATCTATCTATTTTGGTTTGTTTATCCGTTTGTGTCGTTAGACTCCTTACAAGGAATCTTGTTTTGCTTATTTGTTAGCTTAACTTTTTGCGCTCAGTCCGACTATTAAATCCATCTAGATATTATCAATATTATCACGGTAAAACTCTAGGTAAAAACTGCGGTCTTCCTGTGGTAAAAATGTGTTGTCAAACCACCATGTCAGCGGCTTCACCATATCACAACGTGCTCCAAAATTCCCGGTCTTTTTCCATCCATCGAAATTTTACGAGAGATGAAGAACAGATAATCAAGAAAGTTTGTCCCGAAACTAAGGCCAATTATGGACATTCATCAGCTAGCCAATGTGTTCTCCTCGACTTTCGACCCTAGTCTACGTCAAGATGCCGAAAAGAGACTCGAAGAGGTAAAATTCTGCTCGAAAAAATACGTTCAAATTTGAAGCACTCCCGTCACTGCGATCATACAGATTTCAATCTGACGTAAAAAGCTTGCTCAAAGTCACCCTATTTTCTTGAACTATTTCGTCATTTTTTAACGGTTTGAGAATCTAAGTGTTTTTCACTTTAATATGTGAATGATTGCGGATGTTTACAAGTATTTTTTAATAATTATATTTCAGTTATTTTCGTGTTGAAAATTTCGTCACATTTAGCTTGCTCACGTGTGCAAAATGTGTAATCTTTCGTATATTAAAATGAATCTCGCTAAAAAAAGTTGTGAAAAGTAGAAAGGGGCTAATTCTATACTGCTTTTACACAGAGAGAAAAACGGAATGGATATAAATATATAGAAATTAAATATCTTGATTTGCACTTTGTCAGTGAAATATATATCAACTTGGGTTTAATTAACGGCAAATACTCACCAACGTATTTGAATAGTAATGAGCAAGTAATGAAAGCAATATAATTAGATTGATTGATTAAAAAAAGCACAAACAAAAACCGTAATATGTAAATGAATAGATGAATATGCGCGAACGAATAAATAGTTAAAATTAATAAATGAATAATTCCATATTTAATAAGAAGTGAATAAATTGTTGAAATAAATAAGATGAATAATTTGATAAGTATGTAAAAAAAAGTAAATACTTAATGAAAAAAAGAATATTTATAGTTAAATTATTTAAAAAATACTAGAGTGAGGATGCATTTTTTTCTACTCACAACAAACACAGATGTGAAAGTGACAAAAGCAAACAATTAGTTGCAAAGTGTTTATAAGAATGCAAACACTATGCATCCATGAAACAATACTAACCATCTAGTATTGGATAGCACCAATTAAACAATAGAAAACAATAGATATTTAAACTATTTTGAGCCTAAAATTTAATGTCTGCACATGAACATATTCACTAGCTACTATAAATAATAGAGTGCAAGCACTAAAAGTGTGCAACATAAATACCACTAAATAGTGCTATTTTATGCTAAGTCTATTTTCTTTTGTTTAACTAGTGCTATTTACTACTAAATGGTGACAACTGTTGTACACATTTAGTGTTTGTACTCTAAAAGTGTGCAACATAAATACCACTAAATAGTGCTATTTTATGCTAAATCTATTGTTTTCTTTTGTTTAATTATTGCTATTTACCACTAAATAGTGACAACTGTTGCACAATTTTAGTGTGTGCACTCTGTTATGAACTGTTTCTTAAATCATAAACCCCACTCTTTCCACCATATGTGAAAGTGATTGTTGTTGTTTAATTGCAGTTGAAGTTTCATCCAGGATTTGTAACCATGTTACTTCATCTTATAATGTCTAACGACATACAACTTCCTGTCCGACAAGCTGGTATGTGCTGGATGTCTATTATCATTTGTGTGTGTTTTGTTTTGTTTTTTGTTTTCATTTTTATCACCCATCCTTATCATACATGTAATTCAACGGTTGACCTTCACATTGGGCTGAGTGATGTTTGAGGCTAGTTTTCAAATTTTCACCAAATCTCTAAAAAAGAACTAATGGATTGTTTTGGCTTGAAAACAAATGTAATGTATTTATTTTTTGAGAATTTGTCATAAAAGGCAAAATTCAGCTTATAGTTATGTTTTTACTTTGCTCAAAATTGAACATTTAAACATTCATGAATCATCAATTGGACCATTATGGAAGTCAACCCTGCAATTGCCCTATTTCACTATGATGTCATGGTTTGTTTACATGAATAAGAACAGGCCTAATTTGGGCTAAATAGTTGTCCTCTAGCATATTTTGCTTTGCACTTGAACATATATTTTGTTCTTTTATTATAAATATATTTTTAGCCTATTTTTATTTGCCATGATTATTAGCTTTGAAACAATACATCTAGATTTGTTTTGATGTGATCTCATAATGAAATAGGGCGATTACAGTATGATAACTGATAATCAATGTAAAACTCTACCGATATTTCAACCAATCAGCAATCAAGCTGGATTATGAACTTGATGCTGATTGGTTGAAAGGCGATTCATATAGAAGTATGCAATTCCTAATAAGGAATGTATGTAGTAATGATAAAGCTACAAACGCTGATTATATATTATTATTATTAGTTACTTATAGTGCAACATGTCAATTATTTTGTAACCGCCTCTAATTTATTATTGCAGTTTTATTTGTTTATTCATTTATTTGTTCATTTAAATTTATTTATTTATTTATTTATTTATTTATTTATTTATTCATTTATTCATTTATTTGTTCATTTAAATTTATTTATTTATTTATTTATTTATTTATTTATTTATTTATTTATTTATTTATTTATTTATTTATTTATTTGTTTGTTTATTTCTTTATTTTTTCATATGCTTGTGTATGTATTTATTTATTTATTCATTCATTTATTTGATTTTTTATTTGTTGATTTGTTTATTTTTATATCTATATATTTATTTATTCATTCATTTATTTATTCATTTATATATTTATTTATCTTATTAGTCTATTTTTGTACTTCATAAATAATCATCAATTCATAATGATCAATTTCCAGCCTGTATTTACCTCAAAAACATGGTCATCCAGTACTGGAAGGACAGGGATCCCAATGACTTTCCTGATGGAGATATACCATTTGTACTGCCAGAGCAAGACAAAGCCTTCATGCGAGAACATCTCATTCAAGCTGTCATTAATGCTCCAGATCTGATCAGGTACTAGAAATGGGACAGCAAATTATGGCCAAGGCTGTAATATTACCAAAATTATTGAAACCTGTTTGATTTGTTATCACAAACACTAAAGGTGTGAGACACAAATACCACCAAATAGTGTTTTTTATGATTTATTATTATTATTATAATATTGACAAAGTACAAAAATATAAGCAATTCAATTGAATGTACATGTACTCTTATTGTACTTTAAATTTTCAAACTAAAGCTCTCACTTTTCATTCAGAATGCTAAAACTCAATTTTCATATTTCAAAATACAAACAACATAAGGGTAAAGCAGCAAGAATTTAAGAATAACTTTCAAATAGATTGTTATTAGTTTCCACAACATGTTTCAGCGTGACTTACACCATCTTCGGGTTAAAATAAATCAAGTTTTTACAACAACGTATAAATAGGTGTACAAACAAACAGTAGTCATGTTCTTCAATTATTCAGCTTTTTTGATCGTTTCTTTTGCATGTCATTATTATATACTCATTTATTCAAAAGTTGAAGAATCAATAACCAAAAGCTCTCTTGTTATCATTCCAGGGTACAGCTTACAGTTTGTGTCAGCCAGATGTTACGACATGATTTCCCAGAAAAATGGCCTTCGGTTATTGACAAAGTTAACATGTTTCTAACTAGTGGTAATAAGGAAACGTGGATGGGTGCTTTACTGACTCTCTATCAAGTTGTCAAGAAATATGAGTATCCTCTTGTATTTATATTCATTCCATTGTAACATTTACAATAGATTAGTTTCAAGTTCCTCATTGCTCAGGCTAAGCCTCAATTGTAGGTGAATTAACAAAAGAGTCAAGACAAAACGATTGGTATTTATATTGTTTTTGCATTCCCACAGGATGTACCTCGTACAACTAGAATATATTACATACTATCAAGGCTTAGCCTGAGCAATGAAGAACATGAAACTTGTCTATTACTGTACATACTTACTGTAGCTTTATATTTTCTGTAAACCCAGAAAAAAAAGCTTGTTGCCTTTTGGCGTCTATGCTACCATCAATCCAATCTCCCATTACCAACCAAATGAAAACTAACCAACAATGATTACATGTAAGTTGTACAAACGTTGGTATGATTAGGCAGAGTTGGATGAATTTTGAAAGCAGTGCGTGGAATTTAAGAGTTACGGCTGGTAGGAACATACACAATGAATGGAGATAGTAATTTGTTTGTTTGGGTTTGCAGGGAAACAAAAAGGCAGTAACTGAGTTTATGACTTGTATTATAATTATTATGTGAAATCTCATTAACAGATGTTACTGAGAAAATCGCCTAAAAAGTAGAGTTAAAAAATGTCCATTGTAGTTCAACAACATTATGTACAGGGCTAAACATGTTGAACATGTTCATTTAGTTTCATTTTTGATAGTTAGTTGTCCTTGACAATATTGTAAAGATTCAAGAAAATAGAAGACCGAGCTCCTATAATCACCATCATGAATACCATGTTACCAATACTATACAACCATTGTGTTGGTATGATGAACGATTCATCCGCTGCGGCTGTAGCCATCCAGAAACAGATCCTTAAAATATTCTATTCTTTGATCCAGGTATAGTTGTGATGTTTCCCTCTTAGTCTGTTCCTCACTAGTAATTAGTATTTCACAGATTTATCGTTTGCACTCTAGTGCATTTAGTGCAAGCATTAATAGAAACCAACCAAGGCTAAAATGTGATTCCCACAATGGGTTTATTTTGAATTATCATCAGGAAAGTGACAGCAAACCCAACATTGGGTACAAATTTACCCATATTTACCCCGTTAATTGGTAACATTTCCCATGAAATTTCCATCTTTGAGGGGGTTCACCATCTTCAGGAGGGGGTGCACTATCTTCAGGAGGGGGTGCACTATCTTCAGGAAGGAGTGGACTAGCCAGTGAACATGAAATACTGACAGAGGTTATTTTGTATAACAAGGACTCAAAATCCTGCCAGGAGGGGGTGTGCACCCCTTGTACCTTCCCCTAGATCCGCCCTGAGTTCTAGTACAAAACCTCTGTTTATATTTAATTAGATAGATTTGTGTGCTGAGTGGTCTTGTATTTTCTAATACCTATTATAATCTATTTCAGTGTAATATGCCCCTGGAGATCATCAATGAAGAAAACTTCCCTAAGTGGATGCACATCTTTCAGACAGTGTTAGACCGACCTGTGCCCCCTGTAGGTTGACCAATTGATGTTGGTTTAGATATTTGTTATATATACAGTCATGTATAAGTACTCTCATTAAAAAAAAAATTGTCAGATATAATGCCAAATACTGAATGAACATTGATCTACCCCGCCAGTGAATGGCCTCTGGCACCTATTTTAGGTTACAATGGACATTCACACTGACTCTAGATTTTATACTAATAGGAAGCCATGGAACCAGATGAAGATGAACGACCTCGTCTGCCATGGTGGAAGGCCAAGAAATGGGCTTTACATGTTTTACAGAGAATATTTGAACGATATGCTACACCAGGATCCATTTCTAAGGAATACACTGCCTTTGCTGATTATTATTGTAAAAACTTTGCAGGTAAATCCTATTCAGTAACTGATGATTTTATGACAAAAGTATGATAAAATAAAATAATTGGTAGACCGCTGACCAGTTTGGGTCAATTGGACTATTGTGTGGGAGGTCATGGATTTGAACCATGTTGCCGGACCAACCCTCAGGGTCTCAAAATAATTGAGGAAAAATTGCTGCCTTTGTAATAACATCTTAAAATGGTTAGAATTTCATGTCTTCTTGGAGAAAGACAATAAACCAGAGGTCCAAGGGCCCAATGTAATTGGTGAAAGCTGTTGTGGTGTTTATTCCTTAATTTGAAGGAAAAGCTAATAAACTAAACTAAACTAGACTAACAGTAGACTGTTTGATTGAATGACAAGTGAATTACAATGTATATGTATCTGTCTTGACTGACCTTGATTGTGTGGTGTCTTAGTCCAGTCAATCTACGCATATTTGATGGGTTTGCTCAAACAAATTGCAACAGAATTGTTTTCAGAGCTAAACTGCTGAGTACTGCCCACTTACTAACATACTGAAAATCCCCCAAAATCCCAGTGGTGGAACATGTCGAAATTGAGGGTTGAAGTTTCTACTTAATAACACAGGAAACCCGTCCAATCCACAGGAAGCCCGATGAAACAAAAAGTATTTTCTTTCTCTAAAATAACAGTTTTATTTCGTGATTTTTGTGTTGATACAATAAGTGTACTTAGATCTATCCAATTTGCGAATGTTTTATTGTTTGTTTGTTTGTTTGTTTTGCCAATAATTTTAAGGAAAACGTAATAAACAGAAACTGTTACCAAAATGTAGGAAGGAACGCCTTTCAGATTTCGTCGTGTAGTCCTCTAAAAACTCTGTAAGTGTAGCGTTTTTCTGCAATTTTTCATCTTTGCCTTGTTGAAAATGACATTTGAAATCACATAGTAGCTATCAAAGGTAAGGGAACGTAATATTTATTAAATTTGAGGAAATCAGTAAAGAATTATAATATAATTCCAGGGCCGTAACCAGATCATTTACATGGGGGTGCACACATAAAAACCTGGACCACTGATGTTTTTTGGTAGCCTTTTTGTATTAGTAGCTGTCGTATTTTTCACACTGAAGTCGGCGTGCTTTTCAAAATCCCGTATTACAATTTATTGCTCATATTTACAGTTCTTTTGAATACCTTTACTTTTTGTATTTTCCGGTGATTATTCTAGTTTTGTGCTCTTAATTGATTCCAATTCTAAGAAAGAAACTCTTGTAATAAAAAAATGGAGATGGATGAGTGGAACTTCTGGTGTTCTTGGGGGTTGCACGTGCACCCTGTGCACCCCCCTTTGTTACGGCCCTGTAATTCACTGAATGGCATTTTAGCCGGAAAAATGTTTGTTTTGAGAGTTCGATTTCTGGATCGGTTGACTATCCAAATAGATTTAGTTCAGTTTGATAATATACACAACAAATAAATAAGCAAGTGGGTTCTATGAGTAGAGTACATTGAGAATGACTGGCATCCTGAAGAAGTTTATCAAAACAGAGCGGACAGGAAACTAGAATCTCCACCTTACTTTCTGTTACCTTACTTTGACTGTGCAGGGAAAATTTTGTACCTGAAATTGGCTTACATTTACCAGCAAATGATGCAAGACCTTGTCCGCAGTGAGTATCCTGATGTGTTTCCTAGTTTTAAAGACTGGTTACATGTTGTGCGAAGAAGTGATTGTTTTTGGGCAAGGTTGTCAACAGGCCTAGCAATCGAGTTAGTTCTAATGAGACGTGTATAGACAACAGGAGGACATACATGAGGACAAGGGATGATTGAAATACATAGACCTGACTAATACCGTTGACCTGACTAACACTGTTAATTACGTAAATCAGGTAATTATGCAACTGGCTGTATAAATAAGACCTTTTCTGACAAAGAAGTTCACTGACTCTGATGATGACTACCGCACAGGCAGTTGAAACGTCAGTCACACCAAACAGTCCTTCTAGGCACTACTTCCAGCCGAAACGGATCATGATAATTTTGTTATTTTGACAAATATCACTTCATGATACAATCTTTGATTCAACTACGTATATATTACATTTTTAACAAGCTTTCGGAGAGTATCCTCCATCATCAGGGTTTGAAAATAATAAAGCCGAGAGTGAGATATATTAAAAACTTATAGGACACTGTAACTAAGATAAAAAACAACACTAAAAGTATAACTGTTCAATATGCGCGCGTACAAGATGCGTGCCGAATTGAAGCGTAATTGAATAAATGATTAACAAGTAATAATTGAAACAACACGGAAAAATGATATATTATTGAACAAATACATAAATAAAACTATTACATATTAATTAATGCTACATAATTCTGAGGAATAGTAAGTCCATGGTCTCTGTTAAATACAGCATTCTTTTTTTTTCAATTAACCACGCCTCTAGAGAATTTCTTTTTTTCCACCTTTGTTCTTTCACCAGGACTTTATGTCATGACATCTACTGGGACAGCACTATTTTATTTTGTGCTGGCGTTAATTTGCAAAACAAAACTGAATATGCATATGTTAACATGTTCCTCAGTCGTCTTTCTCTTAAGAATAGGGTTTTAGTGGGATTGTTAACAGACTTATAATAGCCTGGTTTCTAAAAATAGCATAAGCGTGGTTCCTGATGGGGTCCGGAATATGTTCTCTTAGCTCATTTTCTCTTGCCACTGGCTCATGAATCCATCATGGAGCTTATTAGATTGTGTTACTCTCAGATGTACTTGTAAAAAGAACGGTCTCGAATGTTCATCAGCTTGTGGTGTTTGTACAGACCAAAGTTCTAAGAATGTTGTTTTTCTTGACATGGATGCAGGTCGCATTGATGAACAGTAGTTCTCAAGCTAGGGAGCGTGCAAACACTAAATGTGTGTAACAATTGTCACTATTTAGTGTTAAATAGCACCAATCAAACAAAAGAAAACAAATAGAATAAAATAGCACTATTTAAAGGTATTTATGTTGTACACTTTAAGTGCGTGCACTCTAATATTATTCCAGAAGTGCTGACTTGCAAATCAATTGTGTGTCAATTGTCTTTGCTTGCGCGGCTGCTGGAAATCAAAATCCTTGAGAATAAGGAAAATTCATTTTTATAGCTTGGCATGACGGGAGCTATACTGTTACAAATGCATTACAATTAGAAAATGGGTTTCCTGTGGCTTGCGTTTTTGAGTTTTTTTGACACCGTAATTTTTTTTACAAACCAAAATAAATGATTAAGAATTATTTACCCATAAACTCATAAAAAGGGAAAGAAAAATCCAAAAAAAAAATTCAAAAGAAATGATTTTTCATGTTTAGTTTTGATTACGGGCTTCCTGTGTAATTTGGCAAAAACGTTTATACTTATTTCGGCATGTTCCACCAAAGGGATTTTGGGGGATTTTGAGTATGTTATTAAGTGGGTAGTAACTAGCAGTTTGGCACTTAAAGAAATTCTGTTGCAATTTGTTTGAGCAAAATCACTAGATTGACTGGACTATCTGTGTAGTTGATTGATTCATTATTACCTAATCACTATTTGCTAATAGACTGACTGATTGACTATTTGATTGGTTTATTCATTCATCAATTCATTTTAATGCTTTCATTTATCCATCCATTTATCCATTCATTCAGCAATCCATCCATTAATACTACTATTCAGTTATCAAACATTCATTTATTCAACAATTCTTACAGTTATTCCTTCATCCATTAAGGTGATACTGGAGGCTATCCGGTGTCATTTTTGGTCAAATTTATACCTAATGAAAATAAGTCATCAATTAATCCAAAATTCACTAAACTTTCACAAAAAACACTTTAATATGTCTTCTTGCGAAAAAAGTTGTTTGATTTAGTGTCAAATTGAAAAAATCTTAGGAATGTTGGAAATTGTTATGCAAAGTCGAAAGACGAAAACAATAAGAAAAGCAGAGCTTAATTCTCTGGCTTTAAATTACATTTTCTGTAATTTTCACACAGTCTAAAACATGAATAAAGGGAATTTTTGACCGACGTTCGCCAAAAAAAGTTACATTGGAACAGAATAATGGGCAAACGTTTGACAAAAATTTTAGTCCTTTTGTCACGATGATCAATCGGTCCCCAAATGTCAAACTAGGTCAAACTTCGGTAAAAACTTTCTAAATTAATTGTACTTCTCACCTACAAACATTTAGGCTAAAAATTAAAAATGTCTTAACATTACAATACCTTCATTGTGATAAATTATGGTGTTATGAGAATGCCGTATTTTAGTCGTAAATCCGTGAAATCGTCTCAAGAATTCCTCGAGAATCTCTCAGTCAATGTAAAAAATTGTATTGCGTTACACTGATTCATCATCTGTCAAA
The DNA here is from genome assembly GCA_918843875.1 of Diadumene lineata. Classification (NCBI taxonomy): domain Eukaryota; kingdom Metazoa; phylum Cnidaria; class Anthozoa; order Actiniaria; family Diadumenidae; genus Diadumene; species Diadumene lineata. The sequence continues at coordinate 1,485,216 of OU974083.1, read as the reverse complement.
AAAAGCCATCCAAAGCTCCAAAAAAGGGTATAAACTCCATATACGATGGTGTGTTACTCCCGCAAAAACCAATCAGATGAGGTATCTGGCGTGACACGTAGCAACGTCACCTCAAACAAAGCATATTTGTCATGACCTTTACGTAAGAATTCATGTGCGCAAAAATGGCGGACTTCGAGCGACTTTGCACATCAAAAAACATTTCATGAAAGCTAGAGATTCAATATTAAACATGCAAAGCTTGAAAAAAACTCATAAAATCAAAAAGTTTATTGAGTTTATTGAGGATGTTTTTGAAGCTATGATCACGGCTCATTCGTCGTAGGTGTGAACAAGCTGAAAACTGTCGGAGTCTCAACGTGCATCTGTCATCTAGTAATCGCGATGCTTTAGTTTTAGTTTGTTTTGATACTCTAAGCTCATGATTTTTACCGCGAAATACTACTTAGATACCGAACTTTGGTTGCTAATATCTTTCCAAATAATTTAAGTACATGTATGAAATTTTGTGTGTGAGCTTTATGAATGTAAATCATTCGAAAGAGGAAGAATTTGTTTTCAAATTCAAAGGTCACGTTAGCCTCCAGTACTACCTTAACTGGCTGCCACTAATAGATGGATTGATTTGTTGACTGATGTGTGATTTATTGAACAATTTTTGTTTGACTAATTTCAATATATATATTTTAACAGTGAGTACAACAAATATCATGTTAAAGATTCTTGATCAATACAGAAGAAGTGTTTATATTGCTCCAAGAGTACTCCAACAGACTTTGAACTATTTACGAAATGGGTAAATACTTTTTCCTAATTGAATGTAGTTTCGCACAAAAAGCATTACCATTGCAAAACAAAGATTTCAAAACAATTTCAATTACTGAAAATTTCATTTTCTGCATCAACGGTTGCTGCAATTGGTGTTTTTTCTCCTGCCAATCACAGCTCTTCAACTTCAGTGAATGTTGAAGTGTCAGTTGACAATTAGCATTCAAGTGTTTCAATTCACAGAAAATGAAAAAGTGCAGTTATGTAATACCTTTCAATAGGGGGAGTAGTTATATATTGGCCATTCTACAAAAAAGTGTTGAAAACATGTTTGATAAATTATGTTGGTTTGCTTTGTGCTGGAGTGATCGGTATTTTGCATTTGTACAGTAGTATATTTTTGAATGCTATTTTTGTGCCATTTGCAGGATATCAAATGCTGTACACTGGAAAGTAATAAGACCACACATACATGTGAGTTTTTCAATTCCTTTTTTGTTCATTGTTTGTTGGTGTTTGTCTGTTTACCTGTCTTTTTTTTGTTTACTTTAATGACTGTCTGTCTGCCTGTCTGTTTCTTTGTCTGTTTGTTTGTCTGTGTGTTTGTTTGGCTTGTTTACCTGACCTGTTTCTGTGCCAATTTGTGTGTTTTGTTTGTCTGTCTGTCTGTTTGTTTGTTTGTTTTGGTTGTTTGTTTGTTTTTCTTTCTCTCTATTTAGCAAAATCTGTTAGCATCATTAGCAATTTATATTGCCATATGTTGGTAAAGTATAAACCAGTAATAATCATATTATAATTGTATGTTGTTAGGGTATAATCCAAGAAGTGGTATTCCCACTAATGTGTCACACGGATGAAGACCAAGAACTCTGGGAAGAAGATCCTTATGATTTTATAAGAGTTAAATATGGTAAACCTGCATTGCTTAATATTCTGAAAAAAAATATTGAAAAAAAAAAACAGCTAAAATTGTTGCATCACGACTGGGAGCCTTTGCAGCTTTGACTGGATTTTTTTTTTTTTTTCTACGATGTCAATGATGCCGGCTTGGTGGTTCGATGATGGATGGTTTCTTTCTTTCTTTCTAAGTTTATGTGTGGCTTTTGAATGTTTTTTTTATGTCAGTCTGTCTAATACAAACTACTACCCCACAGAAATTACATGTAAGCTACAATTTATCTAAATATTTAACAATATCATAATTTCTTTTGTTACTTTTGAAGATATATTTGAAGATTTTGTCTCTCCTGTTGTTGCTGCGTCAACCATTCTTCACACTGCTGTATCTAAAAGAAAACAAGTGCTTGATCCCACTATGAACTTCTGTGTGCAAATCTTACAAACACCAGCTCAGCAGAGGGACCCAAGAAAAAAAGATGGTGCGTTACATATTATTGGCACTTTGGCCGACTTGCTTTTAAAGGTAGGATAAATCCAGTCTAAGCTTTGTCCAATTCATTCACTCCAATGATAAATGAAAAGTTTTTCATCTCCTCATCCATCTATATCCATTTGTTCCGTTTTCCTTTGGTTTGAATGTATCATGTGGAATATATTTGTCAGTCTTTATGCTTATGGTAAATGTTCAAATGTTCTGGTTTTTTACAGAAAAAGAATTACAAAGATCAGTTGGAAACTATGTTGGTTCAACACGTTTATCCAGAGTTCACAAGTCCACATGGTTTTATAAGAGCTAGGGTAGGTTAGGGACACCCTTTTAGTGCTGTACATTTATGATTAGGATGCACAAAAAAACACATGCAAAAAGGAAAGTGAAAGGAAAAAGCAGCAATTGCTTATGTGATCTAAAGTATCACTATTCCAAATAGATTGAGCATGTGTTCCTTTGTTCACCCAGTGTTTGAAATAATAACATGTACACAAGGTTCATTAGCCACTCACATCAGCAATAGTTGCTGTGATTTTTGCAGTGAGTTTAACAGTGATTTGCAGACTGTGTGCAGAATATTGTATAAGCTATAAATTAACCTAGGTATATATATTGATATTACAAAAACTATTTCTCAATCGCTTCAGCATCCTGTTCCTTCTTAGATGGTTTTATGGTAAAAATCCCAGTAAAAAACCACCATGAAAATGGCAGCAAAGAATGCTCATGTGAACTGGGCCTTACAAATCTTTTTTATCTGTCAATATCTTCCAAGTCTTATCTATTGATTTATTGGCAGCAATTGCCTGGCAGTAATCCAGCCCACTAAGTGTCATATATATCTCATTAGATGTTTTTCCCATATAGTACTGGTGGATATTTTGTGGGTTGAGAACATATTGTATATAAAGGTGGCCAATGAGCAAAATATCCACCTGTATTAGTAACACGAAAAATCATCTAATGAGTTATTTATTATACCACATATCTAGAAGAGTTTATATTTTCAAAATTTTAAAAACCACAAATAGATAGCAGAAGTTTGTTAAAGAGCGAATGGTTTTTAAGGCAAGAAGCGTGCACGCTAAAACCAGTTTTGCAAACCAGTTTCTCTACCATGTAATACGGCTTTCAAAAGGTGTAATATGGCTGCGTATTTTCACTGCACTTTGATCAAAATGGAGTGGTGATAAAATGGTGTAAAAGTCATATAATAACCATAGTTAAACTTGACCTATTTTCTCCGTCAGGCTTGCTGGATGTTACATGTGTTTGGTGAGATTGAATTCAAAAATGATGCTCACTTAGCCAAGGCTGTAGATTCTGCTAGACTGTGTCTCATAGAAGATAAAGAGGTTCCAGTTAAAGTAGAGGCTGCCATAGCATTGCAGTTCCTTATTTCTGGACAGGAAAGAGGTATAACGATTAGTCGTTGTCATGGTTACTCTGTTATCAAAAGTGTCATTACAGCCAAATTTGTTGTATTAAAATTTTGATTTGATGTAGTCTTTTCTGAACCGTCAATCAATTTCAAAGGTTTGGGCAAGCTCCGCCCTATGAAATTGATTGACAGTTCAGAAAAGACCAAAATGAAAACAAAGTTTTGAAACGGCGGATCGCAATACAACGAATTTGTCTGTAGCATCATTGTTATCATCCACATGATATCAACATCATTGTCACCACTGTCAGAACATGTCATCATAACTGCCTCAACTTTGTTTATTCTTCCACAGCAAAAGATCATATTGAACCCCATGTACGACAAGTTATTATAGGTGAGTTATTCAGAAAAAAACAACCATTGCTCAAATGCAATGTGAAAGACTATCATCATAATTATAATTATATATCAGCAGATATTTGGTCGAAGATGTGTATCAATAGTGCAGATAAAGCACTACTAAATGAATACTAAAACTTTCAAAAGAAATCAAAATTTTTCCATCAAAAACTCGAGAAGTCTTTTAATTTTATTCCAAGAGAAAAAAAAAAGAGCTTCATGTTTATGGAAATTAGGATAAATTTGTATCTGTAAATCTATATTAGAACATTGCATTGAAAATCACTCATTGATTATACATGAATTTTAGAAAGAGATTGAAAAATGCAAAAAAAAAGTAGCAGCTGAAATTACAGCCAAATTCATTTTATCACGACCTGCCATTTGAAAACTTTGTTTTCAATTTGGTCTTTTCTGAACTGTCAATCAATCGTTCAAAAGTGCGGAGCTTGCACTAATACGTTCTGTCATTGGTTAGTTTAAAACAACTGCTGCCCTTGAAGTTGACTGACGGTTCAGAGAAGACCAAATCAAAACATAGTTTTAAAACAACGGGTCATGATACAACAAATTTGGCTGTAAACCATTAATATTATTGCTATTTCAGAGCTCTTAAAGATAATCCGAGAAACAGAAAATGATGATTTAACAAGTGTAATGCAGAAGCTTATCAGTACTTATGGAGACCAGGAACAAGTGGCTGGAATAGCTGTGGACATTGCCAAGGAGTTGGTAGGTATATGGCTGACTTAATGAATTCATCAATGAATGACTAGATGAATAGATAACTACAGACTGAAATAAATGGTTGGGTGAATGAATGGAGGCAGCTAGCAAGGAAGGACGAAATGAAGGATTGTTTAATTGATTGATGGATTGAAGTGGATTGATGAATGAATTAATGAAAGAATGAAGCGACAAGGAAGAAAGCCATGAAAAAATGAATGATTGACCACTATTGTCAGAATGGATGGATGGATGAATGATTGAACGGAAGAATTAATCAATGAATAAAAAAAATATTTAATTACTTAATTGATCAATTATCTAGTAAATAGATTGGTGGATGAATGGATGACCGTAGAAGGAAATAGATAATTAAATAAATGGTTGAATCAATAAATAAATTAATGGATGGATGGATAAAAATGCTTAAAAAGCTTTTGAAAAACCCTTGAAATTCATCCTAAAAATATAGCACAAATCCAGAATACTGATATCTTATCTATTTTCTTTAGGCAAACACTTTCCTACTATTAGTAGAAGGTGATGGTGATGATGAGAGAGCAGATGAACGATCTGTTACAGCCATGGGTATTTTAAACACACTAGAGACCATGATGCACGTACTAGAGGGATCAAAAGATATCATTCATCACTTGGAGCAAATATGTGTTGGCTTGGTGGCTAGAGTGCTACAGACATCTGCGATAGGTTAATTTAGTTGCAACATCTTAATTTTCTTATTTTTACTTTTTTTATGCACTGTACTTTACTTCTCAAACATACTTTCAACATCCTTACAGAATTTGTTTGTATGTTATTCCATCTTTGTGTTTTTCTTGTTTCTCCTGTCTTCCTTTCTGTACTCATTCATTCATTGCCCACTTGCTAAACTCCAACTTTTTACTTCCTTTATTTCTGATTTTTACCAATTCCTTACTGTTTTTTCCTCTTGGCCACTTCTTGCTTCATTTCATTTCCTTACATCCACACTCCCACTCTTTCTTCCCTTCTCTTCTTTTGTCATGTCATCCTCCCATTCCTTCTAAATTCCTTTCTTCCATTCCCGCTTTCTCTCTGAGCCTCAAGTCCATCTGTTTTTATTCATACAAGGTAATATCAATAAAGATGGTGTTTTATTCTTGTAGAGTTCTATGAAGATGTCTTCGCTATAATCAACACATGCACGTGCTTTGAAATCTCTCAACACATGTGGTCACTGTATTTCTTGGTCTATGAAGCCTTTGAAAGAGATGCTTTTGATTTCTTCGCTGGTAAGAATCAACTATCTTGTTAGAACTTTTTTCAGAGTTTGTTCCTTGAAATCCTTGAAAAGCCCTGGAATTGACAACACGTTTTTAAGTGCACTGGAAAAGCCCTTGAATATAGCAAAAAATCGTTAAACACCTGGAATACGCCCATTTCATATAAAAAAATCAAATGTCTTGGTAAATTGAATTTTGAAGACAAATTTTTGAAGAGTTTTCAACTTTGTTGCTCCATGTTTGAAAAGTCCTTTAATTTCATATTGGAAATGTAAGATGAATCCTGTTTGTTAATCTGACTTTACATTAGTATAAGCATTCTTTTTCAGTAGTTCAAAGCAAAGGGTCATTTCTTGTAGATATAAGTGGTATCATGCAATCATGATAAATCCCCATCATATTTCATTATTGCACTAAAATAATGATCTGTGGCTGCATTTGCATGAATGGGAACCTGTATGGGTGCGATACCACTACGATATGACATATGATTCGATTTTTTTTTTAAGAAACTACAGCTATAATACAAGACTGTACTGTTTCCCACTCATAAGAAAATGACTCTAATACAGAAACTTGTGTGTTCGATACCCATCTCTAGAGCTACAATTTTTTATCTGAGCTCATTTTGGCAGACAAACATTGTGTTTCATTACTGCACTGAATAATATGTGTTTTTGTTTTGAATGTAGAAATGATGCCAGTTCTTCACAACTTTATCACTGTGGATACCCCAGCATTCCTGTCAAACCCAAAACATGTGGAAATTATATATAAAATGGCTAAAAAGGTACAACAAGTTTGCTGTTACTAATGCCATTCATATAAACCCCCCCCACCCTCCCGTCTTTTATCAAGTCATTCATTTATTCACTCATGCATGTAACCTACATTCATTTACACTTTCGCTCATTTGTCCATTTTTCTTGCATAAGTTTATTTCATTCTTCATTCAATCACTCATTGATTCATCCATCCATCCATTCACTCATTCAATTAGCCATTGGTTCATTCATTCATCATTTAGCCATGCATTAGTTCAGCCATTGATTCATCCATCCTTTCATTCACTCATTCATCCATCACACTCCATTGGTTAATTCATTCATCCATGTATGCAATTTTTTTATTGCTTAGATGTTAACAGAAGACCCTGGTGAAGATGACCAAGTAAATGCTGCTAAACTACTGGAAGTCACAATACTGCAGTGTAGAGGAGAGATAGATCAGGTCAACATAAGATAGTGATGATGGAGGACATGATGGTAGACATGATAATAATAGTGATGATAATGGTGGTGGTGATAATGTTTGTGATGATCTCAATTATAATGCTGTTGATATTGACGATGATTATGATAAAGGTACTAGTGAAACCCCTCTATACCGGACCCTCAATATACCGAAATTCTCTTTAAACCCAACTACTTTTTTATATCAGAACTCAACTTTTTCCAATATCTCTTGTAAAATTAACCTCAGAAAACCGAAACCCCCTCCAAACCGGACATTTTCTTTGGTCCCAGTACTGTCTGGAATAGAGGGGTTCCACTGCAATTAGGGACAATGATTGTGTTGGTTATACTGATGATGTTGATGATGATGATAATGATGATAGACATGATGATAATGGTGGTGGTGATAATGATGATCAGTGTGATGATGTCAATGATTATGATGTTGACGATGATTGTGATAATGGTAATGATGGACACAATGATTTTGGTGATGGTGTTGGTGATGATGATGTTGATGATAATGTAGATGTAAATTAAGGTGACGATAATAGTGTTGATGATGGTTTAGGTGATCATAATGGATGTGTAGATGATGATGAGGATGATAAGTCCGTGGTTAGAATTCAGTTCAACACTGGAATTTTACTCTGAATTCAGTCACTGGGCTTTCAAGCAAGTACTCTACAGCAAAAATATAGAAATAATGATGTTTAATATTGAAGGCCAGTTGAGCGAAGCCTGAATAAAGTTATCCACCGGATAAAAGTTAGCAGTCTGGGGCCGGTTGCACGAAGCCTGAATAGCGCTACCCACCGGATAAATCGCTATCCAGTGGATAAATTCTAAAGAAATCATTTGGAGTGGATAACTTTATCCAGTGGATAACTTTATCCAGTGGATAACTTTATTCAGGCTTCATGCAACCGGCCCCAGGGGTCGGTTGTACGAAGCCTGATTAGCGCTATCCACCGGATAAATCGTTATCCAGCGGATAAATTCTAAAGAAATCCTTTGGAGTGGATAACTTTAACCAGTGGCTTCGTGCAACCGACCCCAGAGCTATAGAATCTTTTTAGAATTTATCCGTCGGCTCTCTGGAAGATTAGCTTCGGCTAAAGGGACTCTTGACGTTAAATACGGTTACTTTATTTGAATAGGAATTTATCCGATGGATAGCGCTATCCAGTCTTTGTAAAACAGGTCCCAGTGCTGATTACGATTGTGGTAGTATCGATTAGCCAGTACTGATTGCGACATTCTTTTTTGTGTTGTAGTGGATCCCATTCTTTATTGAAGCAGCGTTGGAGAGACTAACTCGTGAAGTCAAGGGCAGTGAACTGAGGACTATGTGTTTACAAGTGGTAAGTCTTTTCTACGTTTCTCTTTGTTTCTGTTCAAGTATTCAAGCTGTCGGTCAATCATTGAATCAATAAATAAACAAATCAATTGTATGATTATCAATCACTTGTTTATATACGTTTTTTTTATAATTGAAAGGTTTGTTTTGTCCCAGCTCGGTGACCTTTTTTCATTTGACGTCTGTTAAAGTTAATAGCGAGTCAATTCTTGCTAGCATTTTTGGTTACTGGCAAGATGTTTTTCGTTTGTTTGTTTCGTGCGTCCTTTCTTGTGTCTTTTCTGTCATTGTACTAACATATCCTTTTCTTTGACATTGTTTTATCAGGTTATCGCTGGTTTGTATTATAATTCGACGCTAGTGCTGAGTATTTTAGAAAAACTACAGTTTCCCAACACACAAGAAACTGTCACGGCGCAGTTCTTTTCACAATGGATTCACGATGCTGACTGCTTCCTTGGGTAAGTCACTTTGAGATTTTGTATAATTTCCCGGATGTGAGGACGCGTGTGCGTTCTCCCGCCTTTTTTGGAAAGTTCCCTAACAAATAAAAACAGTAGCAAAGCAGTTCTTTTCAGAGTGGATTAATGATGCACACTGCTCCTTTTAGTAACCGTGTAGCGCTTTTTTAGAATTTTGTTGCTGAATTTCCCGGATGTGCGGACGCGTTTTCCCGCCTTTTTGATGTATCTCCGTCGTACAATGGGAACTTTGTTGTAGTTGTTTCATTTTTCTGTGTGTTTTTTTTTTTCTGCTTTGCGTAGTTCAAAGAACAAGTAGGTTTGTTTGAAGTAGTTGTTTCATTTTGTAACCGTGCAGCGCTTTTATAGAATTTTGTTAATGAATTTCCCGGATGTGCGGACGCGTCTACGTTTTCCCGTCTTTTTTGGATAGGTCCCAAACAAATAAAAACAGTAACAGCAACTCTTTTCAGAGTCAATTCGTGATGCAGACTGCTTGCTTTGGTAACCGTGTAGCGCTTTTATAGAATTTTGTTCATTCATTTTCCGGATGTGCGGACGCGTTTTACCGCCTTTTCGATGGATCCCCGTCGTTTTGTTCTGTTCTGTTGATATGTATTCATTTGGTTGTATTTATTCTTTTCAGTCTTCACGATCGGAAGATGTATGTTCTTGGTTTCTGTTCATTGTTTGACTCTCCAAAAGAAGCATTACCTCAAGCTATTATGATGCAAATCTCACCCCGTGTCATCCCTTCGTTACTGCTTGTCTTTGAAGGCATCAAACGAGCATATGATTGTAAGTTACTTGAAAAATATATTTGATAGTTAGTTGACTGGCGTTTGTCTTTTGGTTTGTTTTCTGTTTGTCTGTTTGCTTGTTCGTCTGTTCGTTTGTAGCGCTGTCTGTTTGTTTGTTTGTCTATTTTTTATTTTATTGTTATTTTTTTGGTCTGTTTGCTTGTTTGTTGTGCAGTTTTCTGAAGAGTTCAAACTAACATTTAATTCTAATTGTTAGTGAAAAGTATATTTTAACTTGCTGTTTGTCTTTGTTTTGTTTGTTTGTTTGTTTGTTTATTTGTTTGTTTTTCTTTTGCTCGTTCGTTTGCTTTTTGCTTATGACAATGGCATCTTTGATTTGCTTTATAGATCGACAAGGCGACGACGACGATGATGATAGTGATGATGACGATGAAGAACTTGAAGATGGTAAAAAAGCCACTCTATATTGTGTCTATTCTATACTATTGTATACATGTCGTTTTGTCTTAGTTCTTTGTTTGTTGGGCTCTTTTCAGTACTAAAATTCTCAAAATACATAACAATTCTTTATAATAGACTACATGTTTAGAATACATGTTGCACGTTAGAGTGCACGCACTAAAACTGTGCAACAGTTGTCACTATTTAGTAGTAAATAGCACTAGTTAAACAAAAGAAAGCAATAGAATTAGCATAAAATAGCACTATTTAGTGGTATTTATGTTGCACACTTTAAGTGTGTGCACTCTAACTTGACCGTCTTTCCGTTTGTTTATTAGTTGTTGCTGTTGTTGTTGTTATTGTTTTTGTTTTTTTCGTTGCTTTGTTTGTTTGTCGTTGTTGTTGTTGTTGTTTTTAATTTGAATGAAGACTTCCAAGGCTTAACGGATACATCAGTTTTCAAAAGTCTTCGTGCTTCAAATTGATATGCTGAAGAAGTGTTCCCCATAGTAAAGCCATTGCTATTGTTGTAGATGAATTGGAAAGCGATGAAGACGAGATCAATGAAGACGACGTGGAATATATTGAAAAACTAGCTAAAAAGGTAACGAAATTGAAATAATTATGATACATTTATTGCCTTTTTATTCATTATAGCATGCTCTTTTTATTTCTGGACCTCATTTTTACGACACTTGACGATTTAGGGGGGGGGGGGAGGTAAGATCACGTGACCGATTTTGTGCAAGTAGTCCATTGTGTAAACTTCTTCTCATGGACCAAATTGTTTTGAAAAAAGAAATTCTTTAGATCTTTCGAAATCATTTGAGGTCATATTGAAATAGGACATTACTGCTTTGTCTATTATCTAATTTTACTTCTAATGATGTACATCAGGCGTCCGATAATCTTGATGCTGATGATGATGACGATGATGACGATGAAGAAGAAACTCCATTAGAAGGCTACACAACAACAGTTGATTCTGAGAGCATGGATGAATACATCGCATTTAAAACAACGCTTATGGGTACGCATTTGTAGTTTTTATAATTCTCTGATATTCTGTACAATGAATAAAATTGTTTCCATACCTAAAAATAACGATAAACAATCGTGAATTTACCACAAGAATACCTTCTTGTCAACTGACCTGACAAATCGTCCGTGATCGTTGACAGTCAGACTAGTGTCCAGTTCTGCTCCACACATGAATCAGCCAATAGCAGTATTCTCGTTTCAATGACCTGCATTTTCCCTTCCTTGTCTAAACCACCGATTATAACTGATTGCACTTGATATCACATTGGGTACCATATTTGATACCATGTTAACTATTTTATAACTACAACATTTATTAATGTTTCGTTCCGTTATGCTATCGCCTTCTCTCCGACCTTTTCTTTTGGAGTAGGTGCCGTGCTTCACCATCTCACAAACGGGAGACTCTGCCAACAAGGAAGTGCCGTGCATACATTCGCAAATGAAGTGCATTCGAAATGCTATAGTACAATGTATGCTCGTCTATCAATACCTTAACTAGCCTCCCTCGCATCCGTCTGGAGATTTTACTGAACAGACCGTAAACGGATGTGAGGGAGACTATACCGTTACATGCTACAAGCGTTTCTTTGAATCCTTTGTTTTCTCTTCTTGCATGTCTCCCCTCACTATTCTCTCAGCCAGCCAATTAACAATAGTAAATCTATATTTATGTTATTTGAAATTTGCAGCACTTCAATCACGTGACCCTCAGTGGTACGCCTCCATGATGACACCGCTGAACAACCAACAAAAGAACGACTTACAGCAAGTTTTTACGATCGCTGACCAAAGAACTGCTGCTGCGGGTACGTATCCTTAATTTTGAGCTGCAATAGCTTTTTATTTATTTATTTATTTTTATTTATTTTTATTTATTTATTTATTTTTATTTATTTATTTATTTTTATTTATTTATTTATTTTTTTCTATCAAAACATTATTATGCAGTCGCCATATCCGGATGAACGGACAATGAACACTTATGAGAAGCCGTTTTGTAACGTTCAAGAACCCTGCAAAGTTGTACATCAAATTTTCATGTTTCCTTCCTTCCTGCCTTCCTTCCTTCCTTCCTCCCTCTCTTCCTACCATTCTTCCCACCATTCTTCGTTCGTTCGTTGCTTCCAGCCTTCCTTCCTGTCTTTGTACCTCTCTTCGTACCATTCTGCGTTCGTTCGTTGCTTCCAGCCTTCCTTCCTGTCTTTGTACCTCTCTTCGTACCATTCTTCGTTCGTTCGTTGCTGCCAGCCTTCCTTCCTGTCTTTGTACCTCTCTTCGTACCATTCTTCGTTCGTTCGTTGCTGCCAGCCTTCCCTCCTATCTTTGTACCTCTCTTCGTACCATTCTTCGTTCGTTCGTTGCTGCCAGCCTTCCTTCCTGTCTTTGTACCTCTCTTCGTACCATTCTTCGTTCGTTAGTTGCTTCCAGCCTTCCTTCCTGTCTTTGTACCTCTCTTCGTACCATTCTTCGTTCGTTCGTTGCTGCCAGCCTTCCTTCCTGTCTTTGTACATCTCTTCGTACCATTCTTCGTTCGTTAGTTGCTTCCAGCCTTCCTTCCTGTCTTTGTACCTCTCTTCGTACCAATCTTCGTTCGTTCGTTGCTGCCAGCATTCCTTCCTGTCTTTGTACCTCTCTTCGTACCATTCTTCGTTCGTTCGTTGCTGCCAGCCTTCCTTTCTGTCTTTGTACCTCTCTTCGTACCATTCTTCGTTCGTTCGTTGCTGCCAGCATTCCTTCCTGTCTTTGTACCTCTCTTCGTACCATTCTTCGTTCGTTCGTTGCTGCCAGCCTTCCTTCCTGTCTTTGTACCTCTCTTCGTACCATTCTTCGTTCGTTCGTTGCTGCCAGCCTTCCTTCCTGTGTTTGTACCTCTCTTCGGCCTTCCATCATTCGGTCCTTCCTTGCTTCCTTCCCCTTCTCCCTCCCTTACTTCATTCACGCATTTATTTTTATTTATTTACAATATTTTGTTTCCAGAATCCAAGCGCATCGAGGCACAGGGTGGATACAACTTTTCCAACCTCTCTGTACCATCTACATTTAACTTTGGTCAAAAGCCGAGCTGAAAATTAAACAAATCATCTATGCTATGTTGCAACCGCTCAACTGGTTCACTGAAACCTTTTCACTGATCATTTGTAATTTAAATAAATTATTGGTCACGTAATGTAGACTTTTTAGAACAATCACAAATGAATTATTTGGTCACGCAATCCTGCCTTTTATTAAAATATTACAAATATATAGAAGGAAAATGTTTGATCGCTGATTTGTCCACACAGAATTTACTTTTTGTGCACGCCAAGTAGAATTTTAAGAACACTTACGTACAAATGCGTTATTTGGTCACGCAATCCTGCCTTTTATTAAAAAAATGACAGGTATATCAATAAAGTATTTGTCACACCCCGATATATTAAAAACGAAATAAACACTAGCGTGTACTGCGGTCTTACACGCTTCTTTCATGTGCTACTTATGTACGATACTCTCTTATTCTTTCAAATGTTTACGAAAAAACACTCGTAAAACAAAATAAACGACTGGCAGAGAGAAACAAAGATCAACTTAAAATAAATAAAGCAAAGCATCTTTGTAATTTTAATTGCTTTATTTTATATTGCTAAATAATTCTTTTCATTAATTTATCTTATGTAGTGTTTGTCGCACTTTTTGATTTCACTTTATTTATTTATATTACGTTTAACAGATTTAATTTAGGTTAGTTTGGCAATTTCATCGTTTTAGTCAGCCGTCGTTGGTATGTTGCTTACATAACTATCATGTTGAGAACTTGAGTAGCCTCAACTCCTGATTTCCTGCCTTTGATTGTTACAGCCACGGGATAGGCTTTGCCAGACCTGGCTGAACGAGCAGCTTTGAACCACATTATGAACCTGCAATACAATGGTAAAAGTAAAGGTTTCCATGACCAACTAATAAAAAAATATAACAGAATAACAGGGTACCCTACAATATAAAGTTGACCTGTTTTAGTTGTACAAAAACTCTAGATATAGCACAAATTTGATTGGTTGGTTATTGATATTTTCTTAGACCTCTTATGATATTTTTTATTTTATTTTTATTTTTTTATTTATTTTTATTTATTTTTATTTATTTTTATTTTTTATTTATTTTTTATTTATTTATTTCAGATTTATTTATTTTGTTTATTTATTTATTTATTTTTTTTTAATTTATTTATTTATTTTTTTTTTTTTTGTCTATTAATCCAAATCCACAACATATTTCCACGCTATTCTAATACCTTTTATTCCTTTTGCTGTAAACCTTCACGTACGGCCTTCGTCTGGAAGTCAAATAGCCAAGAGGATCATTGATGGAAACATCAAATTTCTCTGTTGGACCATTGTTAAAGATCTTCATGATCACATACATACGTCTACCTCTGGGAAGAGCTAGCAAACCGTTCATTGCCTTATAGACTCTGATTATGGCTGACAATGGCTTGATGGTCCTAGAAGACGATCGCAGGAACGCATTTCCAGCTAACGTCTTTCCTCTTAGTTGGAACCTGAATTGAAGATGAAAAATTAGTACATGAACTGTGTCATATCTAGGCTTCTGATGTCATTTATTTATTTATTTATTTGATAGACGGTAAAAATCAGCTCTAACAAATAGATGTAAAGGATTAGCGGGCAAGCTCGAGAATAAATTGATTTCTTGAATCATTGTATACAATATACAGCTATTATTGAAATTGTTGTGCACTTGAAATACTGATTTAGCAAAGTCATTTGCTTATCTCATGATTTCAATTTTTCAAGAAAAGGTGATAACTTCCCATATTTATAATAAACTATGTCACAGACTATAAATTAAAATTTGTGTAGCTTTGTATGGAAACGAGAAAACTAAAAACTTGGTGAATGCAAATAACGTTGCTATTCGCTAGACTAGCTGTATATATTATTATACCATTTATGTCATAAAGAAAACGGGCAGGCAGGATGACAATGTGTACATGTTTCGAAATCATCTCTGGGTGACTGAAACATATTCAAAGTCGGAAAACTACATGAATTGACACTTGTTGACAACTTTAAGTAAAATTTTCCAAATATCATTATATGTCAAAATGTGTCCTCATCAAATAAAAGTGTATTGCATGGTGGATGATGAGTCCAGGACTCGGATATGAGCTTGCAATTCATCTGGGACGTGGCGTATCCAGGATTTGTCGTTGGAGGGAACTTAACAACAAATGATCACTGTGATGCCAAATGCGTTCATCACCGTCCATATCTATATACAATAGCCCTGAAGCGTGATGACATTTACCCCTGTCTCCATGCCATAATAGTTTTGTTAATTCCTCAGTCATATTAAAATGTGATTCCCTCGAGAATAGAGGAACAATAGTCATAAGCATGTAATTAGTGAACAAAAGCAATGTACAAAGGATTCTGGTCCAGTAGACACGGGGGTAAAACGTCATCACGCCTCTGGTATTTTTTAGTTATTTTTCCTTTGGTTTTGAAAGGGGGATATTCTAACCTGAACGGAGTGGAAGGTGGGTTGAAGGATACCAGGAAATGAGCTTTATTTCGTCTCCTTGGCGTAAGTGTCAGAGTGCGCAGTACTCTGTTGGTTTTTCTGTCTAACAAGTCGAGCTGTAAATTACTGGTTTGGATCTGTTCTACTCCAATGACCGTGATGATAGTATCAGCTTTGCGACCTTGAAAAAATGAAAAAAGAAACGGAAGTCAGACCACAAGAGGTGTATGGTCTTGAATTAAATCTCTCTCGGTTGCCGCGCAATTTTATTTCATCTGAGCGAATTAATTAAGGCGATGAAATGAGCATTTTTAGTAATGGGCAGTCCGATAAGTAATTGGCCAGTCGATCCCAACAGTGGACTGAAAAATCGTACAAGACAGCATTGCGGCTTTCCAGATACTATGAGGATGCTGGTATTTTCACTTTGAGTTATTTGTTACAATGAGTTGTTTTTGAAAGAAATTAAAATTTTGTAAATTTTTTAATGTACATCGACAGAATTGCAGTGACTTGCGTTGTGTGAACCCTACAGCGTATAACCTGGACTACTTTCAAGTTAATACATTTTTTGAGGTTTAGAGCCACTCTCACAATTTTTTTTATGCCATGCCACTTATTCTACTAAATAATTATTACTTACCACTTAATGGCTGGCTGATTGGAATTGGCACTTTTTTGCCTCTTCCAGTTGGTGTCATCACAAAGTAGAAGTCAAAATCAATATTAGTTTTGCTGTTTCCTCTGACCAGGTAATGATATCTTCCAGCACGAGCACCAACACTCAGGGTCCAGCGTCCAGGAATAGGTTTATGGAGTTCATAGATTACAGCTTTACTTAAGGAAATCTTGCCGGTGTACTGCACTCGTCCCCGAGGGTTACGAAGGGTAACAACTGGATTTGTATTGTCTGTTGAGACTGATATGATCATTTTTTCTATAGAGTCGTCAACTGATATCACGTGGCTTCTACCAGAGAGAGAACGCTTTCCACTGTAGCCTCCACTGCCATTTCCATCAGCCATACATGCAAAGTTCTTCAAGGAAAACTTGGCAATTTTCTCAAGTGTTTTTATTTCGTTTGAATTTGCCAAGTTTAGGATCATACCACAGCTTTTTTTGGCAGTTTCAACGAACGGGGAGAATTGTGCTGCCGAACCGCTAACTAAGAAGTTTATGTTAATTTCGAAATCATTCGCGACATCCATTACCGTCTGTTGGTATTTTAGAGCATCCTTTGCCGTGGCGTCTGTAAAGACAAACATTGGGGAGCCTGGTTGTGGACCTTTCTCCATTGCACGCTGCATCCCAGTGAAGGTTAACTCAGGGTAGTCCCCTCCATCGTGTGCTCTCAACTTGTTCAGTTCTTGAATAAATTTGTTGCCATTTTCAGACTTAAGACTAGGACCAACATCTATAACAGTTAATATTATAAATGATGATGATTTCATCCCCTTTTGGGTTGAGGTGTTATTCATTTTAGTTATTGATGAAGATGGAGGAATGACTGCAAAAATGATGAGTTGAGAGAAATCGACTCCGTCCGAAAGTGAAGGATGGTGGAGGATGAACTATAATACTGCATGGACTGTTCTTGGTTTCTATTATTGCAATATATTTGTGATCGATGATGGATCCGAGCTGAGCAACTATTAACTACTGAGAGGAATTAAAACTAAGAAGAAAACATCTGAAAGTATTGGAGTTTCACTATAATGTAACTTTTGGTGTTTGCATATCATCAGCTCGCTCAATTCTGTGATAAAATGCTGTGCACGCGAGCAAATTACCGTTGAAAACGCCGCGCGCGCGCCGCCAAATCCCGCCAAAAGGCAACATAACATTAACACAAGGAGACTTCGAAAACTATGCTTTGACCAGCCAAAACCCTCATTTTTTGCGCAGGAATTTTATTATTCTTCATTTTTTTCTGAAAGATCTCTTAAACATCTTTCTTTATCCGAGATTTGAGAAAATCCTGATGACTTTTCAAAATAAAGAAGCGATGGTAAGTGTCTAAAATTGGTTGGTACGTGGACATCGTTACATAGTTGTTTTTTTCCACGTTTTATTGTAGTATGAAACAAATTGTAAACACATCCATTTTTGCCCTGAAGATGCGCGATTAGCGCGAAAGCTTAGCTATATAAATAAAACGTGGAAAAAACAACTAATTGACGATGGTAAGTGGATTAGTGTTTCACTTTTAAAAGCGATTTTAAGTCAAAGACGAAAAAAACTGTAAATTTTGACAAAACTTTAAAACATACATAATTTTTCCCCTACATTTGTGTAAAACAATTTCTAGTTCAAATTTCCTGTGAAAATAGCTTCATTAGTTTTTGAGTGATTAATTTTTTTGTGAACTGAATGCATTTTTCGCCATTGGTTCTCCAAAAATGTCAAAACAAAGTTCCATTCAAAAAATTTTATCGCGAAAACGGCCACGAGACCACACCATTTTCTATCCATTTTTCGATTAATCGATAAATTCTCTATAAAATATCTTACTAAGAAAAAATCGTGATTACTTTTTGCTTGACGACGTATGCGCTAGTAGCGAAGTATTTGTCATTTTTTGAAACTTCGCCAGTTGATAAACCAGCATGCGCATCCAGCTCGCGCATGTGGATCTGAATAAAATTTCATGCGCAGATAAATTGAAACCGTACGTTAAAAACAAAATATATTTGGCCATTTGCGGACTTTTCACTCAAAATCAACCTTGAAATGCTTCCATACCTAAATAGAAGTTGGTGCCCCTGTCTTCCCTGCCAAAACATCGAAATTAGGGCCTTTTTCGCACGTTTTTAGATTATAGTTTTTAGAAAATAACACGGGAACTCACATTTTTTTCTTTTTCATTCAATTCTACATATTTTATTCTTATAAGCTAGGGAGAAAAAAAGAACTTCATCTATAGACCAAATTTCAAAACTTTCAACATTTTTACACCCGCACGAACTTATAATTTGGCCGAATATTTGGCCGGGATTTTGATTTCTACAATTTATTTTTTACACTTCTTATTAAATATTGAATGGATTTCTTATTTTGATATGTTTTCTAAACTAAAAACCTGTAACGACGGCTATGCGTTTTCATTTAAACGATTTAGCCGACTATTTTCGAAAACGCTGAAGTCATCACTTTGGTTCAGTCATAGTGTTAGAGAGTAATTTAAACATTTATTTATTCACCAAAATGCTTACAGACGCTCTTCAAGCTACCGAAAATGATGCGAAAACGATAAGCGCTTACATGACGAAAACGCTATATAAACGGCCATATTTTTAGCCGGCTAGAAAAATAGCCGTCGTCGTGTAAACGCTGCCTTAATTACTGAACTGAATTAAATACATTTGTTTACTTACTTGGGTCGTTGAAAACCGACAAGATATAATTGATGTCGCTTTTTCCTTTAAATGCGTTCACCATTGCTACAGAAATGTGCCTTACAGCCTTGATTTCATCACTCATACTTCCAGTATCATCAATTACGAATATCAGGGTCTTTTCATCGCCAAAGCCAATTAGAGTATTGAAAACATCTTCTCCTAGCTCGTTTTTAAGCTTTTGAAGGTATTGTACTCCTGGATTTGTTGTAGATCGTTTTCCACGGCGACTTGACAAAGCGCTGTACAAGGCTTGCCCCAAAGTCTGTCTTGCAAATTGATAACTCCTCTTGTTTAGTGCAAGTTTGATTCCTTGTGTCAGTTTGGTCAAGCTTAATCGTCTGTTTCCACTTGCTTGAGCTTCCAGGATAGAGCGCTCAACTTTTCCAAGAATTTCAAGAAAGTTATTGGACGGATTTTTGCGTGTTTTATGCGTTGGTATTTTATATGCCCCTGAGGTGATTTTGAACTTTCCATGGCTTACTGTCGACGTTGGTCGAGTTGATGGCTTAGAACGTCTACGTCGCCGCGAGGAATAACGACGACGACTGCTTGACGATACGGCTATTCCCGCAAGTCCTCCAGACCCTCCAGGGGGGATTTTGAAGCCTTTCGAAAACACAATTGCAATCGAACCCTTCATCGGATGGAACCCTGGCGAAGTTGCAGTTGATGGCTTAGAACGTCTACGTCGCCGCGAGGGATAACGACGACGACGGCTTGACGATACGGATGTTCCACCTCCTCCAGAAGGCACTGGCTTTGACTATATATAATATAAAAATTAGGCAAGCCTAACAGCGGACCTCCGATAATCAGGCTCGTTAAACACAATGAATTAATCATTCATTCACTCATTCATTCATTCATTCATTCATTCATTCATTCATTCATTCATTCATTCATTCATTCATTCATTCATTCATTCATTCATTCATTCATTCATTCATTCATTCATTCATTCATTCATTCATTCAATCATTCCATCAACCATTCATTCATACATCAGTTATCATTCAAGAAATTTCCGAACACAAAAGCCTCAATTAAGGCTATTATTAATCAGTTAATTAATCAAAAATAACTATAGCTGAAAAGCAAATACTAAATGAATAACTGAGTGATTAAAAGAGAGAGGGATAATTAATCAAATCATCGATTCAAAGATTCAAATCTCTGTGCATGCGAGAAAAGCAACAACATTTTGTTTATTACATTTTTAATATGATCTTAGCGATAGAGAAAAATCCCCTCGCAAAAATTAAAAGCATTTGCAGGAAAAAAGCAAACTGTTTTTATGCAAATAATAACAAAGAAATTCAAGGAGGATCGGTGAAAATAATATAAACATACCTTAACTAAGTGATTTTTATTAGACTTCTTGTCGTAGTCCGCCAAAAAGCTCGATAATCAACATGAAACTAAACTTACAAGGCGAACAAACCAGACCGAGAATCAACCGGTTTCATGATTCTCTTTTTAAACTATCACTTTTTGCTGAAATGTTCGTCCAAAGTTCTGATCAAAATAATTATGCTCATGTTTTAAGAATTTTTAAAGTGAAAAAGCATTTTCACCACCACTAAAAAGATAACACAGTTCAATGAAACGGCGTAGTGTAGGTTTGTCTGATCTAGATGGGACTCTTGTTGCTCGATCATACATTGTGCGAAATTATCATGACTAGAACCAGCAGTCTTACTTTGTTGACAAACGTATTGTAGGAAAAGCTATATTTTGTTGTACATAGTTCTTAAGTCTGCAATGATCCTAAAGCTCTCCGTATTATCATTCAACTTGAATTGTCATACAAATTCATGAATGAATCCATAGTCATTTTCCTTCGTGTCCGTGTTTACCTTCCTATTCACGTCCTTTGCATTGCATATTTCTGTTTTTCGTACTTTTATATGCACTTCTGTTGGCCGTCGATCTCTTTACTTGTAAAAGTAGGTCAGTCGATAAGTAAAAATTGAAAAACGCCGCGAAGAATCCATGAAGAATCCAGCCTCTTTTACAACCTGAAGCTCGCAAACTTGTCAAATAAACTCCATGTTTTCATGATGCTGATAAAATTTACACTTTGTTGACAAAAAGGTTGTAAAATCTTTATCTTTGAATGACTTTAATTTAAGCATCAAAGACAATTTTAACAGCTAAACATGAACTTTAAATTTCTTTCTCTCGTGGTTCTTTCGCTCAAAAATAACTTTGCAGGCTAAATTATCAACTTCGCGCGCTTTGGGCACGCTCGTACGGAAGGATGTACAGCAGGCTTCCTGTGGTGGTCCACGAAAAATGAACTCGATGGGTTACCATTTTCTCTTAATTATGGTGCTCCGCTTGCGCGGGCCTTCGGCCAGCGCGGAGCTCCGCTATAAACGAAAACAACTATATGATGTCACCAGCCAATACTTATTAATATCATATTAATATAAAAATTAGGCAAGCCTAACAGCGGACCTCCGATAATCAGGCTCGTTAAACACAATGCATTAATCATTCATTCATTCATTCATTCTTTCATCCATCAATCACTTCATTCATTCATTCATTCATTCATCCATTCATTCATTCATTCATTCATTTATTCATTCATTCATCAGTTATCAATTGTTAAATGTCAGTTATCATTCAAATATTTCCGAACACAAAAGCCTCAAGGCTATTATTAATCAGTCAATTAATCAAAAATAACTATAGTTGAAAAGCAAATAAATTAAAAATGTGATTAAAAGGGAGAGGGATAATTAATCAAATCATCGATTGAAAGACTCAAATATCTGTGCATGCGAGAAAAGCAACAACATTTTGTGTATTACATTTTTAATCTGAACTTTTAAAATTTTAACTTGGACGTGTATACTGACGAAAACCTCTATAAGTGTTTTATTGCAATTGAATAACCACTAAAACAACAAGAATCAAATAAACAAAATACTTGCAAAAGATCTTAGCGATAGAGAAAAATCCCCTCACAAAAATTAAATGCATTTGCAGGAATTATTGCAAACTGTTTTTATGCGAATAATAACAAAGAATTTCAAGGAGGATCGGTGAAAATAATATAAACATACCTTATAAATATGTTGAGGAGAATAACTAAGTGATTTTCATTAGACTTCTCGTCGTAATCCGCCAAAAAGCTCGATAATCAACATGAAACAAAGCTTACAAGCGATCAAACCAGACCGAGAATCAACCGGTTTCACGATTCTCTTTTTACACTGTCACTTTTTGCCGAAATTTTCGTCCAAAGTTCTGATCAAAATAATCATTCTCATGTTTTAGAATTTTTAAAGTGAAAAGGGAATTTCACCACCACTAAAAAGATAACACAGGTCAATGAAACGGCGTATTGTAGGTTTGTCTGATCTAGATGTGACTCTTGTTGCTCGATCGTACATTGTGCGAAATTTTCATCACTAGAACCAGCAGTCTTACTTTTTGTTGACAAACGTATTGTAGGGAAAGCTATATTTTGTTGTACATAGTTCATAAGTCTGCAATGATCCTAAAGCTCTCCGTATTATCATTATACTTGAATTGTCATACAAATTGATGAATGAATCCATAGTCATTTTCCTTCGTGTCCATGTTTACCTTGCTATTCACGTCCTTTGCATTGCATATTTCTGTTTTTCGCACTTTTATATGCACTTCTGTTGGCCGTCGATCTCTTTACTTGTAAAAGTAGGTCAGTCGATAAGTAATAATTGAAAAACGCCGCGAAGAATCCATGAAGAATCCATTCTCTTTTACAATCTGAAGCTCGCAAACTTGTCAAATAAACTCCATGTTTTCATGATACTGATAAAATTTACACTTTGTTGACGAAAAAGTTGTAAAATCTTCATCTTTGAATGACTTAAGCATCAAAGATAATTTTAACAGCTAAACATGAATTTCAAATTTCTTTCTCTCGTGGTTTTTTCGCTCAAGAATAATTTTGCAGGCTAAATTATCAACTTCGCGGGCTGTGGGCACGCTCGTACGGAAGGATGTACAGCGGGCTTCCTGTGGTGGTCCACGAAAAATGAACTCGATGGGTTACCATTTTCTCTTAATTATGGTGCTCCGCTTGCGCGGGCCTTCGGCCCACGCGGAGCTCCGCTAATATAAAAATTAGGCAAGCCTAACAGCGGACCTCCGATAATCAGGCTCGTTAAACACAATGCATTAATCATTTATTCATTCATTCATTCATTCATTCTTTCATCCATCCAACCATCCATCCATCCACCACTTCATTCATTCATTCATTCATTCATTCATTCATTCATTCATTCATTCATTCATTCATTCATTCATTCATTCATTCATTCATTCATTCATTCATTCATTCATTCATTCATTCATTCATTCATTCATTCATTCATTCATTCATTCATTCATTCATTCATCAGTTATCAATTGTTAAATGTCAGTTATCATTCAAGAAATTTCCGATCACAAAAGCCTCAAGGCTATTGTTAATCAGTCAATTAATCAAAAATAACTATAGTTGAAAAGCAAATACTAAATGAATAACTGAGTGAATAAAAGGGAGAGGGATAATTAATCAAATCTCAAATCTCTGTGCATGCGAGAAAAGCAATAACATTTTGTTTATTACATTTTTAATCTGAACTTTTAAAATTTTAACTTGGACTTGTATACTGACGAAAACCTCTATAAGTGTTTTATTGCAATTGAATAACCACTAAAACAACAAGAATCAAATAAACAAAATACTTGCACAAGATCTTAGCGATAGAGAAAAATCCCCTCACAAAAATTAAATGCATTTGCAGGAATTATTGCAAACTGTTTTTATGCGAATATTAACAAAGAATTTCAAGGAGGATCGGTGAAAATAATATAAACATACCTTATAAATATGTTGAGGAGGATAACTAAGTGATTTTCATTAGACTTCTCATCGTAATCCGCCAAAAAGCTCGATAATCAACATAACTTACAAGCGATCAAACCAGACCGAGAATCAATCGGTTTCACGATTCTCTTTTTACACTGTCACTTTTTGCTGAAATTTTCGTCCAAAGTTCTGATCAAAATAATCATTCTCATGTTTTTAGAATTTTTAAAGTAAAAATGGAATTTCACAACCACTAAAAAGATAACACAGGTCAATGAAACGGCGTAGTGTAGGTTTGTCTGATCTAGATGGGACTCTTGTTGCTCGATCATACATTGTGCGAAATTTTCATCACTAGAACCAGCAGTCTTACTTTGTTGACAAACGTATTGTAGGGAAAGCTATATTTTGTTGTACATAGTTGATAAGTCTGCAATGATCCTAAAGCTTTCCGTATTATCATTATACTTGAATTGTCATACAAATTGATGAATGAATCCATAGTCATTTTCCTTCGTGTCCGTGTTTACCTTACTATTCACGTCCTTTGCATTGCATATTTCTGTTTTTCGCACTTTTATATGCACTTCTGTTGGCCGTCGAACTCTTCACTTTTAAAAGTAGGTCAGTCGACAAGTAAGAATTGAAAAACGCCGCGAAGAATCCATAAAGCATCCAGCCTCTTTTACAATCTGAATATCGCAAACTTGTCAAATAAACTCCATGTTTTCATGATGCTGATAAAATTTACACTTTGTTGACGAAAAAGTTGTAAAATCTTCATCTTTGAATGACTAAAGCATCAAAGACCATTTTAACAGCTAAACATGAATTTCAAATTTCTTTCTCTCGTGGTTTTTTCGCTCAAAAATAATTTTGCAGGCTAACTTATCAACTTCGCGCGCTGTGGGCACGCTCGTACGGAAGGATGTACAGCGGGCTTCCTGTGGTGGTCCACGAAAAATGAACTCGATGGGTTACCATTTTCTCTTAATTATGGTGCTCCGCTTGCGCGGGCCTTCGGCCCGCGCGGAGCTCCGCTAATATATAAAGTAAAATATATTTTACAATGAAGATTAAGTGAAGAATCATGGTATATCTTGACAACGTTTCGGTGTCTCTGACACCATCATTAGCTAACTAAATATATTTACAAAACTGCCGTTATTTATTAAAAAAGTCTCAGAGACACCGAAGACAAGTCAGAGACACCGAAACGTTGTCAAGATAAAACATGATTCTTCCCGTAATCTTCGTTGTAAAATCAATTACGTTATCGTGCTTAATAAAAATACATTTTACTCGAAAATGATCAGGTTTTTGAATTAACACTTCATCGAGAGCTACGAAAAAGAACTATGGAATAAAATCACAATGGTGAATGGTGGTACAAGCATTCCTTTAGATAAGATTTGACAGACTAGTTGCTCTACTGCTAAAAGTATCCCTCCGACGCCAATGAATGATCATGAGATAATATAGGATCGCAATCGGCCGGCTGTCCTAGGTTCTATTCCCGCCCATGACACAGAAATTGTGTTTCTCTGGGTCCCAATTTGGTCAAAATAAAAGAACTAGGCCATGCTTGTATATAGCCTAATGGTTTGCACTAGTTGGGATTCTTAACAATGTTACGTTTGAATTTATTACTATTCAGTTTTTGATTTGTCTCCCCAATTAGCTGAATAAATCGAGACCTAAATAAAGTGGAGTTTTAATTCATAAGTGTGAATGAAATAACTTGAAATTTACCTTGACTATCTTGTACGTCGTTGTTTTCCCCGTAGAAAACTTCATCATGGCTTCTCTAGCGTCATCAATGATAGATGGAAACGAGAAACCGTCAGCTTGGAAAAGTTGTATCCCAACGAAGACTGAGATCACAGACAAAGCTGGAAGGAGCTTCATTTCACGTCCGTGTTCACCGTAGGCTTGAAAAATGAGGTAATGTAATTGATCTATTGTGATCGCTGTTTAATTTGTTTTCTGATATCCTTGGCATTGGTCGTATATACTCAACACGAATAATCGTGTTTCTGATTAGCTAATCAAACAAAACTGATTGATTTGTTTTTGAGACTTATTGCAAAAAATATATGTATGGTTTTTTTTACAAACTGAGCAGTATATATGTAGTTTACAAATTCGTTTATTAAAAAAAACGATTAAATAAAATAGGGATGGACATTAAAAAGGCATCAACCAACTAATTTCCTTCGGAGAAAATGGGAAGCTAAAAAATTGTTAAAGCCTAAATTCTAAAGTACTAGCATTTTAAACGTTAATATTGTTAGTATTAATATTAATATTAGATCAGTTTCTTTATATTAGATCTCAAATCAATACAAATACTAAATTGATTCCACAAGCAGTTTTAAAGACAAACATATATAGGCGTAAAATGTTTTTTTTTTATATAAGAATGCAGAGGTAGTCTTACCAAAAAGAAACAAAAACAAAAAAACAACAAAAACAAAAAAAAAAAACAAAAAAAAAGAGCAAAATCTAGAACTTATCGAATCGTTCTAAAAAAATCCATAAAAAGGAAAATCAAGCTTTTCAATAACAAACAGGATTTTTTTTAATTGATTTAACTGCTTTACTTATGCTTGTTGCAAACAGTCTGACATGTCTGTCATAACTGTTTACATAACGTTGATTTCCAAGACATTTTATTTTGAATTAACACCATAACATATTTTTAACATATTTATTTTATTTTATTTTATTTTATTTTATTTTATTTTATTTTATTTTATTTTATTTTATTTTATTTTATTTTATTTTATTTTATTTTTTATTGTCATTTAGGAGAAATCCCAGGTATATTTGTTGAGCTTTTTTTTTCACTCTTTAAAAATCGTTATTGCAGTGTATGGCTGCTCACATTCCCGAAGGCTCGACGCGACGACTATTGATAGTGAGAACTTATTAGTAATAGTAGAATGGTATTGTATATTGCTAGACTTGGAAAGGAATAGATCTGGTATATAAACAAACTAAAGAGAAAGTGCGATCATAATATTTCTGATTTGAATCACATACATGAACCATTAGATATTTGCGGGGGGAGGAGGGGGGGGGGGGGGTTGGGCAAATACCAAAAAAAATATCAAGCAAAGCCTTAAAATATCGTGCACGGCAGATGTGCAAATAAAAAATATCGTGTAGTGAGGAAGAAAATATCCTGCACAACCATCACATGGGGAAAAAATATCGTTCAAAAAAATTAAATAATATATAATGGTCCGTCCCTTACATTTATTAATACCTTGATTGGCACGCTGTTATTTTAACTAATTATTTACTTATTTTTCTAATTACTCGTGCCGTAGGCAACGAGTCTAAAAATGATGCAAGCCATTCTCCGTCGTCGTCGTCGTGGTATTTCTCCGAGATTTCGACTTCATTCCCAGGGTCCTTCGATAGCGAAAGAGAGTAGACTGGGGACCAGGTTGCTATTGGTTGCTAGGCCAGTGGTCATGTTGATAGGTATGGGGATTCCTGTAGGCATTAAATATCACTTGCTCGAACAAACCATAATACTTTCCTTGATATAGTAGTCGAAGAAAATGTGTTTGCCTGCCATGTAGTCGAAGAAGATGCCGAAGAAACTCTCTGCTAAAACGCTCAAATTACACACAAATACACACGCCGATCGCGATAGACCCACACTAAAAGATGGCGATGAGCGTACATTTCGAAACGGGTTGTTTTGCGATCACCTGAGCAATGATAGCAATTCTAACAAGTTCAAACCAGTTCTCACTAGTCTTAATAATAATTTAGAATTCGTTGTCTATTGGCAGTAAATCTTTGAAATGCTTTGTAAAGACAATATATATGAAAGTTGAGAGCAAATGTCAACTCAGCCTTATACAAATGGTTTGCTTATCAGTACTAGTGAAAATGAAAACGTAACAATATATTGCTTTGTTATACTTTGAAAATACTCATAATTTTGACCTAGGAAATAAAACAATTGTTATTCCATTCCAAGAGTATAAAAATTGTAGTATAGTAAATTATATTGTCTTCAAAAAGTGTTCTTTATATATGGAAAAAACGCTTCGAAAAGCAAGACGAGACGATTGGAGACGGAATGTCTGAAAAGTTGCATACTTGCGAAAAGCCATTCGAAGGCTTTACAAATTTGCATTTTTTTAAATGCTAAAAATAAAGCTTTCATAACTTCCTCAACTGTTTTCATTTCAACAGAAAACAAGACATAGATTAAGTTATTTTCTAAAATTCAGTGTCTCAGGAATGTTTAAAAGTCAAAAAGTTGAGAATACTAAGGTGTGAAAAGTTTGTTTACATGTCGGTCGCTAAGTAAAAGAACGGGATGTTCGCAATCGAGTGTATTTTTCCGCGACTTTTAATTTCCCGAAAAAATAATATAAATAATCCACGCCCAATGTGGTTTCCGAAGTAATTTTAGGCTAACTTGGTATTAGGCTTGGCTATTAGACTTGGTATAATACGCATCTGGTTCAGCTCGAAGCAATTTTTTGAGAAAACTATTTTGATAACGAATTTTTGAATCTACTAGCTTCTCCTCCTAACCGTTCTCGTTGGCCGGTCCTTGGAATTCCGATAAATCCCCCAGGTCCTTCGGAAATCCAAAATCGAATATCCCCTCCCCTTCGGAATTCCAAAATCAAAAACCCCTCCCCCCTATGAAAAAAACATTTCTTGAAAACACAAATAAACATGTTTTTTTATATCCCTTGTTTCATTATTTCCAATATGCCAAACATTTTTTTTTCATTCATCACTATTATTTAAGGGCACGAGTAATCGATCGCAGATCGTCTAGTTCATCATTAAAATAGGGGTAGAAATCAGTGGTTTGGTCTTTCCGGTAGGCTATAAAAACGTTTTGCCAAATCCTCACTTTCTGGTATCTTTTTTAATAGCGGTCCATTTGAAAATGAAACAAACCTTCACTAGTTGATAGCAGTCATTGAAAATATATCAATACAACTTATTTTGGTTGATTGAATTGTATTCCTTTTTGGTATATTTTGGGGGTAAAATTTGTGAAGTCACGCACTTTTGAAATACGTCCGGTATATCTTTTAGAGGCAAAGAAAACGAGAGAAAAGACACAAAATAAAAACTCTTTACAACTTGGAATTGTTCAAACAATTTCTGGAATGCTAAGAAGATAAAAAACGGATATTTGATTTTTAAAGGTTTGAATAGCTCAGTTCCAATTGTATCGGTGACTGTTCTATTCAGATCAAGTCAGTGCACAGGTGGCCAAGGCTCATTGTTAATCACGTTGTTTTTGATTACTACCGTTACCAGAATGCGTTGCCAACTTTCTTTGGTATCGCAATTAGCGTTTTTATTATTTTCCAAATGGTTTACAAGTTTTATTTTCGTAAGCCTCCTCCGCATGCATCTCCTTTGGGTTCCCTGTGTCAAGAAAAACTGACAGAGAGCTACTGAAAACTAGTCTAAAAAAGACTGTGGGCGAGGGAGCGGGTCTTCAGCTCTCGATCCAGTCTCTCTCCATTGCGTCCACAGCAAACCCAAACGGCACAAAAATGCTACAGAAAGCCCAAATAAAGAAAGGAGTAGCCTTCGGAGGACGCTAAGAATAGGCGATCTGCATTAGGACAGCATCACGGAATTCTACTGACCATGCGCACTATTAAGCACAAGTTTACGCGCGGGTTTCCTGTGGCGGAGGGAAATTTAAAATTCACAGCAATGGCGCCACAGATCGCATCGATAGCCTTGCTCGTTTCAGCTTTTTTTAATGTCAATTTCTTCTAAATTTTGTTTCTGTGTCGTTTGTAACAAGGAGTGTTCGAAGCATAATTCAACTATAGAAATGTGGAAAGCTATAAAAATGATTTACCGGCATGTTTTGGGGTGACCTCGACGAGTGGAGTTATTTGTACTACTATTTGCGATACTTCATGTTTATAAACAAACAAATTGTTATGCTAATTTGCCAACCAGAACAACAATAAGCTCTATTGAAATAACGTCCAATCACTGTCTGCTTGGCACATGAATAACAAAGGCTTACGCCAGCTGAAGTATCGCTTTACATTTATCAAACCAAAAACCTCCTTAGCGTATTTTTTTTTCTAATATAATTCAAATGACAAATGAATATAGTGTCCAAAGGTTAAGGACAAAGATTTTGGTATTGGTTTCTGTTCCAGATTTAATATAAAATAGAATTCAATATTCATAGTATTTACTGTTATAAAAATGAAATATATAGAGTTTTGTTATGATCAAACTCTTGGACAAGAGAGTGTCGATTACAGTGTATATTAGTTAGGCTGATAGGCAAGACATATGATAACATGAAATTAACCACTGTATGGGATAAAAAAGGTTATGAGAAAAAATACAAAGTAAAAAAGACATGATCGTAAATATGCTAATTCCACGCCAGTTGATATTGAACATGAATTTTAGAGTGAAAGCGTATTTTTTATCAAAACAAAAGTACTTCAGAACAGTAAAATAAGCTCTAAAGAGAGAGTGAAATACATTCTCTTACTGGTTGGAAGCCTCGATGCAAGTTCAAAACCATTTTTTTAAAAAGCTGAAGTTTGTGTCTTTGTCATTTTGAATTTAAATTATCATGTGCTTAACTGGCACAGATATTTTATTTTAGAGCCTAGCCTACTTCTATGACATTAGTTAATAAAAGACAATTGTTCAAATTACCCTTGAGCAATCCGATTGTTAAAATCTGTGATGATAAGTTGTCTCAAATCGTGAGTGGGCTCCATTATATCCTTGGTCTAGTTTAACCATGCAAGAGGTGAATCGATAGGTTATTGGATGCTCTTTTCAGCGCAATCATGTTCTAAATATACAACATTTGCAAGACTAAAACAAATAAAACAACCATAATCGCTTTGGAAGGTAGATTCGCGTAAAATGATCTTGATATCTTTGACAACACAGGAGTAAAAGGAACAGCTTCTCGAAGACACACGCCAGGAAAACATAGCAATGATGAATCTACGATACGTCAAATTCCACAAAGCTCGAGGCTTTTATCGATATACCCAACGGTATCATGCACGCCTTAAAAGGCATCGTAAATTTACTATCTTAGCCGAAAAAGCTTGAAAAGCAAGGCTCTAAAGTTTGCATTGATAAACGCTTCGTTGTGACAAATCGCGCCCGCAAACTTGGTCAGCGTCCACAGAATTCCGTGATGCTCATTAGGACGTCATTTACTGCCACTACCAGCATTCTTTGCAAATTCTCTTTCATATTCAATTTCTTAATCCCTTTGGAAATCAACAGAACAATTAGTGCTAATTGCACTACAAAAGAAAGTAAGCAAAGCATTCTGGTAGTTGTAGTTTATGACGCTATAATACAAATCACCTATTCACAACGAATGCTGGTAGTTGTAGTAAAATGATGCCAGAAGGCATATCGCCTATTTGAAGGGATTTTATTTCGATATCACAATAGGTGTAAGATCCTCAAAATGGGAGAATGTATGAGAGATCAAAGATGAGCACATTATCGTTGTTGAGACGGCTGCTTTAACTAAAGATTGAAACGATGCACACTACTAATTAATCGCGCATTTTCTTAGGAAACTCTTTTGTTACACTTTTTTAAGCGTCATCGTTTCACTATTGTTTCACACTTGTTGGATAAGGCTGAGACCAAAATCGTACTTTTGACTAAATTCTGGCTTATTTTTTTACAATTCGAATGATCATGAATAAAAACCTGTGCACGCTCAAGACCGGGTCATTCTCGAATTGGAACAGAGAGGGAGAACAATAGCTTTCCTAACCATTCCTTTGATGAATTATGCACAAACGATAGAGCATTTTCACGCACATAACGATCTATCCTATGCTAATGAGTTCTCAAAATGTTAATAAGAATTGCACGTGGGAATGTACGCTTTGATTTACAAAGTCAAAGGCGAGTTTGATTAGCTGATTATCGTAAACGTAAACGCGATAATCAGCTGAATGAGTTTTCCTTTGTCCAGCTTTAATTGTGCATCAAAGCGTACATTCCCACGTGCAATGGTCATTAGCAGAGCTCCTTTGGCTCATTAGCATTTTTAGAACTCACTAGCAAGTCCGTTATGTGAAAACACTCTAATGCCCGCGAAAGCGGTTGAATTTGTTAAATGAAATAATCAAGCTTCAATCGAGCCGTTTTTCTCTGTAAGTTGTATGTGCTCGTCTGGTTTATCGGTGTCTTCCACATGACAATGATCTGGTAAAATCGGAGTTGTTAACGTCTTCATTCGCTGAAATCAATAAGAATAACGGATATTTGGAACTTGAACTATACTTGAAGTTTGGAGATTGAACTTTATATGAAGCATTTAAAGGGAGTTTAGAAAATGAGTTTTCGAAGCGATAAACTTGAAGAATCGCTTACTAGATTGCTTTCTTCGATATTAGAGTCGTTTTCACATGAGTGGGGTTACGGGTTACGATACGCTAGAAAAATCAGATGTTTTTTCTTTTGGAAACTACAGATATACGATACGATACGATACGATACGATACGATACGATACGATACGATACGATACGATACGATACGATACGATACGATACAATACAGTACTGTTTGCCACTCATAGGAAAACGACACATTCATCACGACTTACTGTTTTAAAGTCTCCTTTGCTAGTAATAATTTGATAAACAGCAACTATTGGCACCCAGAGAATCGACGACAATGATAGACACCAGCCAATAGCCTCTCCCCAGGGAGGGTAGTGATAGGTCTTATTGTACACCAGAGGCGTGTAGGTGATAATTAAGAAAAGAACGATTGCCTGGAAGATACACTAATGAACTGAGCATTCGCCATTTTCACAATAACCATAATGCCTTTTGTTTTTGAGGGGAAGGTTTTGTGTCGCAAACAAAACCAGAAGAAGATCTGCATTATGCATATGACGTCACTTTACTACGACTATCAGCATTCTTTGCAAATTCTTTTTCACATTCAAATTCTTAATCCCTTTGGAGATTAGAAGAACAATTTGCACTAATTGCGCTACAAAAGAAAATAAGCAAAGCATTCTGGTAGTTGTAGTTTATGACGCTATAATGTAAATCGCCTGTTGTAATTCAAATTCAAATGATTTCAGTGACAATAATCCCCACCAAAACAAAGGTATTCGAGTGCAAACACTAAATGTGTGCAACAGTGGTCACTTTTTAGAAGTAAATAGCACTAATTAAACAAAAGAAAACAATAGAATTAGCAGAAAATAGGTCTATTTAGTTGTATTTATGTTGGACATTTTTAGAGTGATTTTCATATGACCGTGAAATAAAATAGAACATTTTAGTTTCAAGTAGCTGATAAAGAACACAAGAAAACAATGGGTTTATTTGGTGTTTGCTACTATTATTAGTTTATCTATTATTCACGGTCATATGAAAATCACTCTAGTGCGCGTGCACTCTATATGGGATGGAAATGTAGACAAAACACACTTTTGTGTAGATTAATGCGTAAATTGTGGGAGGGAAGAAGAAGGCAAACTCAAATTTGCCTCATAGAATTATCAAAATTAAATTAAATTTAGAACCATTATTAGTGGCAAAGCATTTTCACCATAACGTTGCCCTGTAAATTATTTCCTGTTTTCTTACCCCACAAAATAAAGGAGTACAGCAAAGCCAACAGATCTTTAGGAAAACGTTCAGACGAAAGCCAAGCATGTTTTCTACAGTTTGTCGAAACTTTTCCGCGCCTGAGTAAATAGTAAATAGTTAATAAGGAGGAAATTCTAAGCCCGGGGGGGGGGGGGGGGTACGCCTGGGTTAAAAGATCGGGAATGCTCCTTGGGATTTTTTTAAAGATATGCCTAAAAGATAGCGGGCGTTTTGGCAAAAGAAATTGGCTTCGCAAATTTATTAATCTCTAAAAGATGTCGAAATCATGAGTTTCAGTATAGATGAATTCCACTCCTAAAATATACCAAAAAGTGAGGATTCGGCAAATCTCGAGCTCATATTTTTAAATCTAAAATAGACCAAATCGCAAATTTTTACCCCAAAAAAATGCGACGGGCGTACCTCGTAGTATCCCACTCCCTAAGTTTATATTACTTGCTAGAAAAAGGTTAAAAGCCAACTTGGATAAACCCAAATCTACTGAAATGGAAAGTGGCGCACCTGACATTGAACTTATTGAGTTTGTAGGGCATTTTGTTAAAATGCACTATTAGGGAATGACGCCATGTATATATCAACAATAAAATATTTTCAGAATGTTAAAGAACATCTGTCAGTAGTACACGCTTGCACGCGACCAAAAATGAAAAAAAAAAAGAGAAAAAAATTACAGAACTAGAAACTTAACATTAACGTGTCCTTTTATTCTCAGAGCTCAAGGGGGGTGCGCACTACCCCCTCCCCCTCGTTTGGATCCGCCCCTTAAATTTATATTTACTGAACAGTTGCAAAATGTATAGATAAGTTATACAACATTTAGTGAAGAAGGCAAAACTGATGTTTAGGACGTCGATATTACTCCGACGAAGGACTCACGACAGAAACGGGAGTACTACTACAGTTTCTTTTCGGCCAAAAACCAAAATGACTGACTTAACTTGTTTTGCATGCTTGAACTAAAAAAATGAGGGTTTTTTTCGAGAAAAATCGCCTTTTTTCGCAATGCTGATTTACTCCAGTGCCCAAATATGATTGGCACAATCCTTATAAGGACCTATAAGGGAATACGTGAGGCTCGATAGAAAACGACAACATTCTTAAGGGAAAAGCTTGATACGACACCTACCTTATTTGAGCTGCACAAACTGTAACAACACTAAATCTTGATATCAACAAACATCATTATAATTAATAAATAGTTTAATTAAACTTACCGAAGATCCAGCCAATAGCGATACTTTCAAACATGGCGATCCATAAGATAGCGATACCGCTAACCGAGTAGTAGTCAAATAACTGGAAAATGTATATACCTCCCTAGAGAGATAATGTATGGATCGCTGTGAGAGTTGTATCGCCGACAGTCAGAAACTCATAAGGACAGAAACGATTGGTGGTTTCGATACACGGTACATTTAGAGACAAGTCGTATCGATGCAGATGTCTGGTCGGTTCGATCAGGGGCGGCTGAACAGTAACAGACGAGCTGCGGCACTATAGTCCCACACCCCTCCCGACCCCATCAGGAATGGACCCCATCAGGAACCCCGCTATTTTTAGAAACCAGTCTATTTTTAGTCTGTTACCAATCCCGCTAAAACCTTATTCTTAAGAGTTCTTTTTTTGCATATTTTCACGAGCTCTTTGTTTATCTTTTGCGCCAGCACAAAATCCGTCGATTTTCTGTCTAGTCGATCTGACCAATCACGTTCCGTTCTTAAAATAACTCGGAGGGAATAAATAGACTTAACGGGGCTGATGATATGTGCAAACCCCAGTATGCGGGATAAGTTCTCTTAGCTCATTTTTTTCTTGGTCAGAGAAATTGGCATTTGGCATTCTCTTGGATAACAACGTATTTTGAAATGAGTGCCTTTACCTCAGTGACGAAACACAATCCAACCAAGAACCAAATTACACACATGACAGCAACAAACATCTCTTTACGGTTACCGCGTCTGATGTGCTGAGGAAAGAGGTCTGCTATGCCTGTAATGATGCCCTCAATACCTACGAACTGCAAAAACATTATTGATTAGACTACAAACACTACCAAATTAATTTATTAATTAAACGGTGACAATATCATTTATGACTCGAGGTATGTCAATGTCAGTTAGTTGATCGAGTCCAGATCTGTATATATATCTGCGTGTTTGTGCGAGGGTGGTCGTTATGTTTGTATGTTTGCGTGTCATTTTCTTCCTCTGACGATTTGTCTTATTCCTGAACGTGTTTTTGTTTGTTTGTTTGTTATTATTTTTCTTCCTTACACTTTCAATTTTCTGTTTGTCTGCCAGTCTCTTTGTTTGTCTTTTTGTTTGTTTATCTAATCCGTCATGTGTTTGTCCGTCTTTCTCTCCAGTTGCTTGTCTGTGCGATGATTTTGCCTACCTGACTGTCAATCCCTAATAAAACTAGTACAAAGAAAAACAACACGGCCCACAATGGAGCAACAGGCATCTCCGCAATGGCTGCTGGGTAACCTATAAAGGCTAGACCAGGTCCTGCAGAATAAGCGATATCGATAAATAAAACGTTACTTTCATGTTCATCGTCGAACAATGTCAGTCTGCGCGTTCTTTTGTAAAAAAAGGGCCACATGGTAGAGTACATTTATTTGTAAATACGTACTCTTAAAATAAAGTTAATTGTATTGCATTCTATTCTATTGTGCTGTGCTGTGCTGTGCTGTGCTGTGCTGTGCTGTGCTGTGCTGTGCTGTGCTGTGCTGTAAGTAGACTAGGTACTAGGCCCGCTTGACAAAGCATCAAAGTGCAATCTCATTGGTCAATTCGTGCGCTCATCGGACACCTGGATTGATGTTATCCAGATTCCCTTTATCTGTGTGTCTCTACTCTTAGTCGAGTGCGTGTCTGTTTCTATAGGCCAAAAACAACCTAAACCTTCATTGAACTTATAAAAAGCCAAGACTCAAGTAGGTAAATGAAGTTTTTCAGTGGTTTGTTTTCGTTAATATAACCATAATTTTTACCGATATATTGCTTATAAGTTCAACACAAATCTTTAGCTTGGGCTATCTGTGTTTACTCTTTAATGCGTAGAGTTCTATCACACGAGTTAAGAAAGTGATGACCATAAAAACAACTGGAATGCATATGGATGTGAATCATTCTTGTGTTTAAATCTTGTGTTCTACTAAGTCTGTTGTACCAAGAAAATATAAGATAAGAGAGCTTATCCCCCGTATTAGCTTTACACTCATCACGGGATGTTTTCATTCTATTTTAAACTAAAGTTATCTCGGAAACGGAACCTGGCCAAAGTGCGGAGATTGGTAACAAGTTTTTAAAAATAGCACGACGAGTAGAGCTCCTGGTGGGGTTCGGGATAAGCACTCTTATCTCATACTCTCTTGGTTGTACACAATGTTTGTTACCTGAGCTAGCTACATCACTGATATGCAGACCTTGTTTCGTTGCTAGGAAACCAAGGACTGCGAAGATGATGAAGCCGCTGTATATACTAGTACCGCTGTTCACTATTGCGAAGATAATGCAATCCCTGCAAACATTTAAGAAACAAATCTACTGTAGTTTTCTATTATAGAACTTATTATAAGACATTTTATTTACTATATATAGTAAAAACAGAGTGCAAATACCCAGCCGTTTTTCAGCCGCGCGTTTCTCATTGGTTTAAAAAATCATTCACTCTTTAGTGGACATCTAGGGCCGGTGGCACGGAACCTTGATAGCGCTGTCCCCCTGATAATTCCCTATCCAGTGGATAAACTCTGAATGATGTCTATGGAATGGATAACATTTATTCAGGCTTCGTTGAACCGGCCAGGCCCTGCTCTTTATTTGCGTTTTATTCGCAATAAATCTTGAAAACATAATTTCTTTATAAGTTGTATAGTAAATAACTCGTTATAAGAGAGTATGAGATGAGAGAGCTTAACCCCGGACCCCATCAGGGGCTTTACTCGTCGTGCTATTTTCTAGAAACTTGTTATCAATCTCCGCACTTTTGTCTTGCGATGTTTCGAGGATACGTTCGCGCCTCCTGCAATCTGGCCAG